>OX637334.1:11855105-12424591 GCA_951799405.1 Agapetus fuscipes
GAACTGTTTACCGGTGCGGATAATGAAACCCAACATTCGGTAAGCTTTGGAGGTAATTGAATCAATATGTTTATCGAACGTCAATTTGGAATCCAATAAAACTCCTAGATCTCTTATATCATCGACTTTTTTTAATAACGAACCGTTTATGGAATAAGGAAACGTTATGGGTGTATTTTTGCGAGAAAAGGTTAATAGGGCACACTTGGACACATTGATGTCTATCTTGTTTTTACAACAATATACACTTAGCCTATTGATGTCATTTTGTAAATCAACGAAACAAAAACGTTTCAAAATCATACAATTATTATTCAATGCACACTAAACACGAATTGTTGTGGGCGCATACAAATCGTTTCGCGGGCGTCATGGCGCCCGCGGGAACGGGGTTGAAAACGCCTGCCTATGTTCATTACCATTGGCGTATAATATAGATTATAGTGGGTAGGAAAACTGTATACGGCAAAGAAACATTGTATGGTCCATAATTACTATCATACAGTTCTGTCAGACACGTGAAACATAAGGAACTGCTTCCATTAGAAAATTGTTGATGATTTTTATTCCTGGGTTGTCGTACCATTGAGGATGATGATGATGAATGTTCATTATGATCCGTGTATATCTGCAGCATGGAGTGTCTTCTTATGTCGTCCTTACTGCGTCATTACGTTTCTTATAAACCAGCAAGCTAATTATGAAAATACCGTAAACATTTGGCGTCAAGATAATAAGTGATAGGCGAGAAATTTGAAGTTCTAGAATATTCCTGTATTAATCAGTACCTATTTCTGTTTTGTATTAACTTTTAGATAAGTTATCTATCATCAAAAAATTAGCCGCCGCGCCGTTGCGTTGGCAAACAAACTTATTGTCTAGGTCAGATTGCACCTGCAACTTAGACACTATCCGCTGTTTTTTTATTTTATTTTGTTAAATTAACATGCATTATCACAAAAAAAAATGCGATCAATTTGAGTTTGATTAATAAACTTACAATTTATATAAATATTTTGTATACTTCCATTCAACAAATTCAAATTATTCATTGAACCCAGATAGCATTATTTCGTAATATTTCATAAGTTTGTGTTCGTTTTGACAGAATTCAAATAACTTCTATCATTTTTGGAAACTTTCAATCTGTAAATTATACATTTCTTTATTTTATTCTGATAGTAACAGATTAAAAAAAAAGTAAACATAATGGACATTTAAAACCCAGAACACCGTTTTGGTCAAAGTTTGTCAAAGTTTGGGCTCAACCGACGACTAAAATTTCTAAGAATAGCCCCAAATGGGTTTTATGTTTTTTTCCAAAAAAATCATAACATTGAACAATCAAACTTAACGTTTTACAAGATAGCAACGTTAGTTCCGATTTTCACCACGTTCAATTTAATCCGTGTCGATCCATGATCACAAATCAGCATCACTATGCTGATTGCTGTGATATTTGGGGCTCAAAAACAAACTATACAAGACCTTTATGAGTCCTAACGCTAATGAACATTGCTTATAACATATTTTTAAGGGTTTGGTGGTTTACACAGTGAAAGTCCATTGGATATTAATTAAATTAACAAAGTTCCAATTCACTTTTTACAAGATTTTATTTCTTTAATTTTATAATTTTTTGGATGAATTATTGTCCTGATGATGCCTTGGACCAATTAATTGTCCTGATGATGCCTTGTAAGCGAAAGTACTAGACAGAAATAAAATATTGTAAAATGTGAATTGGAACTTTGTTAATTTGATTAAGACCCCATAGAGCGAATACGTCCAAAACGGTGTTCTGGGTTTTAAATGTCCATTATGTTTACTTTTTTTTTAATCTGTTACTATCAGAATTAAATAAAGAAATGTATAATTTACAGATTGAAAGTTTCCAAAAATGACATAAGTTATTTGAATTCTGTCAAAATGAACACAAACTTATGAAATATTACGAAATAATGCTATCTGGGTTCAATGAATAATTTGAATTTGTTGAATGGAAGTATACAAAATATATATATAAATTGTAAGTTTATTAATCAAAATCAAAATTGATCGCATTTTTTTTTCGTGATAATGCATGTTAATTTAACAAAATAAAATAAAAAAAACAGCTTCGAAATTTCCATACAATACATAATTGTATGAAGAAATCGATGCTTTAAAAACAAGACGGCTCGCGAATTCTAATTTAGTGTGGAGGCAGTTGTTGACGGGAGAGGTCGCCCGCCAGGAGCTCTCTCACGCACACACATGTAGAAAAACGTAGATATGCTAGAAAGTGTATGTGTGTAAATTAACAACTCTTTCCATTGACCAGGGTCAAACTTAGGAAGATAAGCTAAAATTAATTTAATATTTTTCTTTCTTAAAAAAAAAATATTATCGAAAGTTTTGAAGTTAGACTGGTGTCACGACAACATGTCCATTGACAGAAAGTCCACCGACAGAATGTCCACCGATACAATGTCCACAGACAAAATGTCCACCGACAGAATGTCCACCGACATCATGTCCACAGATACAATGTCCACGGACAAAATGTCCACCCGACAAAATGTCCACGCGACAAAATGTTCACACGACAAAATGTCCACCAACAAAATGTCCACGCGACAAAATGTCCACCGACAACATGTCGGCCCGGACAACATGTCCCCCGACAAATGTCCACACGACAAAATTTCCACCAACAACATGTCCCCCGACAGAATGTCCACCGATACAATGTCCACGGACAAAATGTCCACCCGACAAAATGTCCACCGACAACATGTCCCCCGACAAAATGTCCACCGACAGAATGTCCACCGACAAAATGTCCACGCGACAAAATGTCCACCAACAACATGTCCCCCGACAGAATGTCCACCGAGATAATGTCCACCGATACAATGTCCCCCGACAAAATATCCACCGACAGAATTTCCACCGACAAAATGTCCACCGACAAAATGTCCACCGACAAAATGTCCACCGACAAAATGTCCACCGACAAAAGTTTGCGCTTAAACATGGGGCATATGAACCTACAATGTAAAACCTTATCTCAAATGAACATAAGCCCTGCAACTCTTGCCGACCTTCTCTGAAACAGGAGTGACATTGGCAAAGTGAACCATTTTTTACAGTATGGGTGGTCAGCCTCATACCAACCTATAAGTCAAGGAAACCTAAAAAGTAAAACGTCATCATGATAATTCAATATGAAGTAACCTGCGTTGTATTCACAGTAAGATGCTCAGAAGCTTAATCATGTAAGTTCGCGCTTGCACATGCTGCATGTGTAGCTACTTAAATAATAAACCAAGCCAGAAATGAATATGAACCTTAGAATTCCTGCTACCTTTTCCTGAAACAGGGATGGTATTGGCAAAAGTGAACGACCCGAATTTACCCCTCTGGGGGCCCGGTACGAAGAAAAGTTCGGGGCCCTCTATACCCCCCTCCCCAAAATATCGTGTCCCTTTTTGGTAACTAGGGGCGGAGCACCTAGTTACTTCTTAATTATTCAACAAAATACTTTTAAAATTCAGCTAATATCACGTTGAACTATCAAGAGTGACGTTGCACAAGATGGCGGCGTAAGTTCCGATCTTTGCCACGTTCATTTTAAGCCGTGTAGGTCCGTAAATTATCGTTTGTATTGGGACATGGATACAAATGAGATCATTTGTTTTAAAAAGATAATGACATTATTGTTTTCATAGTTAAAAGAAGTCATCAATAGTACACAAAAATTCTTTAGATTAACGTAAACATTGTTATCTTTATTTTGAGATAATGGAGTCGAAACGGAGTAAAAAAAATTCTGATCGCAGCAACTTCTATTCTTCCGACTATATTTTTATACGGCTAATAGAACATGCTTGGAACACAAAAGACTCCAAAAAAGATTTGTCGTCCAACGCCGACCATGAAAGCGAGAGTTGAAAACTTAATTTTTAAACTTGTAATTTAGCATCTTAACGAAAATGAAAACACAAAACTTAAGGTCACTGAATAATTATACTCATATTATGCCATGTCTTATTGACATGGCAATTCTGTTACAGTTTGGATACAAGATTATTAAAAATATATCTGATGTCATAATGTTCCCTATCGAACAATACCTATTGTATTATTTACGTACCTATCTACATACGTATTGATATAGTATATACAATGATGTATTATATTATATTATTATTATTATTATTATATTATTATTTATTATATATTATATAGGTACGATGTGTAAGTATATATCATTACTTTTTTATGAGGACTGTTGCTTATACATATATACCTACTATGTATGCAGATGATTGCAATTGATGAAATCTTGCATGGCGCTGTAATGCAATTGTTACTGTTTAATTTTTACTTTATAGCAGTCCGAAGGAGCTATAAAGTATTGTATTCGTCCGAAAAAAAAAGAGTTTTCAACGGAAATGCGTTGTCCTGCACCAGGACATGCAAAAAACCTAATTTGTCAAACCTAGGTCCATCCGTATGGATGTATGTATGTATGTATGTCCCAGCCGGAACTACTGATCGCAGAGACACCAATTTTTGGATTTAGAGAATTGACCACCCCAGATTTTGATGGGCCGACTGGCATGGCACTAACCTGGAAATTCAAGATGGCTGCCATACAAAAAAAAACATAAAATTGCACTTTTCTCAAAAACGGCTGTTACGATTTTCTTTAAAATTTCAGTGTAGTCGTTGCTTAAATTTTCACGAAGAAAATTAGTTATGGCAACACTTTTGCTAATCTGCATCTATGGGTTGCCATATGAAAGAAAGAAACGATTGAAATTTTCTCGGAAATGGCTGAGTTGACCAAAAAATTATGTTCTACAATATAACGCGCAATATAAATTTCTACAAAAAAAAAAAAAAAAAACCTGAAGTACCGTTTACACGATCTCAAATTTTTTATCGAAAATATTAAAAAGACCCATAAAAACGCAATTTTTAAAAATTTGTTTTAAGTTCACAAGAAAGAAAAATTTATAAACTTATTTGCAAAATAGTTTTTTTTCACTATTTGGAAAATTCAATATGGCTTCCCTAGAGCTGAAAGTTTCAAATGAGATTTGCTCAAAAACGGCTCCTACGATTTTCGTCAATTTTTTTGCATAATCGACATCATAATAGTGCTTTCTAACAACAATAACTGTTGCCTCATAGTTTTCTTTGATTTGGGGGTCGCCATACAAGAGAAAAAAAAAATTAAAATTTCTCGGCAGAGAAAGGGTTAACTAAAAAATATTGTTCTACAATTGAAAATCTCTTATATATACCTACATATATTATTCATTACTTTTAAAAAAACAAGATTATAAAGTATAGCCATCATACAAAGTGACAAATTTCCATACAAAAAATAATTTTAATATTTTTGGTAGCAAAACGTCTAATACCCATAAATAAACCTACATAACAATTCGCTCAAACAAGTGCTACTCTACACCAGAAGAATACAGAAGGTATAAAGAAATACGAAACAAAGTCAACAGCGACATAGATAAAATAAAGAGAGACTATTGGCTGAAATTCACTAAAGATATGGAGAGGGATCTATAATTCTATATGGGGCCCAAAGAAAAGTTTAGAATATGCTCAGAAAACAGAAAAAACCAATCTGTGAGTATACACAAACCAATAAAATTACAATTACTGAATGGGAAAACTATTTTGAAAATCTATTTAGGAATACAACGCAGGCAAGAACAATAACAACAAACAATGACGCAGAATCGGAGATGATTCTTAATACTGCTGAAGTAGCTGCCGCAATTAAAAGACTAAAAAACAGAAAATCCCCAGGTATTGATGAAATCCCCAACGAACTAATTAAATACGGAGGTGCTAATGTGGTCACAGAAATTACAAAACTGTTCAATAAAATACTTGAACGTTCTGAGATACCAAACGAGTGGAGACTGAGTGTAACCATACCAATATTCAAGAAAGGAACAAAAACTAACCCGGAAAACTACAGAGGAATATCCTTACTATGCACCACTCAGAAACTATTCACAAGTATCCTAAGGACGAAATTGGAAGAAATCATACAGAATAGAGATGAACAGCAGGGATTCAGAAGAAATCGATCAACAACCGACGCTATATTTGTGCTCAAACAAGTAAAAGAAAAATCAATTGAATACAATAAGCCTGCCTATATGTGTTTTGTAGACTTAACCAAAGCCTTCGATAGAGTGCGCCTAGAAGACGTTATAGATATCATGACTCAAAAGAGTATACCAAAACCAATTATAGAATCCATCCACAAACTGAACACACACATAAAATGAGGATAAAAGTAGACAATGAGCTCTCAAAAGAAATACCAGCTGCAGTCGGCATACGACAGGGAGACAGTTTAAGTCCATTCTTGTTCAACATCATCATGGACAAGATGATTGAAGATATAAAATCATTGGAATTGGGCTACTCTCTCGGAAAAAAGAAAATCGATATTGTATGTTATGCAGACGACGCAGTCCTCATAGCTGATTGTGAAGATGACCTCCAAAGACTCCTACACAAATTCCACACATCGGCACAACACTTCAACATGAAAATTTCCATAGAAAAGACAAAAAGCATGGTAACTTAAAAACAGCCAGTACGATGCAAACTTGTAGTAGACAATAAGACAATAGAACAAGTAATGCGATTCAAATACCTAGGCGTTGAAATATCAAGCAGTAGTGACCTTTACGACGAAGTCTCGGAACAAGCAAATAAAGCTGCCGTTGTAGCTGGATGCTTGCGTACTACTATATGGAGAAACGAACACATGCAGAAAGAAAGTAAAATGAAGATATACAAGACCTGCGTTAGACCGATAATGACATACGGTATCGAAACCAGAGCCGACACCACGAGAACGAAGAGTCTCCTACGAACCACCGAAATGAAAACTCTCCGCCCTATCGCAGGATTGACCATGCGAGACAGAATACGAAATTCCGAAATTCGGAGGATCTGTGATGTCGAGGATGTCGTGCGATGGGGTAGAAACAGAAGACGTTACTGGAGAGATCACGTCGAAAGAATGGATCCGGTGAGAATGGTGAAAATAGCGGCAGACGAGATACCATCAACCAGCAGACCCCCTGGACGACCACCAAAGAGGTGGAAGGACAGCTGGACATCCGCGTCCCAGGAGTGAACCCGAGAATAAACAGGACCTATTTCTAAAACAAGCTGAAGAAGAAGAAGAAGAAGTGCTATCAACAATAACCATTGCCTCATAATACTCTTTTGTTTTGGGGGTTGCTCCTTGACTGATAGGTTGGTACGAGGCTGACCACCCGTGCTGTAAAAATCGGTTCACTTTTGCCAATGCCACCTTGGTTCAGGGAACGGCGGCAGGAGTTGCAAGGTTTATGTCCATGTGAGGTTTTCTTTATTTGTATGCACACACGCAGAATGTGTAGGCGCGAACCTACATGTGCCTGTCTGTAGGCATGCATTTCATATGAGCCTTAAATGCTTACATATCCTTGCAGCTTAGATTATAGATTATAGATAGATAGATAGATAGATACAAGAGAAAACAATAATTTAAAATTTCTCGGCAGAGAACGGGTTAACTAAAAAATAATGTTCTCTAATTGAAAAGCTCTTATATATACCTACAAACATTAATCATTACTTTTTTCAAATAAATATTATAAAGTGTAGTCACCATACAAAGTGACAAATTTCCATACAAAAAATAATTGTTATATTCTTGGTACCGAAACGCTCATATAAAATACTACGCTACGAGTCTCAAAATTTAGTAAGTACCCATAATAATTAATCACAACCACAGATCATCACAACTTTCCAAAATATTAATGAAAAGTATACCCACCACATATATATTATATACATTTGGTTGATTTTTTTCCGAAGCGCCATTTTCACCGGTCTGTAGTTCAGTGACAACACTTCGAACTCTGAATGGGAAGGTTGTGGGTTCGATTCCCGGCGGAGCACAAAAAATTAACCATTTATATTTTCAAATTTGCTCTGCGCTGGGTTGAAAAATTCATAAAACCTTTACCAATGACCGGTCACCAAAGGTCCATCCAGCCTTACAGCAACTGGGTCTTGCTTGAGTACTAGCGCTTTGTAGCGACGACCAAGCTCGTACACCTCTGCGGGACTACAACAAATGTCGTAGACCCCTAGAGTCTCTAGAATCTAGGGAGTCTCCCGCACAGTATTTCTTAAAAAAAAAAAAAAACTTTAATCACGACCTTTCAAACAGGTGCGTCTTGAGCTTCCTTCTGAAGCTTGCCCTGTCCCGTTCTTTCCTCACCTCAACTGGCAATTTGTTTCAAGCCATTGGGCCCGAAACCGAAAAGCAGGATCACCAAAGTTGGTTGAGGTTGTCCTGAGGGGCAAGCTCGGCCTTGCGGAGTCTACATTAGCTGACCTTAGAGTCCTGGAGCTAGTGGCTTGCTGCATCTGACAGAGTTCTCTGAGGTATTCTGGTGCGTGTCCAGTGTCTATCTAGGATGTATTTTATCATGACACATATGCAGTATATACCGCACTCTTTCTGAGAACTTGAGCTAGTGCAGCTTCCGCATAATTGACGTGATATGGGAGTACTTCGATGTTCCAAATATTATCATTGACAACGCCAAGTCTGACGTTATCATGTGGATGCGTAGGGGAGGATTTATAAACCTCACTGGTTCTCTAAAATCGCGTTTGGGCGAACTGCCCAGCAAATCTGTCCAGGCAGCTAACCAAAGGAGCAAGGGGAAAGGAATCACGGAATTAAAGTCTGGACTCACCTTATCTCCAATGGATTGCTTCTTCGCGGAGCACTGTCGCGTATTTTGTGTGTTTCTCCTCGTTCGCGCGCGATGTAAGTAGATACCGTAAACAAATCTGTCCACGGCCACGTTCACACAAGTAGGTATTGAAGCTGGAGAGGTGTTTTAAGTAAAGTAGGAGTGGTCAGTTTATAGGCTAAAGGACAAAAGGATTTTATGGCCAGCTACCTATAAACAAATCAACCTAACAATCCGCCCAAACAATCATCAATGATAATACAGTTGCAAAAAGACGATTACTTCAATAGATTAGCTTCATTACTTATACTTACACATTACTCATTTTTACTTTCTTGCTATAGCTGAAGGCTATAAAGAAAGTTTTGATTTGGTGTGAAATTTTTTTTTCGAGGTTTTCACGGAAATAAGTTGTCCTGGTGCAGGACATGCCAAAAAACACTATCTTTCAAAAACGTCCGTCTGTATGTGTGTGTGTGTGTGTGTGTGTGTGTGTGTGTGTATGTGTGTGTGTGTGTGTGTGTGTATGTGTGTCACTTTCCAAAGTATAAGACCTAGAGATACCAAATTTTGGCTACATCAACTTTTTTGGCCATGTATTAAATATGAATAACATGGCATTACACCAACTTAAAAATTGAAGATGGCTGCCATACAAAAAAAACATAAAATTGCACTTTTCTCAAAAACTGCTCCAAGAATTTTTCTTAAATTTTCATAATTGCCACTAATTAGTTTTTAACTTAATAAATTAGTTATGGCAACACTCTTACTAATCTGTGTCTATGGGTTACCATATGAAAAAAACAAACGATTGTGATTTTCTCGAAAGTTAGAGGGTTAACAAAAATATAATGTTCTACAATATTATGGACAACATAAATTTCTACAAAATTAAAAAGTAAATTTTTTGAAAAAATAAATATAAAGCACCGTTTACATGACCTGAAATTTTAAATCGAAAATATTACAAAAACCAACGATTTTTCTCAAATTATCTGTGAATCCGTTTATAAAATAGTGCTATCTAACGATTTGTCTCATTGCTTCATCATAATCTCGGTTTAGGGAGTTGCCATACAAAAAAAAAATGGAAAAATTCTCGGCAGTTAGAGGGTTAATAAAAATAACTAGTAAATAATGAAAACTTATACATTGCCATCATTATTTTTTCCAAAAAGTGAATTAGAAGTATAGCCGCCATACAAATTGAAAAATTTCCATACAAAATGTATTAGCAATTTTCTTGGTAGTCAAAGGATTATAATAATAATAATCTATAATCTAAGTTGCAAGGATATATTCATTCAAAACTCTCAGATGTATGCCCACAAACAAACACGTGTAGTTCGCGCTTACAAATGATGATTGTGTGCTTACAAATAAAATTCAAACCTCAAATGAACATAAGCCCCACATTAAAATTAGATAAAAGCTGCGATTCTTAAAATTTTATAAATACCAATAATAATCAGCCGTTACTTTTTCAAAATATAACTAAAAAGTTTACCCACCATACAAAGTCCTAGTTTGCATACAAAAGGGTTCAATGGCCATCTATAATAATCTAGATTCTAGATTCTAAAATCTAAGTTGCAAAGATATATGTATTAAAATTAAAAACTCATATCAAATGCATGCCCACAAACAGACACGTCTAAGTTCGCGCTTAAAAACGCTGAATGTGTACTTACAAATTAAAACCAAATCTCAAATGAACATAAAACCTGCAACTCTTGCTGACCTTCCTTCAAACAGGGGTGACATTGACAAAGTGAATTATTTTTTACACTATGGGTGGTCAGCTTTATACCAACCTATAATTCAAGGATCTTTCTTGTGTAATTGGCACTTTTTTCAGAGAAGACCAACCTCGCAGAGGGCTCTTGAGGTGTGATTCACACAAAACGGCGCTTAACAAATAAATCAACCAAATATTTATATTCATTTAAGTATTTATATGACTATATCCATATTGTACGAGTATGCAGGTACACACCGCGGTGGAATAAAATTGATTTATTATTGATATATTATATTTTTATTGAAACGGCATAAGCTGGTAGATGATTCTAGCTTTACATACGTCATACAGTGGGTTAATTTTTGCAAGAAAGTCGAGTACAGATTCTGTGCAATTTATTTTGTTATGAAAATTGACTATGGCCTAAACATGACCGTATTTTATGCTATAGTCATGTGCAGTCCACTGTACAATTTATTTATTTTGTTATTGCTAGGTATAACTTTTTTTTACTAAAAAAATATTTTTTATTTCATGACATTGTTTTTTATTCCGTTAAATGTTGATGAATGACTGAAATTATTTTTAGGAAAAAACATTTTCACACGATTAATTTGATTAGTTCGCCAGCACACGTTTCCTCTGCTCTGATTTTTAATAAGATCTATAGCAGAGGTGCCCATACGGTCGATCGCGGGAGATTTTAAGGTCGATCGCCGAGGATAGTTAAAATTTCAGTGATCGACCTTAAAACTGATTTGACATTTTGCACTCAATGTAGTTTTACTTATGCAAATTTTTTTCTTAAAAATATTTATACATTATGAATTATGAGTTATATTTGTTGGGCTTAAGGGTGCGCTCCACGCATATTCAAGATTTTTTTTTTTAAAGTATGTTTTCATTTATTTTTTTAGAGCATCAGTAAGACATAACTTAACATTTCAAAAAATTACGTAAGATTAATCAACATTTAAACTATATATCATATTTTTTTCAAAAGTCAAATAAATTATTTACGTATATAAATCAAAGCTTAATCTGGACTTGTTTTTGCTAGTTGCGGAAAGAGCTTTGCTAAAAAGCATATCCTCCAAAAACAAAAAAAAAATCTTAATTTTTTCTATGATAGAATAATTTTAAAAGAGTTTGTTGAAGGCATGATCAGATTACTTTTTTGAAATTTGATATTGTTTTCATTATTTTACCTTTTGAATATTGCAAAATTTCTTTTTTTTTTGTATTTTTCGTACACGTTTTTTTCCGACATTCAATGTTTAAAAAAAAAAAATGAAAAAAATCCCATGTAGATAAAGTCTTTTTTAAACCTATAACAACAAAACAAATAGTCAAAATATTTTTTTTCATGGATTTTTTCCTTATTTCGCAAACCTTTAAAATTCTGTTCAAAATGAATCAGTCTCCCTTTGTTCTTCAAGGGGCTCGGACGTGGGATCTGTGCCGCTTGCTTGTCCAACCTCTCTACCGCACGGTACTTCTCCCTCACACACGCAGAGCATATGGGTTAAAGACAACGTGTATTACAAAAACTATCTCCTCGTCTGCTGCGATACGAGCGTAAAAAAATACGAATAAAAATATAAATATTGAAAATAACACATTAAAACTTTGAAGTCGGAAAGTTTTCTTTCTTTTATTAGTATTGTTTGTAAACACAAAGCAATTGTATGTGGTCAAATAGGTTCAAAACGCACATCTAAATCTAAGTTGCAAATATATGTATCATTTCAGATTCATATTAAATGCATTCCCACAAGCAGACACGCATAATTTTACACTCACACATGCCGCATATGGACCTACAGTATAAAAAACCCAATCTCAAATGAACATAAGCCCTGCAATTCTTGCCGACCTTCCCTGAAACAGGGGTGACATATTGGCAAAGTAAACCATTTTTTACAGTATGGGTGGTCAGCCTCATACCAAATAATAATAATAATAATATTTGGATGATTTATTTGGTGAGCGCTGTTTTTGTGTGTATCACACCTGAAGAGCTCTCTGCGAGCTTGGTCGTCGCTGTAGAAAGCGCCAATTCTCAAGCAAGACCCAGTTGTAAGGTTGGATGGACCTTTCAGCGACCGGTCTTTGGTAAAGGTTTATGAATTTTTTTGACCCAGCGAAGAGCACATTCGAAAGCACACTGGTATATTTTTTGTGCTCCGCCGGGATTCGAATCCACAACCTTCCATTAACGAGTCCGGATGGTTGCCACTGGACTACGGACCGGGGCAAGATGCCAACGACACGCGGTGTACCTGAGCGGTAACCCATCCAAGTACTATCCGCGCCCAATGTTGCTTAACTTCGGTGATCTATGGGAACCGGTGCTTTCAACATGGTAACGTCGTTGACCTATAAGTCAAGGAATTTATTTTTTACACATAGGTGTAATAAATTTACAGTATGGGTTACTTGATTAGTACGTTTATTAATTTATTTAATAAAAAATATTAAAACTGAATAAAAAGTTGATATGCGAAAAAAAGTGTTTTTTTTTGATCCTGGCGAGAAATTGAATTTTATTTATTGGTAAAATTGACCGGTCCGTAGTTCAAATGGTAACGCTTCGGACTCGTAACTCGAAGGTTGTGGGCTCAAATCCCGGCGAAGCACAAAAAATTTACCATTTATATTTTCAAATTTGCTTTCGCTGGGTTGAAAAAATTCATAAACCTTTACCAAAGACCGGTCATCAAAAGGTCCATCCAACCTTACAACAACTGGGTCTTGCTTAAGAATTGGCGATTTCTATAGCGACGACCAAGCTCGCAGAGGGCTCTTGAGCACACAAAAACAGCGCTCACCAAATAAATCAGCCTATTTTTTTTAAGCCTACAGCTCCACAGTAATAGGGGCTTTCTTGAGAATAGGTGCATTCCATAGCGACGGTAAAGTTCGGCTCTTGAGGAGTGTTTCGCATCACCTTAGAATAAACACAACTAAGCTGCACATATGGTGTAACTTCTTGCCTGCGTTAACCCCGAAAGGGTCGCATGTGGCGATTCGGGACCTATTTATTTTTACAGGTAAGGAGGCCGGCCTCACACCAACCAGTTTCAGTTGAAGTAGGGGTTTTCCAACCTCCGGCTGGTGCTCATTTCTTGTGAAGGCTGAGTAAACCTTGCGATCGAACCCTTGCTCTCGGCATGGAATGCAAGCATTTTACCAATTGAGTGATTCCTTGACATATAGGTTGGTATGAGGCTGACCACCCATACTGTGAAAAATGGTTCACTTTGCCAATGTGTCAGGGAAGGTCGACAAAAGTTGTGGGGCTTATGTTCATTTGAGGTTTGGATTTTATTTGTAAGTACACATTCAGCATTTGTAAGCGCGAACTACACGTGTTGGTTTGTGGGCATACATCTGAGAGCTTTAAATGATTATATATCTTTGCAACTTAGATTATAGATTATAGAGCTATCGACCTTTTTACGAGCTTGGTCGTGGTCGCTACAAAGTGCCAATTCTCAAGCAAGACCCAGTTGCTGTAAGGCGGGATGGAGCTTTTGTTACCGGTCATGAGTAAAGGTTTATAAATTTTTCAACCCAGCGAAGAGCAAATATGAAAATATAAATGGCATACTTGTTGTGCTCCGCCGGGATTCGAACCCACAAATTCCATTCCAGTCCGAAATGTCACCACTGAACTACGGACCGGTCATCACCAGAATAATTTCTATTATAAGGATTATGAAAAAAAAAAGACAATTTTTTGTGCAAAATATTTTACTATACTTTATTATAATATTTTTCTATTTGGTCGTCATTGTAATATTATGTCTTTCAATGGAAATAGGATAATATGTTAAACAATGGTTCTTTGTTCAAATTTTACCTACCCCCATAAAAAGGATTCTCGATTTTTGAAAGATATTTTTCTATGACTTATGCTTACCAAGTGATCTTATCTAAGCTGCAAGGATATGTTACATTGGGGATTCACATTATATGCATTCTCACAAGCAGACACGTACAAGTTTGCGCTTAAACATGCCGCATGTGTACCTACAATATAAAAACCCGTATTTCAAATGAACATAAGCCCTGTAACTCTTGTCGTCCTTCCCTGAAACAGGGGTGACATTGGCAAAGTGAACAATTTTTACAGCATGGGTGGTCAGCCGCATACCAACCTATAAGTTAAGGAATAAACACGACAAATTACATTTTTTAAATCAATTGTTAAAATTTGGCCAAACGCTATATTTTTTGTGCTCCGCTGGCATTCGAACCCGCAACCTTTCATTCAGAGTCCGAAGTGTTATCATTGGACTACGGACCGGTTTGTTTTAAATAATATAAATTATATTCCTTTGCACTCCGTGGGGATTCGAACCCACGACCCTTCATGTCAATTTATTTATTTTTAGATTGCCGCCTTTGATTCTATACGACTCATCTATAATAGACTTCAGGTAGAGTCTTTTGAATTACCAACAAAGAAATTAACAATACATTAGTCCGACAAGTTAAGCTGATTCCTAGAAAACCCTGTCTACCTTAGGACTCATTTTGTTGACATAATGACTTGTGTTTATAGTAACTTGCAGATTGTTTTCTTTTGTTTTCTGGTTTTTATTTTTTGATTGGCACTGTGTGACTGTATAGTCACAGATCTTATTTTTTAAAAAAGAAAAATTTTTTTTTTTCCCGTCGATAGCTCAGTTGGTAGAGTGCTCGCATTCTACCCCGTGAGCTCGGGTTCGAATCCCACCGAGGAGGGTGTCAGAAATGATTTCCTATTTCGGTGTTTATTTCAAACCCCATAATAAAAATACCGGCAAGGCTTACTCAGTCTTCACAAGAAATGAGTACCAGCCCCCTCGGGAGCTGAGAAACCCCTTCTTCAACTGAAGTGGTTGGCGTAAGGCCGGCCCCCTTACCTGTAAAAATAAATAGGTTCAACTCGCCACATGCGACCCCTTCGGGGATAACGCGGCAAGAAGTCACACTATATATGTAGCTTAGTTTTAATCAAATCTAATCTAATCTAAGTTGAAAAGATATATTTCACATTACATGCATTCTCACAATCAGTCACGTACAAGTTCGCACTTGCACATGCCTCAACATAAAAACCAAATGGGCATACACCCTGCAACTCTTGCCGTCCTTCCCTGAAACAAGGGTGACATTGGCAAAGTGAACCATTTTTACAGCACGGGTGGTCAGTCTCATACTGTGACACACACTGTATTTCGTTAATGAGTTTTGAATTACAATATTCCTTTTTCAATTTAAATAAATTGCACAGAATCTGTACTCGACTTTCTTGCAAAAATTAACCCACTGTATGACGTATGTAAAGCTAGAATCATCTACCAGCTTATGCAGTTTCAATGAAAATATAATATATCGATAATAAATCAATTTTATTCCACCGCGGTGTGTACCTGCATGCTCGTACAATATGGATAAAGCCATTAAAATTATTAAGTGAATAAAAAATATTTGGATGATTTATTTGGTGAGCGCCGTTTTGTGTGAATCACAACTCAAGAGCCCTCTGCAAGGTTGGTCTTCTCTGGAAAAAGCGCCAATTACACAAGAAAGATCCTTGACTTATAGGTTGGTATGAAGCTGACCTCTGTACTGTACTGTACTGTATCCTGCCGCCGTTCCACTAGGGGTGACCGGTACCTCTGCAGATGCGCCTCCACTTTTTTCTGCCCTAACAAACCACTTTTATTTCCTCAATATTCATCACCTTTTTCATACACACTCTTCTCTTATTCTCACTCTGCAGAATCCATTCTTTCGCAATCTCACCTATTTGGTCTAACCATTCTTTCCTCAGCCTTCCCCTTCCGCGCTTTCCTCTGACATTTCCTTTGTACACTTTCTTCGTTAGTTGTTCATCATCCTTTCTTTCAAGATGTCTGAACCATCTCATTGTACTTTTTTGTACTTTCATTCTCATATTCTCTTTTATACCACACTCGTTCATCACTCAAGCATTACGTACTCTATCACTCAGTGTCTTTCCAGCCATTGCTCTCAGGTAAGCCATTTCAACCGTACTTTACTCAGCTCACATTCATTAAGCCTCACTTCCACCAACCAATATGCCATTGTGGACCGCCGATCTCTTATTCTTCGTAAGTTTCCTATTTCTTGCAATTCTTCCAATCGTTTCCATCACACTTCTTCCTCTACTAGCGCGCTTTTCCAATTATTTCGTCAATTTCGCATTCGACTCAAACTTGCTTCCCAGATAATCAAATTCTTTCACGACCTCCACTCTTTTTTCATTCAGTCTTATCTCAATTTTCTCGCATTTCTCAGTCCTCCCAAAGTGTAAAAAATAATTCACTTTGTCAATGTCACCCCTGTTTCAAGGAAGGTCGGCAAGAGTTGCAGGTTTTATGTTCATTTGAGATTTGGTTTTAATTTGTAAGTACAAATTCAGCATTCGTAAGCGCGAACTTACACGTACCTGTTTGTGGGCATGCATTTCATATTAGTTTTGAATGTTTATATTTCATTGCAACTTATATTCTAGATTATTATAGATGGTCATTAAACCCTTCTGTATGCAAACTAGGACTTTGTATGGTGGGTACACTTTTTAGTTATATTTTGAAAAAGTAACGACTGATTATTATTGGTATTTATAAAATTTCAAGAATCGCAGCCTTTTATCTATTTTTAACCCTTTGACTACCAAGAAAATTGCTAATACATTTTGTATGGAAAATTTTCACTTTGTATGGCGGCTATACTTTTGATTCACTTTTTGGAAAAAATAATGATGGCAATATATAGGTTATTATTATTGTTTTACATTTGTACTACATTATTTTTTTATCAACCCTCTAACTGCCGAGAATTTTTCCATTATTTTTTTCTTTTATATGGCAACTCCCTAAACCGAGATTATGATGAAGAAATGATTATAATTATTAGATAGCACTATTATAAAAATGGATTCACAAAAAATTTAAGAAAAATCGTCGGAGCCGTTTTTGAGAAAATCGCATTTTAAATTTTCAGCTCTTCGGAAGCCATCTTGAATTCTCAAAAAAGTAAAAAAAAAATGATTACGAATTAAATTAATAAGCTTGTTCTTTCTATCAAATCTAAAACAAATTTAAATATCTTGCATTTTAATAGGTTTTTGTAATATTTTCGATTTGAAATTTCAGGTCGTGTAAACGGTGCTTTATATTTATTTTTTCAAAAATTTTTTTTTGTAAATTTGTGCAAATTTATGTTGTCCATAATATTGTAGAACATTATATTTTTGTTGACCCCTTAACTTTCGAGAAAATCACAATCGTTTGTTTTTTTCATATGGCAGCCCATAGACACAGATTAGTAAGAGTGTTGTCATAACTAATTTATTAAGTTAAAAATTAATTAGTGGCAACTCTGAAAATTTAAGAAAAATTCTTGGAGTCGTTTATGAGAAAAGTGCAATTTTATGTTTTTTTTGTATGGCAGCCATCTTGAATTTTCAAGTTGGTGTAATGCCATGTTATTCATACTTAATACATGTCCAAAAAAGTTGATGTAGCCAAAATTTGGTATCTCTAGGTCTTATACTTTGGAAAGTGACACACACACATACATACATACATACATACATACATACATACATACATACATACATACATACAGACGGACGTTTTTAAAAGATAGTGTTTTTTGGCATGTCCTGCACCAGGACAACTCATTTCCGTGAAAACCTCGAAATTTTTTTTTCACACCAAATCATAACTTTCTTTATAGCCTTCGGCTATAGCAAGAAAGTAAAAAACATGTCATTTATATAACAATTAGGTTTTTAAGTAATGTGAAAAAGAGCTTAGTTTGATTAAATATACTTCGAATTAAAGTAAAGGGTCACACAAAATAATGGCTATCGTGGCCGGTCAGTGAATATGAAGGTTGTGGGTTCGATTCCCGGCGGAGCACAAAAAATATAAGTACCATTTATATTTTCAAATTTGCTCTTCGCTGCGTTGAGAAATTCATAAACCTTTACCAATAACCGCTGACCGGTCACTAAAGGTCCATCCAGCCTTACAGCAACTGGGTCTAGCTTGAGAATTGGTGCTTTGTAGCGACAACGATCATGCTCGTAAAAAGGTCGATAGCTTAATTGGCAGAATGCTTTCATTCCATGCCGAGAACAAGGGTTCGATTTTAAGGTTTACTCAGCCTTCACAAAAAATGAGAACCAGCTCCCCGGGAGTTGGGAAACCCCACTTCAACTAAAAGTTGTTGGCGTAAGGCCGGTACCCTTGTAAAAATAAATAGGTCTCGAATGGCCACATGTGACCCCTTCGGGGATAACACAGGCAAGAAGTTACACTATATGTGTAGCTTAGTTGCGTTTTTTTTTGCGTGATGGGAGTTCCACAAAAGTTGTATGTAAAAAAATTCTACAAACGGCAATAGCAAGTCGAGCATATTTTGTGGGGCTAAATCCATACGGTCTGAGGCGAAAGGGGATGGGGGGAAACGGGTCGCAACTTTGACAGCTTTCGGCGCGGTGCAACATGAGAGCGCCCCCTTAACCAGGCCTGTCCAACATACGGCCCGCGAAACATACACTCGGCGTGATTGCCCTCTTACATTTTATTACACTGTACAAAATTAGACCTCAAGTTAAGCATGAAGATAGTTGATTTTCAGTCATTCTAGTGAGCATGCAGCATGTGTTAGCGTCAACTTACAGGTGTCTGCTTGTGGGCATGTATTAAAAATATACCTTAAATAATAATATTTTCTCGTCACTTACGACGATTATTGATGTACGAGTATTGTAAGAATTATGTAAATATAATATGGCACATTTTTATTCCATTCTCAAGTCTTAGAGCCTGTCCAGATAGGGCGTTTTACGCGCGAGTGCACTCGCGCGTTGCATGAGGTTGCATGAGGACATGCGCGTGAGCATCTGGACGGGATGTATGTGGCTCTAGTATCTCGGCTACGCGCGAGTGTCTACGCGCGAGTCGACTCGCGCGTAAAACGCTCCATCTGGACAGGCTCTTAACCGAACTGTGAAAAATGCAAGTCACTGTTCTTTAACTCATTAAATGCACGCCCACAAGCAGACACATGTGAGTTCGCGTTTACGAATTGTGTATATACAAATTAAAATCCAAATCTTAAACGAACATAAGCTCTGCAACTCTTGCCGACGGAGTTCATGAATAACTTACCTACATTCACATACTTTTATTTTCTGTTTCAGTCCTTCAGAAGAAAAAACAACAAAAATTGTGAATGAAAAAACTGAAAACAAAAATGTCAAACTGGTCACAGTGAAGTACAGCGATGATGATGTAACAAGTACAGAGGAAGTGGAATTAGAAGAGAATGAAACACCAACTAATTGCACAGGGAGAAGTCCTCAAGGAGTGAGGCAGCCATCTGTTGAACCTCCAGGGAACACTAAAGACAAATTACAGGAAACAATCAGAGATGGCAGGAACCGGGATTCAGAGGAGAGCATCCTATGCAGGCAAAGGTGTGCTAAAATATAAGCTTAAATTAGAAGTTTAAGAGATGAAATTGAAATGGAACTTGCGCAATTAGAAAATCCATTGGCTATGTACGTCGCCCATATTAAAAAATAATTATTTTTAAGGACTTTTTGTATTGTGCAGTACTGTGAAACACATGCAGTTGATGGTTATGCTAAATGAAGTAGCGCTGTGGTATATTTTGAAACGACTTACAATGTAGGGGAGAGTAGTGAGACTTGAACACATTTTTGGTTTTTATTTTTTTTTACTGACACCAATGACGTTAGGCCAAGTTTCTTGACACTTTTATGCAGGTTGATCATCTAGGTACCTATATGAATTTTACATAATTGATCTAGTTGTTTGTTTTAATACTAAATATTTTTTTCTGAAGGTCGGCAGCTATGTTCAAGTCTCACCATTGGGCTGGAGACTTGAACACCCCATAGGTGAGACTTGAACATAGGAATGAAATCACACATTATCTAATAAACAACTGTTTTTTAATTATTTTTTTCCGTACAAAATATTTTTAAAAATCTATTTTCTAAGCTTAGTGCACTATACTTGCTTTAGTTGTAGAAATCGTAGAAAGAAAATATTCCCCTTCGTTCCTGAGTGAAATTCTGTCATTTTTCTCAAGAAAACCTTTACACCATTCTTTCCCAGCTTTTTCTTTTTCAGTCCAAACTGGTGGAAGCTTTTTTTTATTGGTTTTCGCATATTAAAATGCAAGCTGTCTAAATTTTTTCGTGGTTAGGCCATGATTAAGCTGCGAGAGCTCAAGACAGTATGATGCTGATTCTTCTTCTTCACCTGGGGTGAAAATTGTTGAATTTTTGTAGCTGGCATAGGTTGCTGCTCCACTTTTTATTATTCGTCCTAATGTCGTCCGGTTTATTTTCTATTTAAAAGCAGTGCTCTTAACCGAAGCTCCATTTTTAATCTCCTTCAGAGCCTCTTCTAATTCTTCTACAGGAATTCTCTCTGCTCGGACCTTGGTTTCCTTCTTGGGCTGATACTTTCGTCCCATAGCTTAAAATGAAGAGATAATGCATCATTCTAAAGTAATGTAGCGGTTACGCCCTTTGGCACATGCCAGGGTTGCGAGTGCAGGGCAGTGGTGAGATTTGAACATGTTCAAGTCTCACCACAGTGGGCATGTTCAAGTCTCACGACCTGAAGAATTTAACAACAACAAAATCTACCCACCTTAATGTTGGTTCAATGTTGAAAATTCAAACACTAAATACACCTCAATGAACCACCTCACTGACATAAAATGTCAGGAACAATAAATCATAACCTCTAAAAAATCTTCAGGGTTCGTAAATGTACCAGTAAAAGACAGAAAAGTACCTTAAAAATTTCATATAAATCTGCCTTTTACGTTTATGAAGATGTCGGCGCGACGTCACAATAAATGGTGGCAGCAGATGACAGTAGAGCTAATGATGCCAACAAAACAAAAAAAAAACCTCAAATAAAGGCGCGAAAGGGGGGTGTTCATGTCTCCAACCTGTTCAAGTCTCACCACTCTCCCCTACATAAGACTATATTGAAATTATGACTATGCAAGTATGAAGCAGAAATTTCTCATTAAGGTGTGAAAGTGGGTGAGACGAAAGTTGGAGTTCTTCTCTATGCTGACGATGCCGTAGTGTTGGCTGATACAGCGGAGGAGCTCCAGATGATACTCACCAAAATGAATTATGCTTTTAGTAAGAAGGGTTTAAAAGTGAATGCCAGTAAGACGAAAGTATTAGTGTTTGACAGGGCTGAGGAATACGAGGAAATTGAGATCTATAATCTATAATCTAAGCTGCAAGGTTATGTAAGCATTTAAGGCTCATATGAAATGCATGCCTACAGACAGGCACATGTAGGTTCGCGCCTACACATTCTACATGTGTGCATACAAATAAAGAAAACCTCACATGGACATAAACCTTGCAACTCCTGCCGCCGTTCCCTGAACCGGGGTGGCATTGGCAAAAGTGAACCGATTTTTACAGCACGGGTGGTCAGCCTCGTACCAACCTATCAGTCAAGGAGCACAAAAAATTATAAATGATTTACAGAAATTCATAATGAGACACATTACAAATTAAAATTAAAATAAAGTAAAATTAAAATTAAACTTAATATTACACTTAGAATTAATGCCCTAGCCGCCATTGTTGCAAATCAACCGCCATTCCTTTCGGTCCTTACATACTTCTTTCATTTCATTCAGAGTCATAATCTTTTTCATGCACTCTCTCCTTTTGTTATGACTCTGAATTTCCCATTCATTCGCTATTTCGGAAATTTGATCCATCCATACTTTTCTCGGTCTTCCCCTACCACGGCTTCCATTCATAGTTGCAGCGTACACTCTCTTCGTCAGTCTTTTGTCGTTCATTCTTTCCATATGTCCAAACCATTTTAACAAACCCCTTTTGATTTTTACTTTTATACTTTCCCTTGCACCACATTCTTCTCTCACTGACTCATTCCTCACCCTATCTTTCCGTTTTTTTCCAATCATACTTCTTAGAAAGTCCATTTCGACCGTATGGACTTTACTAATTTCACTCTCAGATAAGACTGAATAAAACAAGAGTGGAGGTCGTGAAAGAATTTGATTATCTGGGACGCAAGTTTGAGTCGAATGGGAAATTGACGAAAGAATTGGAAAAGCGCGCTAGTAGAGGAAGAAGTGTAATGGGAACGATTGGAAGAATTGCAAGAAATAGGAAACTTACGCAGAATATGAGATCGGCGGTCCACAATGGCATATTGGTTCTGACATTGATGTATGGAAGTGAGGCGTGGACAGCTAATGTATGTGACCAATGGAGTGGAACAGACTGCCACCTAATGTGAGGAAGGCAAAGACTGTTGGTGTCTTTAAAGGAGCACTAAAGACACATCTTTACAAGAAATCTTATCCGTGATTTGAGAAGGCCCTTGTCCTGTGTTTCACCCGGCCATGTTTCACAATGCTGCTAACTAGAAAAAATCCCTGCAGATCAGGAATTCATTTTTTATTTACTATGTGTGACGTCACATAGCCAAGTCCATTTTTTTGTCTGTGGAATTTGTGCTGAGTCCATTATGTACCTTATGATCGTCTGATGAATAACCGAAAATGAGGAAATGTGAGGCTGACCACCCATACTTTAAAAAAATGGTTCACTTTGCCAATTTCACCCCTGTTTCAGGGAAGGTCGCCAAGAGTTGGAGGGCTTATGTTCATTTGACATTGGGTTTTTATATTATAGGTTCACATGCGGCATGTGTTAGCGGGAAATTATGCGTGTCTGCTTGTGGGAATGCATTTAATATGAATCTCAAATGATACATATCTTTGCAACTTAGATTTAAATTTAGATTTTAGATTTTAATTTAAAAAAAATGTATGAAAATATAGCACCGTTTTAAAAAGGAACATCTTTAGTCGTTTTTAAAAATTATAAAAAGGACGTATTGAGTTGAAATCTGCTTCAATTTTTGTGTTTTTTTCTAAAGACAGAGGACAATTTAGTTGACTAAACTTCTTTGTATCCAGTGCTCGGGATGACTGGGGCAGTGAGGGAGCATGTCAAAAGACGGCATTGACTAAGATGGAGATTCCGCATGAGATGGTGGACAGCTTCAGGGACTACAGAGTGCAGTTTGTGCGCCACATGATGAGCAGCTCTTCATACAACAGCTGCATCAGGAAACCCTGGGAGGCCCCCATGAGGTGAGAGTACTTGCTCTAGCGTCATTAACTTCCCACCGTCTTCTTCATCACCGATCATTCTCATAGTTCCCTTAGGCCTCGCTAGCTTTGTGGGCACTGTGAGCATAGACTGTTGTTCCTCCTAAGGTGCAGAAGTAACCTGCCAAAGGTTATGACTGTAGGCAGGGTAATGGCTATGCTCAATGAGATCTCACCTTCGGTTGAACATCTATGATTCATAATTCATGCACTTGTACTAGTAATCCCATTTAATCCCAGTTTACGCTTTTACATGCTGCATACATACATTCATACAAAAATAAAATCTTTAACTCAAATAAACATAATCTCTGTAACTCTTCCCACATTCCTTGAAAAAGGGATGACCAATGCCAAAAGTCAACCACTTTTTACTGAATGGGTTATCAGCTTTACCCCAACCGAGGAACAAAAATAATAAACTAAATATATATATTAGTAATGTATAATAATAATATGAAAATATAGAATTATGGATGTACACGGCTTAAACTGAGTGTAGATGACAGCTAAAGGAAGGTGCTTTTATGACTCGAGGGGCCTTTAAACTGCTAAAATCAATGGGTATTATTTTGTTTTTATTCAAGAAAATACTTACTTCTTGAATTTTAGCAAGTTCACCACATTAAGTTTAAGCGGTGTAGGCCCATACAATATAGCATATTTTTTATTCTTCAGGTTGTCATCTCAGATTATTGATGAAGAGTTGGCTTCTATGACCAGCCAAGTGGACCTCGGGATGGACTCCTTGCTCAAGCAAATGATTGAAATGGAACTCAGCGACGTACCTGCCCAAAATAGCATCTGAACCTTCTAAACGCAATTGAACTTTAATAATATCTAAAAATCTAAATCTCACCCCCGTATTCACGATCAAAACTGGCACTTCCTTAAGGGCAAACCAGCGCTTAGATTGGGGAAATTCATTTCAAGAACAATACTTAAGGTAAAATTAGCGCTTAAGCGCTCCAAAAACTAGCACTCAGGTAAGTAAGGTCGACACGTATATTAACCAACGCTTAAGCGCTGTCAAAATATTCCGTCATATTTCATTGTTATCACATTTTTTGTTTGATTGTGAATTTACATGAAAAAATGAATTCTTACTATAAACATGATTTTTACAAGTGTATTAACATTGTTTTGACGAGTTCATTTACATTGCTTGACCATCAGAATTGGGTTTGTTCTCCGGTATGGTCTAGGACCATACTGCAATGACAGATGAACTGTCAAAATATTCCGCCGCATTTCATCAGCACATTTTTTGTTTGGTTGAGAATTATTTACATAAAATAATGAATTCTTTCGATACAGTTGACTTCAACGAGAATAATAACATTGTTTTGTTCAAAAATAGTGTCCCAAGAAAATATATCAGAGACTGTAAAGACCCATTTACGTATTACGAAGAGGAAGAATTTAGAAGACGTTTTTGATTGAAAAAACGCGTCGTTCTGTATACAGTTTTGCCGTTGCTCATTGAGGGTTGCAAAGCCAACGATTTCTTCGATCTGTTATTTTATCTTCTATTACAGGTTTTTCTTTAATCAGAGCCACCAGCAGCTCCTTTTCCGCTGGAGAAAACAACATATTTTTGGCGCTGAAATCGATCAAAACACTTTACATTGGATATTACATAAATGTATTTTTAAAAACTAATAGAAATTGTAAACAAACAAATTCGTACTTACGGTTTACTTAAAGTAGTAATTGCGTTATACGTACTTATTTGTTGTCAAGTTTTATGCAAAGTTGATATGACATTGAAATTTGAAAGAGGCGGCAATGATAAGAGTGAAGTACGCCGAATATCGGTCGGAAGGTACTGACCAATTACAGAGCTGGGTTTTTTCGAGAGCCAATGACAAACCCGTACGTCTCCTGGGGGTTGGGCACTACGCTGATTACTGCTTGAGTGTTCTTTGTGAAACAAAACGCTCCAGAATGTCGACCCTTGAGTAAGTGTAGCGCTTGAGTAAGGCACTTAAATCAGTTTTGATCGTGAATACGGGGGTAAATCTAAGCTGCAAAGATATGTATCATTTGAGATTCATATTAAATGCATTCCCACAAGCAGACATGCATAATTTCGCGCTTACACATGCTGCATGTGGACCTACAATATAAAAACCCCAATCTCAAATGAACATAAGCCCTGCAACTCTTGCCGACCTTCCCTGAAGCAGGGGTGACATTGGCAAAGTGAACCATTTTTTACAGTATGGGTGGTCAGCCGCATACCAACCTATCAGTCAAGGAGTACAAGCAATTAATACAATCAAATATATAAAACAAATAAATTCTAAGCAATTAAACAGTAAAAAATTAAAAAAAAAAAAAAAACTACAACAAATATTTTTTAAATTTAAAAGCCTTAGCTTTAACCGCCAGCATTACAGATCAACCGCCATTTCTTTCGATCCTTGCATACTTCTTTCATTTCATCCAGAGCCATAACCTTTTTCATACAAGCTCTCCTTTTATTATGACTCTGGATATCCCATTCATTCGCTATTTCGAAAATTTGGTCCATCCATACCTTTCTCGGTCTTCCTCTTCCACGACATCCATCAATTCTCGCAGCATATACTTTCTTCGTCAGTCTTTCCTCATTCATTCTCTCCAAATGTCCAAACCATCTAAGCATACTTCTTTTCATCTTTACTTTCACACTTTACCCTATCACTCCGTCTTTTCCCAATCATACTTCTTAAGTAGTCCATTTCTACTGTATGGACTTTACTAATCTCACTTTCACTCACCGTCCAGGCTTCACTTCCATATATCAGAGTGGGCACTAGTATACCACCGTGCACCGCCAGTCGAACATTTTTTGAAAGATTCTGGTTCTTGGCGATGCTAGCGGTAGCACCCAGTACGCACCTGCCTTTCATTATTCTTCTTTCAAATTCACCGATCATTCTTCCATCTTTTTCAAACTTACTTCCCAGGTATACAAACTCATTTACGATATCAACATTCATTCCATTAATTTTAAATTCATAATCCATATTTTCATCATCTCTTTCAAAAATCAATACTTTCGTCTTACTTGCATTCAACTTCAAATGGTTACTTAACAAAGCTTCATTCAATCTAGAGAGCATTGTTTGCAATTCTACTGCAGAATCAGATACAAGAACTGCATCATCTGCATACAGTAGAACACTCACTTTGCTCTCTCCTATCATCAATCCACAATCATTAAGTCTAGCATCTCTGACACACTTGTCCATGACTATGTTAAATAGCCAAGGACTCATCACACATCCTTGCCTCACACCCTTATAAACTTCAAACCATTCACTATACTCACCATCAATACGAACACATGCCTTACTATTTTCATAGTTTGCATGCACCGCACCTAGGAGAGCCCCATTCACTCCGTATGCTTTCAAAACATCCCATAACATACCTCTGTCTACTGAGTCAAAAGCCTTTTCCAGATCTACAAAGGCTGTGAACAGCTTCCGCCTCACCGACAATTGTTTTTCAACAAGTTGTCGTAGAGTAAAAATCTGATCAACACAGCCTCTACCGGCCATAAAGCCGGACTGTACATCGGAAATCCCTTCACTAGTAGTCAGAATCACTTTTTTTATAATCACCTTACAGAAGACTTTTCCTGGTATACTGAGTAAACTGATTGGTCTGAAGTTCTGACAGTCTTTTTTGTCCCCTTTACCTTTGTAAATGGGAACAATGACTGCCTTCCTCCAATCCATCGGTACTACTCCTGCATTCACACAAAGCTTACATAATTCGTACATCCAATCTATCAAGCATTCACCTCCTGCTTTCAACATTTCACCATTTATACCATCAAACCCAGCAGACTTCCCATTCTCCAGACGTGAAATAGACACTTTCATTTCTTCTTTCAAAATATTCAATTCATTTTCTTCATCTATCTGTTCATAAATTCTTCTTTCACCCTGACCAAAAATTTCTTGAAAATAGTTCTTCCATCTCTTGCATACTTCTTCATTCTCCCATACCATCTCGCCGGCAGCACTTTTGACTCCCGGAGTGGTCAATGCAGAAGATTTATTTCTATCCGCATTGATCCACCTCCAAAATTCCTTCTTACTGTCGGTGTAACTTCTGTTAATCCTTTCATCAATCTTTCTTTGTTCATTCATCTTGCTTTCATAAATTATAGTCTTCGCCATTCTCTTAGCTATCTTATATTCGTCTTCTAGCTTTCTATCATTTCTATCATTCAGCCAATTTTCATAACACTTTTTCTTAACTTTCACAGCTTCTTTCACTCTATCATTCCACCAGGCATCTCCTTTCAATCTTCCACCTTTCGTTACCCCACATACTTTTTTAGCGCATTCAGTCATTCCTTCTTTCAGATCTTTCCACATACTTTCAATATCTTTTCCACACACGTTCTTCTCAAGTTCATTCACACTTAAAATTTTGTGGAGCTCTGATACATACTTCTCTTTCACATTTTCTTCATTCAGCCTTTCTACTTTTATTCTAGGCATTCTTACTTGCTTCTTACGTTTCTTCTTTCTTACTTCACCAAGCATTATTTTAGCACATAAGAGATAGTGGTCACTGCCTATTTCAGGCCCGCGGTAGACACGGCTATCTCTTACGGCTCCTCTCAATCTTTCATCCACACAGATGTAGTCAATGATTGTGCGACTTCCCACAATCTGCCTTGTGTACAGATGCACATCCTTATGCCGAAACCAAGTATTTGATGCAAAAAGACTGTGCTCTGCACACAAAGCAATCAGATGTCGCCCATTATCGTTGACTACACCTCGTCCACTAGGACCAATAATTTTCAAACATTCATCTCTTTGCATACCTATCCATCCATTCATATCACCCAAAATTATCATGTTTTCATTCTTCTTCCTTTCATGTACAATTGCATTCAATTCATTCCAAAAACTCATTCTTACCTCCATACACTCTGAATCCACAGGAGCATAACAAGTCACCAAGAAAAGTCTCAAGTTTTTAATTTTAAATTTTATAGTTAAAATTCTGGGAGAAACTCTTTGGTATCCTGTTATGCATCCTTTCACACACTCACTCACAATTACACCTACACCCTGCCTATCATTCCCATCTTCCACACCTGACCAAATATACAATTCACCATTCGCTAATACTTTCTCACCATTCCCTTTCATTTTTGTTTCAGTCACACCCATCACTTTTATTCGCTTCTCTTTCATTACATTCATAATTTCTTTCTCCTTGCAATCATTCATCTTCCTTACATTCCATGTCCCAAAAACCCATTCATTCTGTCGATGAAAATTAATGGCTTAAAATTATATACTTTCTGTATATGTTTAAAAACACTAAAATCACGAAGTACATTAAATAGGATTGTAATTTCCATTATAGGAACCACAATACAGCAAGTTAATGGCTAAAATGAGCATAACATAGATTTAAACGAAATGTTTACTCACTTATTTAAATCAATAATGTCAAAAATTTCAATCAAAATATGTAGGAATGTATATTTCAGATTCCAACTTAATGAAAAAAAAGTATTTATTCATACATAAGAAAACCTATGTAGATTTGTGCGTGCACATGCTCTATGCGTCGTCTTCTTATCTCCTTGACGCCTTTCTATCTGGCATGTTCGGCTCACCCTGACCTGCATCTCTTGATGTCATCCAGCCACCTCAGTTGGGCATCTTGGGTTGCCATTGGACGATATTTTCCATCTATCGTGTTCGTGGACTATAAACAATGCAACATAAATTTTGATATATTATTGCAGAGCTTCACCTGCATATGTATGAGCATGGCAGGCTTGTGCCAGCATTAAAATAAATACATTTCCATATTGAAGTCAACGTTTTATCAGCACTCCAACATCCTGAGAACGTTTCAACGCAATTCAGCTGTGTGGGGATGAGCCTACTGCTATAATGATTGCCAAATTATTTGGTTTATTTTATTCGGAGAGAATAAATGACGAAAGACTAATAAAGAGAGTGTAGGTTGCAAATATGAATAGAAACCTTGGTAGAGGAAGACCGAAAAAAGTATGGATGAATCAAACTTCTGAAATAGCAAACAAATGGGATAGTCATAGTCACAACCACAGATCACTGAATATAAAGAGATATGGTATGTTTCTATTGCAGTATCAAAACCAGCTGTCACCGTTTTCTCGGTAGGCGGGAACTAACATTACAATTACAATGGTAACTAGCGCTTGATTTGTTAAAAAAAATCCAAATGCGATGGATAGAAAGAGCCTAAGCGCCATGAAATCAGGATCGCTTACGACGTTTTGATCGCGAGTTTTTGAGCTCGCACTCATACACTCACACTCGCATAAAGAATAAAACGCATATGTAGAGTTGTACAAAGTTGATAATCTCTGCTAGCTATCGATCTATAATCTATAATCTAAGTTGCAAGGATATATTCATTCAAAGCTCTCAGATGTATGCCCACAAACAGACACGTGTAGTTCGCGCTTACAAATGCTGATTGTGTACTCACAAATAAAATCCAAACCTCAAATGAACATAAGCCCTGCAACTCTTGCCGACATTCCCTGAAACAGGGGTGACATTGGCAAAGTGAACCATTTTTTACAGTATGGGTGGTCAGCCTCATACCAACCTATAAGTCAAGGAATACGAGTAATAAATAACATTTAAGTATAAAAAAACAACAAAATCTATACAAAAAAAGTCAAAAATTTATTCTGCAAAAAATGTAGCAAACTAATAAACCAACATTACAAATCAGCATTGCAGATCAGCCGCCACTTCTTCCTGTCCTTGCATACTTCTTTCATTTCATCCAGAGTCATAACCTTTTTCATACAAGCTCTTCTTTTATTATGACTCTGGATATCCCATTCACTCGCTATTTCGAAAATTTGGTCCATCCATACCTTTCTCGGTCTTCCTCTTCCACGACATCCATCAATTCTTGCAGCATACACTTTATTCGTCAGTCTTTCTTCATTCATTCTCTCCAAATGTCCAAACCATCTAAGTATAATTACTTTCACACTTTCTCTTACACCACATTCCTCTCTAACAAAATCATTCCTCACCCTATCACTCCGTCTTTTTCCAATCATACTTCTTAAGTAGTCCATTTCCACTGTATGGACTTTACTAATCTCACTTTCACTCACCGTCCAGGCTTCACTTCCATACATCAGAGTGGGCACTAGTATACCACCGTGCACCGCCAGTCGAACATTTTTTTAAAGATTCTGGTTCTTGGCGATGCTAGCGGTAGCACCCAGTATGCACCTGCCTTTCATTATTCTTCTTTCAAATTCACCGGTCATTCTTCCATCTTTTTCAAACTTCGATTCAAAAGATTTCAAAAGATCGATACTTGTTAATATCGATAATTCAATCTCTGAAGAAATACGTGTTAACATTGTATTATTCCTGTATATACAAGAATTCAACATATCAAAACACACAATAATTTAACTTTCAATATAATAAATACTTAGCTCATGTATATAGTAATTATATTAGGAGGATTTATTTGATGGGCGCTGTTTTCGTATGAAACACACCCCAAGAGCCTTCTGTGAACTTGAACTATGCTATAGAAAGCGCGAATTCTTTAGTTTTGCATTTGCTTTGAACATCCACAAAAAAAACAATATTTATTCTTCATATAATTATTATTAATGTATTGGTCAAAAAGTGAATAGCACTGAATTGATTGTTTTGAAAGTCATAACGTAATAATGGCTTCTATTCTCCTTGGCTGACCACCCGTGCTGTAAAAATCGGTTCACTTTTACCAATGCAACCCCGTTTCAGGGAACGGCGGCAGGAGTTGCAAGGTTTATGTTCATGTGAGGTTTTGCTTATTTATATGCACACATCGCACGTTTAGTAATAAAGAGCAATAACTCAAAAATTGGGAAAATCGAGATTTTGTAAAAAAACGCAAGAACAATGCGAGAAGAATAGGTAGAATGCGACAGCCGTTCAATTTGGACGATTATGACCGAGATAAAACATCGGTCGCCTTTTTCATCCCATACAAGTTGTACTGGTTGTCTGAACTTCAAACGTGATTTCCCAACATTCTTATTTTTTGAGTTATTGCTCTTTATGATTAAGCGTGCGACATGCAGAATGTGTAGGCGCGAACCTACATGTGCCTGTCTGTGGGCATGCATTTAATATTGAGCCTTAAATGTTAGCATATCTTTGCAGCTTAGATTATAGATAGATTCAAATTATATTGTTACAATAAAAACATAATATAATAATCAAGTAGTTTTCGTCTTTTCTTGAAACAAATTTCAGAGGTATCGACATTCGACGAACACTACGCGCAGCACATCACTAGCGATGGCGTAAAAAAATGGCGACAAACGTCAAATATTTAAGTGCTTCAAATATTTAAAACGATTTAAAATGTACAATGCGGATGCAATTCATTACTTTAACGGAAAAGAAATAATACCATGATCCTTATACTCCTTATTTTGACTGTTATTTTTACACGGTAAAACATAAAAATAAGGCATTTTGATAAAAACATACGCAAAAATACGGATTTTCGAATATGATTGTTTTAATCATATCGGATTTACCAAGGGAACGCCCACATGCCATCCCTATGGTCACAACAAAAGGAGACAATGCATCAAAAAGATTATGACTCTGAATCAAATGAAATAAGGATGTAAGAACTGAAAGAAATGGCAGTTGATTTTTAATGTTGGCCTACATTATTTTACTTTACAAAATTTTGTCATTGAGTAATAAATTGATACTAGGGGCGTTGCCCCTGGCTGCTACGCAGCCCAACCCCTTAACATTTGGTGAATGTGTATATTGCGCATAGTTTCCTCGCGTTAAAATTCGGAAAACTTGTAAAATAAAAACATACAGCCTTTGTTAAAGAAAATTGACCACCCATTGTTTAAAAAATGGTTCACTTTGCAGATTTCAGCTGTGTTTCAGGGAAGATTGGCAAGAGTTGCAGGGCTTATATTAATTTGAGATTGGGTTTTTATGTTGTAAGTCAACATGCATTATGTGTAAGCGCGAACTTATAAATGTCTGCTTGTGGGAATGCATTTAATATGAATCTCGATTGGTATGTATCTTTGCAACTTAGATTATAGAACTTAACAAAATAATTTCCTTGACTTACAGGTTAGTATGTGGCTGACCACCCATACTGTAAGAATGGTTTACCATGAAAATTTTATCTCTGTTTGAGGAAAAGTCGGCAAGAGTTGCAGGGCTTATGTTCATTTGAGATTAGTTTTTTACTTTGTAAGTCCACATGGGGCATTTGTAAGCGCAAACTTATACCTGTCTGCTTGTGGGAATGCATTTAATATGAATCTCAAATGGTATGTATCTTTACAACTTAGATTATAGAACTTAACAAAATAATTTCCTTGACTTATAGGTTAGTAGGTATGTGGCTGACCAAGTGACCACCCATACTGTAAGAATGGTTTACCATGAAAATTTTATCTCTGTTTGAGGAAAAGTCGGTAAGAATTGCAGGGCTTATGTTCATTTGAGATTAGGTTGTAAGTCCACATGGAGCATTTGTAAGTGCGAACCTGTCTGCTTGTGGGAATGCATTTAATATGAATCTCAAATGGTATGTATCTTTGCAACTTAGATTATAGAACTTAACAAAATAATTTCCTTGACTTATAGGTTAGTATGTGGCTGACCACCCATACTGTAAGCAATTGTTCACCATGCAAATTTTATCTCTGTTTGAGGAAAAGTCGGCAAGAGTTGCAGGGCTTATGTTCATTTGAGATTAGTTTTTTTATTTTGCAAGTCCACATTGGGCATTTGTAAGCGTGAACTTGTACCTGTCTGCGTGTGGGAATGCATTTAATATGAATCTTAAATGGTATGTATCTTTGCAACTTAGATTATGTAAAGAAATACACAAAATAATTTTCTTGACTTATAGGTTGGTATGAGGCTGACCACCCATACTTTAAAAAATGGTTTACTTTGCAAATTCACCTTTGTTTCAGGGAAGGTTGGCAAGAGTTGCAGGGCTTATGTTCATTTGGAATGGGCTGTTATGTTGTAAGTACACATGCAGCATATGTAAGCGGGAACTTATACATATCTGCTTGTGGGAATGCATTTAATATAAATCTTAAATGATATATATCTTTGCAGCTTAGATTAGATTAGATTAGAACTTATACATGTCTGCTCGTAAGAATGCATGTAATATGAATCTCAAATGTTATATATGTTTGCAACTTAGATTACAGATTGAAATCCATTTTTATTTGGCTTTTTTTTTATTTTTAATTTGCATGAAATAAAAGAAAATGTAAAAAAAACTTTTACGTTTTGCCCTAGATGTCAATATTGTTCCATACATTTTTAGTATGAACAAACAGATTAATTCCTAAAAGTTTTCATACATTTGTAAACACACACGCGTAAGCTCGCCGCATTGCAGCATATATACAAAAATTAATTTGCTATAGAGCATGAATGTGTTTCATCTGCTGTGATGGCATTGATTTTGAAAATCGAAACTCGACGACGAATGACGACGACGAAGGGTAATATAATAAAGGATGAGGCTGACCCTCCATGCTGCATAAACTTTTTTCACTTCTGTCAATGCCACCCTGGTTTCAGGAAAAGGCGGCACAAGTTGCAAAGTTTATGTTTATGTGAAGTTTAGATAATTTGTATGTAAGTATGCATGCATTATGTGTAAGGGCGAACTTACTTGTGCCTGCTTGTCGGCATGCATTAAATATAAGCCTGAAATGTCAATATATCTTTGCGACTTAGATTATAGATTATTATACACATTAAAAGATAGCATGTGAGTTTCTAGGAATCATATTATCTTATCTAATATTTTTCCTTAAATATTATGTGCGCTAGTTATCTGTCCTCAACATTTTCGATTTGTTTCATAGTGTGCTTGTGTGCTTGTGTGAATTGTGAAACCACTATCCAAGAAAACCAAGAGTAACCTAATGGCAACCATACGTCATGGCGGCTATCATGAGCATCATCTTAAGGAGATGGCAGTCCCAGGCTCCTGCCCACCTGGGGGACACGTGGCGGAGCAGATGAAAGCTTCTGCTGCCAGCCAGATGTACAAGGAGGACGAGCGCCTTCGCTCCCTGCACAAGTGGACCGCCAAAGACATCATCGACATCTGCAAAGCAGCCAGAAGTGGCTTTTACTACTCAGGGGTGGGGGATATTGTTTGCTGCCAGTTTTGCAAGACAAATCTGGGAGAATGGAAGCGAGGGGACGATATTGAAGCCATACACCAAGACAAATCCCCAAACTGTCCTCTTCTCCAGAACACAACAAGCAGTAATATCAAATCAGATCGATCGAAATATGATGTGTGTGGGATGTATGAGATGCCCAGATTTGGGGTGTCACATCCCGAGTTTGAGTCATTGTCCAGGAGGCTGGACTCCTTTGCCGACTGGCCGCATAGCATGAAGCAGACGCCCAGCATGCTAGCGGAGGCAGGCTTTTACTACAAGGGTGTTGGGGACCAGACAGTTTGCTTCAGCTGTGACGGTGGCCTGCGAGACTGGGAAGATGAGGACGTGCCCTGGGAGCAGCACGCCTTGTGGATGCCCAACTGTCCCTACCTGCTCGCCTGCAAAGGAGAGGACTTCATCCAGCGCTTCTCTGCTGCTTAAGGCAGTACGCAGTCAAGCTGCCATGTTCATACAAGACAACTAACCAACCCTCTTATCTTTGTCATTAAGGTGTATTTCATCATGTGTTGACATTATATGTGATCAGTGGAAAGTGTGCTTGGTGATGAATGTCTGTCCTCTCTATGGTCATCCATACAGAGGTGAACTAATAGATTATTCCTCATAGACATTTGGCTTTTTGATTAAAATAGGCATTATCTCACTTCCATCGCCTACAGATACCAAAACATGAATTGACTAAAACATATAGAAACAGTGATACAAACTTTATTCACTCACAGAAATCAAAGTCACTGAGGAATTTTCTGATATCATTGCAATTATGACTGTCATCCCTTTTTGAAAGAATGTAAATAATATAAAAATGTAATAATTGGAGCACAGGGCTTAAAGGTGTCTCTATTAATATTTTATATTTTGTACATATTTAGTTAATTATTAAGTTTTCTAAATTGTCGAGGAATATTTGGTATAAGGATAAAGACAATTATCATAAGTAGGAAATTAAGTAATGAGGTCGGAACATTGAAAAGGGCGCAAAAATAAATCTCGTAATTTGGCCGGATTACTTCCAAATCTGACCTCCAGATGAGTTTATCTCTCATCCACACAAACTTTGTTTATTAACAAACCTTTTGGAAGTTAAATCCTAAACTCACACTACATGTTCTAAGCAGGTTGTTTTAATGCAAAAACGAGATAATACACCGACTAAATTAATTGAGTCATTCAAAGAGGATATATTTTTTGCTTGGGTTAAAACGCAACTAAGCCACACATATAGTGTAACTTCTTGCCGTGTTATCCTCGAAGAGGTTGCGTGTGGCGAGTTGAACCTATTTATTTTTACAGGTAATGGGGGCCGGCTTTACACCAACCACTTCAGTTGAAGTGGGACTTTGACAGCTCCCGAGAGGGCTGGTACTCATTTATTGTGAAGGCTGAGTAAACCTTGCCGGTATTTTATTTTGGTTTGAAATAAACTTTTTTTTCATAAAAAATTCTGACACCCTCGGTGGGATTCGAACCCTAACTCTCGGCAAGGAATGCAAGCACTCTACCAATTGAGCTATCGACCTGAGCTATTTTTAAATAAAACTAAATTGATTTTAGTAATTATTCCAACTTTATTTACTATGCGGTCACTTAACAGAGGGATATTTTGAATGTTCAGAATGTTTGAAGGATAGAAAGAAATGGCGGTTGATCTGTAATGTTGGTGGCTAGGGTTTATTATAGTGAAATTGGTTTTATGATTTACTTTTTTTTTTTTTTGGTGTCCGTGTATATATTGTTATTTGTTGATTTAAAAAATGTAATTTGTCATGTATGTTCCTTGACTTATAGGTTGGTATGCGGCTGACCACCCATACTGTAAAAAAAAAAAAAAAAATGGTTCACTTTGCCAATTTCACCCCTGTTTCAGGGAAGGACAGCAAGAGTTGCAGGGTTTATGTTCATTTGAGAATGGGTTTTTATATTGTAGGCCCACATGCGGCATGTGTTAGCGCGAAATTATACATGTCTGCTTGTGGGAATGCATTTAATATAAATCTTAAATGATATATATCTTTGCAGCTTAGATTAGATGAGATTAGATTAGACCTCCATTAAGTACGTGATATTTTTATTTTGGTAGATACCTACGTAGTTTTTAATAATTTATTACTTGTTTAAGCTACCACAAAAAAAGTAAAATTACAAACCTGTACAGAAACACAAAAAAAATGTATTTATTAGGAACTAGTTATTTAGAAACTTTTTACGTACTTAATTAATATAATTTTTATAATCCGAAAGTCAGATAATATGAGGCATTTAATAGTATTACAAAAGTATTTTTGAAATGTGAAAAAATAATTCTTTTTGTAATAAATTAGTTATTTAAGGAAAAAATTCAGATCTGTTTGTTATATTATTCCCTTGAAGTCCTTAATCAATACAAAATAAACAAATGAGGCATCAGAGTCATTTGGTGTGCCAAATCACTGATGTCCAAGGACATCTTTTAGGGCTATGTGAATAATCGAATGGCCTATCCACAAATCTGTAGGGATTGATTTAGGATTTTTTTCAGATTATAGATTATAACATTATAGTAGAACACTCAAAAAAAGAGCAAGAGGTCTGAACGGAATTCCCGAATGTGATTTTTTCTCAGCAGGCAAACGTCACAGGTCTATATGTAACTGGGATTCTAAGACACCAATAATAAAATATTACTCTTTTCCCTGGCAACCTAGCCGTGTGACATCACAACTTTTGTGTAGAGAGATGTTATTAGGGGTTAATAGAATAAATGTAAAATGTTGTACTATATTATCTTATCACCGGGCTTAAGTTGTATCTTATCACACTTGATAATCCAATAATAATCATCAGGACTGATGCCAAAAGAATACACGTACAGGTAAGTATAATAATAATAATAATAATTTATTCATAAAACTGTTTTACAGAAGATTAACATAGGGTGCAACTTTTTAACTTAAGTAAGAAAATAATTATGTGCCTGAACTAGGAAAACCTGTGTCTCAGGCGTGGAGAGCTTCTATACAATATATCTGTATAACTTTATGATATTAATCATACACAAAAAATACTTAACATTACATTTTTACATGTCTCTGAACAAAGATAAGTTAAAATATTGAAATAAATGTTATTTAAACTTAATATGGAAATAAGAGAATAAAAATACAAGTGCCTGAACTAGGAAAATCCTGTATCTCAGGCGGAGAGGGCTTGTGAGCAATATGTACTTAAATAATCATTATTACATTTATTCATACTTCAATAGTTTCATATTAAGTCTAGGTGCTAATACAAATAAACTTATTTCACATAAGGCATTAGGATAAACAAATATAAAATAGAAATAGGAATGTAGTCTACTACAATTAACGACTTCTCTGAAAGATAAAGGGTCATGTCCCCAAAACACAAGCTATGCTTACTTTACGGAGTATTTATTGTAATTAGATTTTTAAAATTTATTTTTGTTGTAATATTTTGTACATATTGGTAAAAACAATAAAGACCTTATGAATTATGAAAATTATGAATTATGAATGTCTGCGAGAATTTTGTGTAGATTTGAACTTTGATTGTGCTCTATTATTTTTTTTTGCTTGCGATATTTTTTCAATAAAGAATGATGCACAGAAATGCAGATTAGCAGTTTAATCAACTCAGTATCAATGTACATTTACAGATAATATGCTAAAAAATAATGAGCCCGTGAATAATATGTTTTCCCAAACTCTGACTTACAATGACACCAGCACAATAGCTTAGACAGATTACTTGATTTATTCAATTATTCTTATCGAGATTGAATTTATTAAAAAAAAAAGGTATTTAGAGAAATCGCTTCGTAGACAATATGACAAAGAGTCAGAGGGGTTTCAACAATGATTTGTACAAGGATTCCGTCTGATGTCACAACATTTTTCCCAATGTCAAATGTGTGGATTTCATTTTATTTTTGTTTTTCCTTTTTTTGCTTTATTGCAGGGGTCTCCAAACTATTTAAACCAATTGAGCCGTATTGATATTTCCAGGTGGTATCTTCCACCATCAAGCCTAGGTACTTATCTCAGAAAGTCAAATTTCCTCACCACCGGAGACAACTCTTTTAGGTTCAACTTTAAAGTTCCGGCCGAAGCAATTGTGGAATCTGATGTTGAAGATTCCGCACTAGATAGTCATAAAAATTACATTAAAGATGTAGGAGAAAATGTTGGGAATGTTATGCATTACAATGGACTTGGAAAAAATACAAAAGACAAAAAACTTGTGATTTCATACTGAAAGCTGCTAGGGAAAAGGTAAAGAAATATTTTGTTGTTGGTTATTCCTTGACTTATAGGTTGATGTGTGGCTTACCACCCATACTGTAAAAAAATGGTTTACTTTGCCAATGTCACCCCTGTTTCAGGGAAGGTCGGTAAAAGTTGCAGGGTTTATGTTCATTTGAGGTTTGGTTTTAATTTGTAAGTACACATTCAGCATTTGTAAGCGCAAACTTGCACGTGTCTGTTTGTGGGCATGCATTTGATATGAGTTTTGAAAGTTAATATATCTTTGCAACTTAGATTATAGATTATTTTATTAGAATAAAGCAGGCCAACATGGTCTGGGTGAGTTGTCCCCCAGGGTGGAAAATTTGACACTTGGAATCAGTGTTTTAATCATTTCTAGTCTATTGTAACAAATAAAATATTTTTTAAACATTAGGTAGTTTTAAATGTCTCTGAGTCTAACTTTTTAATGTTTTTGTTTTTTACCTCTTTTTAATACCAAAATAATTAATTTTTTGTTAAAGTTAAGTAAAAAGTAACTAGCATTTTAAATACAAAGTTTTCAATATCTAAAACAAAACCTTTTTTTATTAGCGTCTGCGGGCCGGACCAAATCCTTTTGCGGGTCGCATTTGGCCCGGGAGCCGGAGTTTGGAAACCCCTGCTTTATTGTATAATTAAAGCTAATGGAGTCCGCAGAAATAACAAACAAAAAAGTTGTGATTTACACAACCAAGTTGTTAGGGAAAAAGCAAATAAATATTTTTTTATTGGTTGATTAGTACCGTAGTCCCGTAGGATAGTGGCATTAGCCCACCGAGAAAAAACTTATTCAACTTTTTTCCATTACTTAATGGCTAAGAATCCATTTTACAAAGACTGATAATAGACTCACCAAAATGCATGAATGACATTTTTCATAATACTATAGTTTTACTCTCTTTTCTAATAATCCATCCCGAGTGTCTGTAGTATATCTCAAAAGATGAATTCCGTGACTTACCTATTTAGATTGGTATTAGGCTGAAAACCCACACTGTAAAAGAATGGTTCACTTACCAATGTATTGCCTTTTTCAGGAAAGGTCGGTAAGAGTTGCAGGACTTATTTTCATTTGAGATTCAAGTTTTTATTTTGTAAGGACACTTGTGAAAGTGCAAACTTAAAAAGGTCTGCTTGTGAACATTAAATATGAATCTTAAATGTTGGTGTATCTGTACAACTTAAATTATAGATTTTGGAAAAGTAATACCTACCTCTATTGACACGTCCTGGCTGGAAAAACAACAACAAGCACTGCTCTTATATTTTTTATTTGTTCCTTTTCCAAATATTTTTCTCTGTGTCAAAGTGTAACCATTTTATATAATTTTTATCTTTCACATTTGAAAAATACAAAATCATCTGATTGGAGGTGAAATCTGGTTTACAAAATTAAAGATGTTGAATCTAATGGAGGAGAACTGCAAAATTGAAATCAAGGGGGAAATTAAGAGGGAATCTAACTACTGGAAGAATACAACATCCTCGTTTGTGGGTCTTCACATCAATTTTAAAATCACAATATTTTTTGTGTACCTACATTAAATTAGGCTGATTTATTTGGTGAGCGCTGTTTTTGTGTGTACCACACCTCAAGAGCCCTCTGCGAGCTTGGTCGTCGCTGTAGAAAGCGCCAATTCTCAAGCATGACCCAGTTGTTGTAAGGCTGGATGGACCTTTTGATGACCGGTCTTTGGTAAAGGTTTATGAATTTTTCAACCCAGCAAAGAGCAAATTTGAAAATATAAATGGTATATTTTTTGTGCTCCGCTGGGATTCGAACCCACGACCTTCCAGTTACGAGTCCGAAATGTTACCACCTGGACTACGGACCGGTCGAATTGACCGTACATTACTTACAGTAGTACCTCGATTATCCCAGGTATTGTGCACCGAACTCGCAAGCATGAGTAAGTTTAAGCTGACACATGCTGCATGCGTCCCTAAAAAATGAACACATCAACCTCAAAGAAACACAAGCTCTTTAACTATTTCCGCATTTCCTTGGGACAGGGGTGGTATTGGTAAAAGTGTGTCAACTATAATTTGAGTTGCAATGAGCATTAGGAATGTAACAAGGTGTACATTAACATTTAATATATTTATTCTCTGTGGGCATACTCAAGCAAGCATGTATAAAGTGTACCTTTAGGCTTTCACGGCCGGCAGAAGATGTCACTTGATTTGTGTGTTGTGGGATCTGTTGCCATGGTGCTTTGGAGCTGGAACTACGGGACATTATCTTTGACGACCTTCCTCAGTGATGTGATGTGTTGTATAGTCACATCACACGCTGAAGAAGGCTTTCCAAGGCACTTAGTTTTTTCCAACAACACAAGTGTCAAGTGTGTATAAATTTGCGCTCATAGATATATGCTATCTAAAATCAATTATATTAATCTGCATTTAGCGTAACTTCTTTCCACATTTTCCCCAGAGGGATCAAAAATGGGGGGTGGAACTCATTTATTTTTACAGATAAGGGGTCTGTTCTCTGGGGGGCTTGAACTTATTTATTTTTAACAGATTAGGGGGCCTGTTCTCTGGGAGGCTGGTTCTCATTTCTTCTGAAGGCTGAGCACACCTTGACAGTATTTATTTTTAATAACATTAAAATGAGAAAAATTATGAAAACCTTGGTGGAGATTGAACCTTAGCTCTCTGGCATGAACTGCAAACATTCCACCAACTGAGCCTTCAGCATACATACTTGCAGACGAAAATGAACATAAGCTCTGCAACACTTGTGGTCTTTATCTGTAACAGGTTGTCATTTCTTAGTTTATTGTTATTTTCCATGCAGCTGAGGACAACATTTAACATAGATGAAATAAACGTTGAGAAGTCCTACAGCCCTCTGTATGGAAACTGTGATGCTGACACAAGACCGCATCACAGCATCTTCAGAAACGGACAAATCATTCCTCTTCGTAAGTACAAACCATATTATTTTGACATAAAAGATTCCAAGGATGAAGTTAAAATAAAATTTCAAAGTTATTTTTTTTCTCAGTGGGCAAACTTCACAGGTATGTGTGACTGGGGTCCTCAGTAACCAATAATTACTGATGTCAGTCTATTGCATTCCCGATAGCCAGATACTATATAATATCAGTCTCTTGCATTCCCAATAGCCAGATAATATATAATATCAGTCTCTTGCATTCCCGATAGCTACATACTATATAATGTCTGGAAAGTATGAGGTCTGCACATTGCTAAAGATCCAAGATTTATTGATGTGGATGTTAGCCCGCCTAGAAAAAGAGCGCCCATACAAAAAATGTTCTACATTGTTTTTCATATTATGAGCACATGAATTGGCATAGACAAAATTGTGAAGTCACACGGCTTGACTGCTAGAGAAAAGGCAAACAAATATTTTGTTATTGGTTGCTAAAGACCTTAGCCCCATACATTTGTGACGTTTGCCCATCAAAAAAAGTTCTAAATTCCAATTTGCACGGAGTCCACTGTTTTAGTCAGTGTTAATTTTAGCAATTATTTGATGTTCAAACACAAGATGAAAAAAGCAAGAACACATAAATATTTTGTATGACTACAGCACATTTGCATCTTGAAAGTCCATTGTTGAAGTAAAAAATAAATTACCAGATTTAAGTTACAGGTGAACGACTTTCAATGTATTTATCAGAGAAAAGAAATAAAACATCAAAGAAGAGGACCGAGAAGCCACGTGGAAATATCAAGGGCACCCGCAAAAACAAAAGGTGAGCAGCAACTTCTTATACATTGTTTTCTTACTTAAAGAGATTATTCACTAGCAAACTGTTTGAGGCTAGCCCCCATGCTGTAAAAACTGTATTCACTTTTACCAATTCCGCCCTGGTTTCAACTTGGATTATAGATTATAGCATCTGCATACTTCATTTACATTTACAATGAAATATTTTCGCACTATAGCTCAGTTGGTAGAGTGCTTGCATTCAAATCTGAGAGCTCGGGTTTGAGTCCCACCGAGAGTGTCAGAAATTATTTCCTGTTTCAGGGTTTATTTCAAACTCAAAATAATAATTCCTGCAAAATTTATTCAACTTCATAAGAAATGAGTACCAGCGCCTCCAGAGCTAGAGAAGTCCCACTTCAATTGAAGCGGTTGGTGTAAGGCCCGCCACCTCACCTATAAAAATAAAAAGGTTCCATTCGCCACATGCAATACCTTTCGGGAGAATGGGGCAAGAAGTTACATTATATGTGTAGCTTAGTTGGGTAGTTGCGTTGCGTTAGTCAGTTATTTTCGTCTTATCGTCTTTCGTATATTTCAGTCTCTTTTCGTTTATAATATTAATGTTATTTATTTGTGGTGTGCAATAAAGTTTATTATTATTATTATTATTATTATTATTTAAATCAACCATTCATAATAATTCATTGTCATTCTTTCAAGGCAACTCATGCTGTACATTTTTAATGGACTCAGAATATTTGAAATTTGCTTAATGTGATGTCACCTGGTCGGGCTAAAGACAGTACCTCCCTACTGAGCATCACAGTTTCAATACAATACTATGTTGGTAGTTTGAAAAGACACTAAAGTGCACTGTACCTACTGCATTTCACATTACCACCAACTGTATGGGCTCACAGTGCTGTGAACTATGTAGAAAAAATCCCTGATTATCAGGAATCCGTTTGTTATTTACTAATGTGAATGTTTGGAGCTCATTTCAAATGTTCCCCGTGTCTCTAGCCCTGCTACCCTGAGTCTGCCCCCGCTGAGGCTGCGCTCTATCTCCCCTTCCAGTGGCAGGGAGCCCCCACAGACAGCACGCTGCAAGACGCAGAAACTCCGGAGATTGCTCCAGAGGCGCAAGATAGAAAAAGAAGTGCCCACTCTGGTGCAGATGCAGGACAAAGTTCAGGTCAGATATACAAACTTATTTTTCACTGAGAACAGTCGGCTTTAATTAAGAGCATCCTTGTTGTTTCTCTTATTCTTCTTTCTTAACTTTTCTCAGTCCACTCTTCGACATAGGCACTTCCAATCTTCTCCATTCATTTCAATCACCTGCTGTGTTCAGTTTTTTTTTTTTTAATTTGCCATTCAAATGTTTTGTTGGAAGGAGCTGTTGTCAACAAGCCACCATGTTTGCCTATTGATTTGCCATTCAAATGTTTTGTTGGAAGGAGCTGTTGTCAACAAGCCACCATGTTTGCCTATTGATTTGCCATTCAAATGTTTTGTTGGAAGGAGCTGTTGTCAACAAGCCACCATGTTTGCCTATTGATTTGCCATTCAAATGTTTTGTTGGAAGGAGCTGTTGTCAACAAGCCACCATGTTTGCCTATTGATTTGCCATTCAAATGTTTTGTTGGAAGGAGCTGTTGTCAACAAGCCACCATGTTTGCCTATTGAGTGCTCTAGTTTTCATGCATTGCTTCTGTAATGTAATGGTTGAGTATTTAGTTTTGGACCGGTCCGTAGTCCAGTGGCAGCACTTCAAACTCGTAAATGGAAGGTTGTGGATTCGGATCCCGACAGAGCACAAAAAATGTACCATATATATTTCGAATGTGCTCTTCGCTGAGTTAAAAAATTCATAAACCTTTACCAAAGACCGGTCACTGGAAGGTCCATCCAACCTTACAAAACTGGGTCTTGCTTGAGAATTGGCGCTTTCTACAGCGACGACCAAGCTCGCAGAGGGCTCTTGAGGTGTGATACACACAAAAACAGCGCTCACCAAATAAATCATCCCAATATTATTTTTATTAGTATTCACAAAAGTATAGATGTTTAAATTTCAAAATTATTTATTTTGACAGAAATCGGAAATTTTACAAGTGCGTGTATGTTTGAATGAGACTTACCTTTAACATGTGGTTGTATGAGCAGGTGACTGGTTGCACGGCTCCTCCAGGGTCTCTCAGCACCAGCACAACACACACACCCACACCTGCCCTAGATGACACTCACACCACCTCACGCACAACGCAAGGAGAACAGGTGAAAATCATTTCTGACACTCTATGTGGGAATCAAACCAACTGAGCTATGAGCGGACCAAAATGTGATTATTTACACGACACGTTGCTGCCAACTACGAGATTACTCGTAGATTGCATTCTTTTCTAGGACGCCAACTACGAGTTACTTCGTTTTGTGTTTACTTGGCATTTTTGTGCAGCTAGGATTAAACTCAAAATATAGGATTCTCCAAATCCCTGTTATTATTCTTTGCCTCCTATCTAAGGAACAGGCAACAGTACGTCAACATTAATGGTTTTACCTCAAACACCTTTCAACCATTCTCAGGCGTTCCACAAGGATCAAATTTGGGTCCTTTGGCGTTTATTATTTTCATTAATGACATAATTGATCATATTAAACACAGCTCTTGTCTCCTTTATGCAGACGATCTAAAGATTTATGTGAAAGTCGTAGATACTCACGACTGCATAAATCTACAAGAAGATTTAGATGCATTAGCAGCTTGGGCTGAGAAAAACAAGCTCATCTTTAATTCAAAGAAATGTGTCTCAATGTCCTTTAGTAAATCTTTTAGTCCCATCTTGCATGAGTACAGTATTGGTGGGCAATTATTGTCTCGTGTAGAATCAATACGGGATCTGAGAATTGTTTTTGATCCAGGACTGAGCTTCTCTAGCCATATAGCGCGGCTGACTACTAAGTGCTACCAGCTTCTGGGACTGGTGATCAGAGTGTGTAAACTGCTCACTGAGCCCAGAGCGATGGTGGACGTATTTAGCTGCGTTATACGGTCCAAACTGGAATACGCTGTTGAGGTGTGGACGCCTCATCAGCAAAAATATATCAATATGTTGGAACAAATCCAAAAGAAATTCCTGAGGTACCTCCTCATGAGGGTACGTGGAAATTATCCGCAATATATGCATCATGAGGAGCTACTTCGGGAAACAGGTTTCAGAAGCCTGGAAACCAGGCGCAACGGGTTCCATATGGTGCTCTCTCATAAAGTCATCAACGGCTTAATAGACAGTCCCACCCTGTTGGAGAGCTATAGGTTGTATGTGCCAGACGACTACAACCGTGGGCGAGGGCATAATTTATTTTATGTACCGAAAAGCCGTACAGATGTCGTCGCACAGCATCCTGTAACTCGGAGTATAAAACTCTTAAATGACTCTAATATAGATATATTCTACTGCAATATAAATAGATTTAAAATTTTAATCAGAGATTTTCTCCCAGCGTGTTGATGGCTGAGAGGGTGCACTATAATTAGGGAAACCTGTTGTGCACAATTTAAAAAAATAAAAAATAAAAAAAATATTTATCAGTGCTAATATTGATATACAGGTTCTGAGAAAAGAAAAAAAAATCAACACTGACTTGCATGAACAGAAAATGTATTTAAAAACAAACAAAAATTATAGTAATTACACAAAATATTTCAAATTCAAGGGATAAAATAATATTTTATTGTTTTTGGAACTTCTTGTCATACAACTATAATCATAGGTAATCTTCTTCTTCTATCTTATATCTATAATCTCCTTTTCTTCTATCTTTCTATAAATAAAAATAAGAATATGTTTGTTAATAATAAATAAATCACTTTTGTGTTCTTTCGGGTTTGACCATGTTCTACTTGCAGCTCCCATATCTGCCGACGTTTCACTTTCACGAGCGGAAAGCATCTTCAGGACGAGTTTTCAAATCGCCGTGGCGGTTTTCGTTGTCTTCGCGGACTCGCGTTGATGTAAACTGGTTGGAGATGCGTTGCGTTATTCTCATCTTCCTGCGCTCGTGGGGGGGGGGGGGGTAAGTGTGACGGGGGGTGAGGGTGGTGACGCGGGGTCGGCGCGGCACCTATATAGGTTGGTATGAGGCTGACCACCCATACTGTAAAAAAAAGGTTCACTTTGCCAATGTCACCCCTGTTTCAGGGAAGTTTGGCCAAAGTTGCAGGGTTCATGTTAATTTGAGGTTGGATTTGAATTTGTAAGTACACATGCTGCATTTGTAAGCGCGAACTTATACGTTCCTGTTTGTGGGCAAGCATTTAATATGAAAAAAGGAACAGTTTTTTGTTGCTGTGGTAATGTCAACTGGATTCATTGATTGAAGATGGTACAGAGACATGTCACGTGATAGAAAATGGCGAAAAAAAATTGTCTGTTGTGCAAGTGAGACAACACGTACAACAATGTCAGATGAAATTACAACCTCAACGACTGGTGCTTTATATTGTTAAGAACTAAATCAAATTCATAGCCGCACCATATATTTAATACTTCTAATATCTAATATCCAAGCTCGCTAATTAATTATGTATCTATCACTACATTTTGTCTTGTTATGAATTTCCATTGCGTGCTGTATTTTGCAGCTTGTGAAGGGGAGCAGAGTGCTTTGCAGTGTGGGAGATCCCTCAAAGCTACTGGAGAGACTGACGCGCATCTCTCTGGATCAGAAACTAAATGAGAACAAGAGACACAACATGGCAGAGCAACGTGGCGACATACAAGGAAACAAAAATAACAATCACATTGTAAATTATATGTATTTCTATCAGCTCAGTTTATACATATATACATACAATCATTGATATATACAAACTAGATTTCCCTGTTTCAGGGAAGGTCGGCAAAAGTTGTGGGGCTTATGTTCATTTGAGGTTTGAATTTTATTTGTAAGTACACAATCAGCATTTGTAAGCGTGAACTACACGTGTTTGTTTGTGGGCATACATCTGAGAGCTTTGAATGAATATATCCTTGCAACTTAGATTATAGATTATATAGATGAGCTAAGAAAGCAATGGACCAGTCCGTAGTCCGTAGTGGCAACACTTCGGACTCGTAAATGGAGGGTTGTGGATTCGGATCCCGGCAGAGCACAAAAATATACCATTTATATTTCGAATGTGCTCTTCGCTGGGTTGAAGAAATTCATAAACCTTTACCAATGACCGGTCACCAAAGGTCCATCCAGCCTTACAGCAACTGGGTCTTGCTTGAGTATTGGCGCTTTGTAGCGACGACCAAGCTCGTACACCTCTGCGGCACTACAACAAGTGTCATAGACCCCTAGAGTCTTTAGAATCTAGGGAGTCTCCCGCACAGGATTTCTTAAAAAAAAAAAAATCCTTTAGGAGGTAGGCATGAGCTAACACGCTCATTGGAAAAAACATCCAAATTCTATTATCTAGGTTTTTGGCAGTTACTTGGTGAAAGTTCATTTTAATAGATTAAAATAAAAAACTTATTTGTTACAATTCACATGAGCTTTTATTATTTTTTAAACACTGTTTTTAACAGTGTTTAAAAAATAATAAAAGCTCATGTGAATTGTAACAAATAAGTTTTTTATTTTAATCTACATCCAAATTCAGTCTATCGGTAACGTTCCAATTGCCAATAGGTGTGTTTCCTAATAGGAAAGAAATGCTATCCTGTGCATTTTTGAAATGCGTAAATAATTCCAAATCATAACAAAAAATTTGGAGAACTATTTCACTCGTAAATACCAATTTATGTTTGTATTTAAGTAAATTAAATTGATTTTTTATCTGCAGAAAGCGATGGCCACAATACAATATTTCCTCTCGCAAACTGATGGCCATTTTCTGTCGTAGAGATGTTCTGATGATAGTTGTTTTTTGTGAAATAGCTGAGCATCCACGGTCTCACCGAGTCAGGTCTCTAATTTTAAAAATCCAAGACCCAAACTCAGGCCCGCCGCACGGAGTCAGGATGAGATGGGAGTCACAGGACTTACGACCTGTCTCTGGTTGGTTAAGGATCCTTTCGTCATGACAACCTTCCCAATTCCTCCCAACTCATCCTTCTTTATTAATAATTAAGATTAACTACATTGCATGTCCAGAGGTGTCTGGGCTCTCAGATCTTCGCAGCCAAATGTGGTATGATCCCGAGATGGCCGCTTTTCTTAGTCTTTCCAGAAATCCATTTATTTGGGATCTATTCAGTCCCAGATCTTTAAGGAAAGTATATACCGATTTGGCTGGCAGTCCTCTCGCTCCCACCTCCACTGCATACAATCTTGTGATATATCCATTCTTGGTGATTTCATCCACTAGTCCTTTATACCTATTTAGTTGTAGGCATGGTCCTTAGGGATGTTCATCTCCCACGGCACCGTCAATTCAACCAAGAGTACTTGCTTTAGTTCATTTGAGTATAGAACTATGTCGGGTCTCAAAGCCGTAGTGCATAGTTCTCCTGGGAAAATGTATCGTCCTGTGGTGGAATCCATCACAAGCCTCCAGTCCTTTGCCTTTTTTATAATGGAAATCTGGGTCCTGGCCCTTCGCTCTCCCTTTTCTCCAGGCTTAACAAATTTTATTTTTTCAATGGACTCTCTTGTCAAACCTTTGTTTGCTCTGGAAATTGTTAGGCTTATACTCTCCCTTAGTATTTCCAGTACCCTGTCGTGTCTGTAGGTATATCTGCCATTTTCAAGGGCCACTTTGCACCCTGTTAGAATATGTCTTGCTGTGCATTTGTCAATGGCACAGAGATCACAGGAAGCAATTATATTTTTACCCCATCGTTTTAGGTTTCCACGGTCAGGGAGCGTGTTTTGAAATGCATTTAAGTAAAATCGTAGCATTTCAGGAGGCCAATTGTATATTAGTATATTCCAGTGTAGTGCTGGTGGAAGACACATTTCACCAACAGTGATCCAATCATGCTGCATCTCAAGGTTTAACGTATGAAGCCTGGATTTAGAGTCAGAGTCATGCTTTACTAGAGCCTTCATATGGGCTTTCTCCGATTCCACCTTTTGCCATCCCAGACCTATTCTGTTAGTGCTTACACCGGTTAGGTATTTGTGGTGAAATTCTGCTCTATTTTTGAGCTCTAACATTTGGGGATCTTTGGACTAACATTCTATGACACTTGGGTCTTTGGAGTTTTCAAGAATATGGTGCTTTGTAATGCGGTGTTGTGCATGTGAAAAGGATGGTCTTTTCCATCCCAAACCAAAGTTTTCTCTCGATCTGTAGAATGTGGCGGGGTCTGCAGGCTTTGCGAGTCGCGTCCATTGTTTCAGGTATCTAGTAGTTACACTGTCCAGGATACCTAAACTGTCTTTGTTAAAACTATAAATCAGGAACGGCCACGTTAGTTGGTTAATGACTTAGTTATCGTAAATCCACGCTTTCCTTATCCCTGAGATATTAATTTTATCTATTCTGTCCATGGCAACTTTGAAACGCTCTATAATTTCGTTTATTGTATCTGATACCGTGACGTATGAACAGAACATTTTGTGGCATGTATGTATTTGAAACAGCCTGTGTTTGAAAAATATATATTTTTATTTGGACTCCACAGATACCACCTCATACATCATTTAAATAGTGTAGAATAAAAATGAGGAATATAAATAATTTAAATAAGTAACGGAACATTAGTTACAATATTTACGTTTATGTAACAGAATCATTGAAAAGCATCAGATATTTTCATACTTTTGACAACACTAAACTGTGTTGTTTAGGAAAATAATAACAATTTATGTTACTGTGGCAACATAAACTATGCAGATATATTGAAGACAAAGTAGAGACACGTTGCGCGATAGAAAAGTCTGTCGTGCAAGCGAGACCAAACGAGAAACAATGTCTGGTGAAATGAAAACTTTAATGACTAGTGCTTCATGTTGTTTGGAACTTAATCAAATTTATAGCCTCTCCATAGAATTATTAACTCCATGTATACAATAGAAATCAGCTTCTACACATTTGTTCACTTTTTATTTATGATTATATTAACCCATTTCATGCCACATTTTTTGCTTCAATTTGGACCAAGCTACCGAATTGTTTTGAATTTTCCAGGAATTATAGAAATGTTGATTTGAGTGATTCCAATTTTATGGTCGACTTTATTTTCAGGTTCTCTATGCGCCAAAACCAAAATCATCATTCCAAACAAATCCAAACCTGACAGCCATCATACCGTAATATTTTTAATATTTCACATTCTGTATTATATTAAGTAGGTCCTTACATATGAAATTGGCGTTTTGCCATACTGGCCACTTTGATCTCAAATATCTCCTCTTTGGTTAAGAATTCCAAATTCAAATTTTTACAGCTATTTACTCATGTATTTGTGTTTCGAAAACTGTTATTCATTTGTTCGTAACTCAATTGTTTTTTTCTTTGGGTCACTCATTTTACAAAATGGAAAACTTGAAATATCGCGTTGTTTACGAGTAAGTACGAGTTCCACCGTGGCACCAGTGCTGCAGAAACGGCTCGAAGGATTACTGATGTGTATGGCAACGATGTCAAAAAAGAAAACATAGTGCATTTTTGGTTACGTTTTCGTTCTGGAAATTTCGGCCTGCAGAACAAGCCTCGTGGACGGCCGGAGACCAAAGTTAATAATGAGGAATTGAAGACTTTTGTGGTAGCGGATCCATCGCAAACCACGTCTGAGTTAGCTGTAGGCTGCAAAGTTAGTGATAAAACTGTTTTAATCCACTTGAAGCAAATTGGACAGGTGAAAAAACTCGAAAGGTGAGTACCTCACTAATTGAGTGAAGCAAATCAACAATCGCGCGTGCTGCCGCGTTGCACAAAAGACGGCTACCAGATTATGGGAGCTTTAATTGGAATGTTTAAGACATCCCTCGACCTTGTTCCAACATATTACAATTTTTTTCAAAATTTGGATAACTTCTTGCAAGGGAAAAAAATCAACTCCGATGGGGCAGTCCAAACCGCCTTCAAAGATTGTATTGATTGCCATCCGAATGGTTATTTTCGTAAAGGGATATGAGATGGCAAAAGTGCATAGATAGCTATGGTACATATTTTGATTAAATAAATATATTATATTTAAAAAAAAAAGACTTTTTGTTCCTCCCATACAAAACGCCAATTTCATAAGTAAAGACCTAATATTAAGTTCCTCCATCTCCAAGAGCACCACAAGCCAACTCAAACTTTGTATTCCTGTCTTCCCCCAACTGGCCACCTGCGGCATTTGTCCTTTCTCGTGGCCTCTCCACCAGCTCCTTCCCCCTGGGCGTTATTTTTTTTTTTAAAACAACAATCTAGTATCCTCTACACATGACTGATCAATCTTAATCTTAGCAATATTACACATATGAATTTTAATAAATGAATGATTTATTTTGTGAATCACTTGCAGCCATCTCCAAGCTTGGACATTGATATATCCAAGGTATAGAAATAGAAAGCGCCAATTCTCAAGTAAGACCCAGTGACTGGTCCTTGATAAATGCAAATTAATCTTTCAACCTGCAAAGAACAAATTTTGAAATATAAATGATATTTTTCTGTGCTCCACCTCAAATTAAACTCACATTTTCTTATCTGCTCATTATTATTAGTGAAATAGTTGTTACTGCATTGTAGTTTTGGTGCTGAGGAGTCACAGCCTGTAAAAGTAGTGAAGCTGCTGATCTCTCAGAAAACTTTTGACGATGCTCACAGCTACAGAATGAAGTTCATCCGTCAGTTGGCAGACAGAGCTGAGTACCAGGAGAAGGCGTTTATCAAGCCCTGGAGAATTGTGAACCAGTAAAAAAAATCAATCTATAACATCTCTAACTTTTCCTCTAATTGTTTGAACAGAAATGGAATGTAAATATGCATCATCAGCAAGGATGTAAACATCCTCAGAAGAGTTGCCCCATCCTACTTGTGAGAGCTCTGCAGAGTCAATCAAATAGACGGCAGACGAGGCACTCTTTGTTCTGCTCAGGACCCTAATCAAGCTTCATTTGCTGCTCTAATGGATAAGAACAGGGACAGGTCTTCTACCTTTGCTGGTCGATTCTACTGGAACAGTCTGCCTCTGGAGTTGAGAACAAGGACCAATGTTGGCAGCTTCAGGAGGTTGCTTCAGACACATTTTTTTAACGGAAGCTTCAACACAAAAGCCCTATAAAGCGCTCTTGGGTTTAATAACTAACATAACTAAGTGGCACTATATAAAATTTACCAAAAAGCTAAAATCTTGAAATGCAATTATACCAAAACTTGTTATGATGAGTGAATGCATTCTACTAGAACACCCTTAATATGTAACTCATTCAATGCCTGCAGTCGAAGGACAAAATGAAAGACTGTAGGGTTTGAGAAACATTGTATATTTGTGTCATTGCTGTATCGCCTAATCACTCCCCCAGTTCTTGTTTGCCGTTTAGACCAATTTTGTCAAATATGACTTTTTAATGCAATAGGGTATTTGCACTTTTTTATTTTATTTCATAAAATGGTAGGCTTTATTTTTTAAAATGCATTTGCGTTTTCAAAAAAATTATATGTGCCTTAGTTTTTAAATTATAGCTCTTTAAAATTCGCGTATTTTCCATTTCCGCTAAAACAGGTCATTGCTTTATTCGGGCGGATATGACGTCAGATCTTCGGAGTTTAGGTGTCAAATGACCCAGGTAGTCGGTTTGACAGCGACGTTTGTCGTCAAAATGACGACACACGTCCCTAACCGTTTACATTGCTTTTTTGGCGGGTTGTAAATTCTCCGCATTTTATTTTTCAAAATTATCAATGACATCTTTATTTTTACTACTTTAAAAATATATGGTTGTGATCCTTGAAATGTACTCTACACAACCATATTATTTTCAACCGTTTTCTCTACCACTGCAACTTCCCTATTGTCTTAAGAATCAAATTCTACACAATCTGAGCTAAGAAAAAACGTAAAACTCGATAATGTGAGAGTTGTTTTAAATATTTTTTAAATCAATTTCCTGTTTTCATAAGACACATTGGTCCAGTATACATGCAAACATTGCTCATGTAAAATTAGCTTAATGATCTATACGGCAAACAAGAACTAAGGCAGCGTAATATAGAAATGCTGTGTTGTGTTGCAGGATCTCTGACAACATCATCAGGAACATCTTATCAAAAGTATGTAACAATGGTAAATAAATATATTATATTATGTACAATAACGTGCAACAATCCACATGACACATGTGACCACATGAACAATAATGTAATGATAATAATCAAATTTAAATACATTCTCAATTTAGCAATAATATTAAAGAGGAATCATTTTATTATTTCAGTTGTCTTGAAACTGTGATGAATCCACTGTGACAAAATATTAACTACATAAATGTTTTCGTCAAAAAACACTAATTGGTGTAATCTGAATTATCCAAAATGTAAAACAAAAATTGTGGCATTGCACAAATAGAGATGATATTCAATAACATTTGGTGTATCAACATTTATTTTATTTTTTGTACTTTGGAATTTGATCACTCATTTAACATCGAACGGTTTAATTTTGTCTTATTTTGTGACTCACCTAAAGCAAGAAAATTTTGAATAATTAAGAGGCTACCGTCCTCAAACGCCGGTGAGTTTTGAGCGCTATATATACCTAGTGTTATGGTTTGCTCTCCATTCTCGAAATCCAAATAAAAGGCATGTCTCACATAAACAGTACAATGAATGTATAAATTAAGGATTAAAGATTTGAGCACATACTGTCGTGACACACAAGGCAAAAAATTATTAGTTTTTGCATTGTGTGTCACAACATCTTGTGTTCAATACTTTTCCCTCTGTCTGGTAGATGCGAGCCGTGAGACAGAAATATTTTTGTCCCTTTCTACTTTGACGTGATATGGTAACTAAAAGTTTTGCACGCAAAAATGACTTTGGTGTTATTTATTTTGACTAATAATGTTACATTGCCTCAAATTATACTATATGTGTACAGATCTAGGATGGCGATGTCCCTTTCACAAATTTCTATTGCACAGGGTTACTCCTCGTTCACCGAAAACTAATTTAAAAAAAGAGTTTCATATACTCTACAATCTACATTATTAGAAATCTACCAATTATTTAATGTTTTCAAATTGTAATTTAAGCAACGCCCTAAATGACTACAGCATGAGTTCTCAATATTTTTCGGATGACGACTTGTATCCAGTCGTTATTCCGCTAGGGGTGGCCAGTACCTCTGTAGATATATATCCACTTTATTTATTTGTTCATTTTCTAGTTTGGTTTTTATTTGTAAGTTCACATTCAGCATTTGTAAGCGCGAACTAACACGTGTTTGTGGGCATGCATTTGATACGAGTTTTGATTGTTAATTTAGCTTTGCAACTTCGATTATAGATTATTACAGACTGTAACTGTAACTCTGTCACCATTCCGCTAGGGGTGGCCAGAGCCTCTGCAGAGTTGCCTCATTTTCAATATCGACGGACTTTGGTCGTTTTCAATATAGCTTATTCGATCTCTGTTACAAAGATGTATTGACATTCAAGGCTTATTCATATTTAATGCACGCCTATAATATGCAGGCACATCTAAATTCACGCTTACACATGTTGCATGTGTACCTACATACATTTTTTTTTACTTTCTCTGAAATAGCGGTGACATTGGCAAGTAAAAACATTTTTTACAGCATGGGTGGTCAGCCACATGCCAACCTACAAGTCAAAGAACACAAATATATGATCAACTCAACTTAACTAAGCTACACATATAGTGAAGCTTCTTGCCGCGTTATTGTCTATCCAGACAAATTTGGTTGGTGAAGACAATTTTAATTCACAAAACTATTTATGAAGAAGAATGGTTCAACTTCAAAACTATCGATATATTTTTTTTAAATCAAGAAAAAAACCCATTAAGTTAAAGATTGCGACCCTGGTGCGTGAGCCAATGGATTCACACACACACGTCAAAATCGGATGTTGTATGGGTAAGCTCGCGCGCCGAAAATTTCTTAGACAATGGGACGTGCTCTCAGCTCTGCATCTCAAGCTCGAATGTCGTTAAAACGAAATAAACAGCCGCTTTTATTCTGTAGCTTTTCGCCTAGCAAAATTGTATGGCATTTTCGGAGCTGTTTTTTTATTGTATTTTGTTAAATTAACATGCATTATCACGAAAAAAAAATGCGGTCAACTTTGAGTTTGATTAATAAACTTACTATTCATATATATTTTTTGTATACTTTCATTCATAAAATTCAAGTTATTCATTGAACCCAAATAGCATTATTTCGTAATATTTCATAAGTTTGTGTACATTTTGACAGAATTCAATTAACTTTTATCATTTTTGGAAACGGTCAATCTGTAAAGTATACATTTCTTTATTTTATTCTGACAGTAACAGATTAAAAAAAAAAAGTAAACGTAATGGACATTTAAAACCCAGAACACCGTTTTGGACGTATTCGCTCTATGGGGTCTTAAATGGTCCATTTGAATAGGCACCAGTGGCAAAGGGTGCCATACAAGCCGATTCCCATCGGTTTCCCGTTTAAAATGAGGCAAAAATGATAATAAAGTAGACTACATGGTTTCAATGTGGAAAAAATATGAATTGTTTCTTTGGTTTTAAATGTGTTTTTTTACTTTGTGCCTATATTTACTTTATAGCAGTCCGAAGGACTGTTATAAAGTATTGTATTCGTCCGAAAAAAAAAAAATGAGGTTTCAACGGAAATGAGTCGTCCTGCACCAGGATAGCAATTCCCATTTCTCACAAAAATCTCGAGTCCCAGAAATCAAGATTCACAAAAAATGGCCGCCTCGTATTCTGCAATGCAAGTGTTTCTGTCTAATACGATTCTATCAAAACGATTTGGCAACGTTGTTTTTTATCATGCTGTCTCATTCTTAATCATAATTTTTATTCGCTCTCGCAAAAGTCAGCTGGGAATTAAAAATAATAGTATTATTTACGTATTTTGGACACTGTTATAGTTTTCTGATATTATTATCGTGTTAAATAAAGTTGCATTGGAATTGCAATAAAAGTACTTATAATGTGTTCATCGATCAAGTATTTCACCTTAAAACCACGAATTCTAAATTAAAAATATGATACTGAAGTAGGGTCAATGTGGCAACGGTGGATCATGTGGGTACAGTGGATCAGGGCAGTTTCTTCCAGATGAGTAGTTATACAGGGCTATTGCTTACACCCTGGCATGGTGCTCATGTCTGAACATGTCTGGACTAATCAGAGTCCTACTTCAATGCAGCTTGGTTGTGCTGAGTAACAAAATGTGTTTCTGACAGTCAAAAGTAAAAATTTAGCTTCGCTTTGTTGTCTTCTTATTTTTAAAGTATTGAAGTTCGGCTAGAAATGATTTATTTATCCTAATTAACAATAATCCTGCTTCCATTATAACATTACTTCATTACTTTGTTCAAAGTGAAATACATAAATTGCTGCCCCAAAAGAAATTTGTCGGAAGGGTACACAGTGGATCAACATCATAGGATACGTAGTGGATCATCTTACCTGTAAAAATAAATAGATTCCACTCTCCACATGAGACTCTTTGGGAAGAACGCAGAAAGAAGTTACACTATATGTGTAGCATAGTTGCGTTTACCTCGGAAGACGCAGCAATGCCCGTCAATATTCTTGTAACTTCTTCAATGTGGATTTTTTTTGTATTATCATCCACTTATTTAGTGTTATTTTGTTCTGTTTGATTAAAATTGGTGTATAAACAGAAAAAAATATTTTTGTCTTATAAATACGTTTATAAATAATAAAAATAATCTGTTTTTTAATGTTTGATCCACTGTGTACACCATAGGGTACACAGTGGATCATTTTCCATTTTTCACTTAATGCAAAATATCTTTGTATTTATTGGATAAAAAAGATGGAGCTCTTAGAACAAGTGGTAGGTACTTAATTTTTTAACAGTTTGATAAAAGTTGCACATTGATTGCATTTATACAACAATAGTTCTGTGCGTTTGAAAAAAAATGATCCACTGTTGCCACACTGACCCTACTTCTTAATATTATGATATGTTATTTTACGGAGGAATAACATTTCACCTTTTAAAAAATAAATACTTCTCAAAATCTTCGCAACATAACCTGCGTAACATAGATCTTCATACATTTTGAGCGCTCGAGATGCAACTCACCGGTAAAATGGCTCATGATTCTTCTCTAATGACAAGAATCGAGGTGAGACCTTGTGGAATACCGTTTATGGCTTTTTTGACATATTTTCGTAAATTCTAGAAGATTATTGTCCATGGGTCAAATGGGAATAGACACCCAGGACATGTAAAAAAACCTAATTTGTCGAACCTGTCCGTCCGTATGGATGTATGTATGTATGTCCCAGCCGGAACTACTAATCGCAGAGACACCAATTTTTGGATTTAGAGAATTGACAACCACAGATTTTGATGGGCCAACCGGCATGGCACCAACCTGGAAATTCAAGATGGCTGCCATACAAAAAAACATAAAATTGCACTTTTCTCAAAAGCGGCTCTAACGATTTTCTTTAATATTTCAGTGTGATCGTTGCTTAAATTGTTGCAAAGAAAATTTGTTATGACAACACTCTTGCCAAGCTGCGTCTATGAGTTGCCATATGAAAGAAAAAAACGATTGTGATTATCTCGGAAATGGCTGGGTTGACAAACAAAAAATGTTCTACAATATTATGCGCAATGTTAATTTCTACAAAAAAATTAAAAACACTCTTAATTTTTTTTTACCTAAAGTACCGTTTACACGATCTCAAATTTTTTATCGAAAATATTAAAAAGACCCATAAAAACGCGATTTTTTACTAATTTTTTTAAGTTCACAAGAAAGAAAAAATTATAAACCTGTTTGAAAAATATATTTTTCTTCACTATTTAGAAAATTCAAGATGGCTTCCAAAGAGCTGAAAATTTCAAACGCAATTTTCTCAAAAACGGCTCCAACGATTTTTTTTTTAATTTTTAGTAGATAAACTTGTTCTTTCTATCAAATCTAAAACTAATTGAAATATCTTGCATTTTAATGGGGTTTCGATATATTTTCGATTTATAATTTGAGGTCGTGTAAACGGTGCTTTATTTTAATTTTTTTTTTTTTAATTTTTTTAAATTTTGTAGAAATTTATGTTGTCTATAATATTATAGAACATTATATTTTTGTTAACCCTTTGACTTTCGAGTAAATCGCAATCGTTTGTATTTTTTCCTATGGCAACCCATAGACACAGATTAGCAAGAGTGTTGCTATAACTAATTTATTAAGTTAAAAATTAATTAATGGCAGCTCTGAAAATTAAAAAAAAAATCTTGTAGCTGTTTTTGAGAAAAGTGCAATTTTATGTTTTTTTTGTATGGCAGCCATCTTGAATTTTCAAGTTGGTGTAATGCCGTGTTATTCATACTTAATATATGTCCAGAAAAGTCGATGTAGCCAAAATTTGGTATCTTTAGGTCTAATACTTTGGAAAGTGACACACATACATACACACACACATACATACACACACACACACACACACACACACACACATACAGACGGACGTTTTTGAAAGATAGTGTTTTTTGGCATGTCCTGCACCAGGACAACTCATTTCCGTGAAAACCTCGAAAAAAAATTCACACCAAATCAATACTTTCTTTATAGCCTTCAGCTAAAGCAAGAAAGTAAAAAAATATATTGTCGCCTGGATTCGACCCTACCATCTAAGGGTCCACTCTCCAGTACGCATGCCGCTTGGTTACGGCTCCCACGGCCAGGAGCGAGAAAATAATCATAAGAGTATATACTTAAAGCTTTTCCTTACACACTGCACTCATAATTTTTCACAATATCGTGTAATGTAAACGGTTATAGATAGGGACTGGAAAAAAGTGGTGTTATTTTTTGGGAAATTCGCGTTATTTTTTTGGGAAATTTGCGTTATTTTTGATCAAAAACAGGGAAATTCGCGTTATTTTTTATGATAAACGGGGAGATTCGGTGTAATTTTTAGGGTTGATTTGATCGAAATAAAGGTTTATGTAATTGCAAAACTATAGATTTTACTAATATTCACAATTTATTATATAAACAACAATATGTACCTTAAAAAACAATGAATAAACAACATCTGAATCAATACGAGTTACAACTTACAAAAAAACATTGATTGAAAAAAGTATTAAAATTTGAATGACACTCCGAATACCCTGCAATATCCTTTTAAAATATTAAATTAATGCCCGTTTTCACCAAGAATATTTAAAGATAAAGTGCTGTTTAAAAATATTTAGGTACCAGTTTTGTTTTCACCAGCATTTAAGAACCTCTTAACTCGCTAAGAACTTCTTATATTTGCGAGCCCGATATTCCGCTCCCTAAACTGCCAGTCTCTCTAGATGAGGGTTATCTAATTTTTTCGAGGGATGTTGGCTTTTATGAAAGCCTCAAGTTGTGCTCTTGGCTAATCCAGCAGCAGCTTCACTCCTTGATGTATTTCCTATTTCATTGATGTCACGATTCAAGTCTGTTTGGATGTCCAGGACAGTTCTGCTTATCATTTATTTTTTTAATAAAATAGATTTGTGAATAGGAATGCAATTCACCAACCTACTCTGCCTGGCCAGAAACAGGTATTAATATCATTAATGAAAAATTCATTACGAGTATTGTTTATTTTAATTCTAAAATCTAAATCTAAGCTGCAAAGATATGTATCATTTGAGATTCATATTAAATGCATTCCCACAAGCAGACATGCATAATTTTGCGCTTACACATGCTGCATGTGGACCTACAATATAAAAACCCCAATCTCAAATGAACATAAGCCCTGCAACTCTTGCCGACCTTCCCTGAAGCAGGGGTGACATTGGCAAAGTGAACCATTTTTTACAGTATGGGTGGTCAGCCGCATACCAACCTATCAGTCAAGGAGATAATAATAATAATATTAGGATGATTTATTTGGTGAGCGCTGTTTTTGTGTGTATCACACCTTCAAGTCGTCGCTGTAGAAAGCGCCAATTCTCAAGCAAGACCCAGTTGTTGTAAGGTTGGATGGACCTTTCAGTGACAGGTCCTTGGTTAAGGTTAATGAACAAATGGTATATTTTTTGTGCTCCGCCGGGATTCGAATCCACAACCTTCCATTTACAAGTCCGAAGTGTTGCCACTGGACTACGAACCGGTCCAAGATATGCCAACAACACGCGGTGTATCTGAGCGGTCACCCATCCAGGTAGCATCCGCGTCTAATGTTGCTTAACTTCGGTGATCTGATGAGAACCGGTGCTTTCAACATGGTATCGTCGTTGACCGGAGTATTACTGTTTTCATCTGTTATTCATTTATAATTACCCAATTACATTTGTTGAACCAGGGTCAAATGACCCAGGCGGGGATCGAACCCCGCGTCTAGAGTTCTAGCGTGTTTCAACGTTGAAAGATCAGCCCACTTGGCCCCCTCGGCTATAACACCGACCATTTTTTCTGTGCTTTGCACCTTGCAAAGGGTTTTCACAGGAATCTTTTCTTTCCCACAAAATAGTTGCGTTGCAGAAGCGACACATAACAACTTTTTCCCACAATTTCTACCAAAAGTACGAAAATTCGCGATATTTGCATAAAACCTCAAATTTCGCGTTATTCGCGTAAAAACATCAAAATTCGCGAATAAATTTGTTTTATCGCGATCGCAAAATTTTCCAGTCCCTAGTTAAAGATTAACAGAATATATACATCGACAGTATTTGAAAAAATTGATTTAATATAGAGATATCGATACAATAATGCAATCCAAAATATATCGGGAATCTGAAGGTTTGCGTGAAGCTTACCCCCATGCCGTAAAAACCTAGTTCACTTTTGGCAATGCCATCCTCCCTGGGAAGGGCGACATGAGTTTTGTATTCGTGTAAGGTTTGATTTTAGTGCACATACAGCATGTGTAAGCGCGATCAGCGTAGTCAGCCAACGCGCTATTCCGGATGCAAAGCGTGGATGTTTTTAATTATTTAAACATCGAACTCCAAGGTATTGACGACCACGTAGCCCATTATAATAAAGGACTAGGGGCTCCGCCCCTGGCTGCTACGCAGCCAAACCCCTTAACTTTTAATGTACCTAAATATAGCATGGCTTCTCCGCGTTAAAATTTGTAAAATAATTAGAAATAGACAAAAAATTATTTACTTGTGTAAAAAGTTTGCGAATACTATATATTATTTAAAAAAAAACCTTTGCATCTAGTTTTTTGTCACTTGCTTTACTCTCATCTGCCCAACCCTTTTATCTTTCACTCACCGGGGAAATCTCGCCTCGTAAACAGTCAAAGATTGGCAGAATTAATACATAGAAAATGTTCGATTGACGGTAAACGATGCAATATTCATACCCAACTTGATTTAAGGAAGTGAAGCCGGGCGCTGAATGAAAGATTAGAAAAGTCAATAGGTACCTATAGTTGAAATGGACTATCTAAGGCAGAGGTGCCCATACGGTCGATCGCGGGAGGTTTTAAAGTCGATCGCTGAGGATAAGTACCTAAAATTTTCATATTGATCTTAAAACTGTTGTTTTTTGCAAAAGAAAAATGCTGCTATTGCAACAAAACTGTGGAAGTTTCGTGACATATGAAGAAGTGACGAAAGATCAACGCAACTATGCTACACATATAGTGTAAGGCCTTGCCGCGTTACCCTCAAAGGAGTCGCATATGGCGAGTGAATTTTTACACGTAAGGGGGCCGCCAACCACTTCAGTGAAGTGGGGGGTTTCCCAGCTCCCGAGGAGGCTGGTACTCATTTCTGGTGAAGGCTGAGTACAACTTGCCGGTTTTATATAATGGGGTTCGAAATGAACACCGAAACGGGGAATCATTTCTGACACCCTCTGCAGGATTCGATTAATAAAATTAAGAATATTTCATCATTCATGTCATACTGTAAAATATGGTTTATTTTGCAAATTTCACCCCTGTTTCAGGGAAGATAGGCCAGAGTTGCAGGGCTTATGTTCATTTGAGATTGGGTTTTTAATGTATTAAGTCCACGTGCAGCATGTGTAAGCGCAAACTTATAAGTGTCTGCTTGTGGGAATGCATTTTATATAAATCTTAAATGTAATTTACCTTTGCAAGTAAGATTTTGGATATGAGTTAAAATAGATAAGCTTTATATAAAAAAAAAACTAAGAAAAAAATATCTAATGATTTAAAAAAATATATCAAGCGATTTTATTTTTATTTTAAGTAATAAAATTAAAATACTGCCATCTAGCGGCAGAAATTAGAAGCTTCGTTTGATATAAATTGATTTTTATCATGTAAACTCCTGTTTCTGGCTACGCAAAATAGATCGATGAATTGCATTCCTCTCAAATTTATTTAAAAAAACGGGACAAAGAAAAAAAAACAAAAATTAAAAATAAATCCCGAGGCTCGAACCTGGGTCTTCGACCTTCAGAGACACGGACGTTACCACCGAGCTACGATGCGTTTCTACCCATGTGCGAAAAAAACTGTACATAATTCTAATGTTTTTTTTAGGCACGCTTAGCTTGCCGGGGGGTTAAAAACTGTTATATTGGCGCTCACGTCAGAGCACGCGGTGGCTGTATTGGCTACGTCGCTGCTTCCGGCGCGGGAGGTCTCGTGTTCGATCCCCGGGAGTAGATGATTTTTATCATTTAAAAATCGAACTCCAAGCGATTGACGACCGCGTAGGGTATTATAATTATCAATTATATAGATATAGATTATACTTATATTACCATTTGTTCTATAATTATAGATCAAATGGTACTCAGTGCTTATTTTTAATCAACCATTTAATTGCATTGTGTGTTTTAACAGTTCGCTTTGACTGAAAGGTGTGTAATAAAAACAAGAAAAGAGTCTGATGTCACTCTAAGCTTGTATACACAAGATGGCGTCAAAACATAGAAGAGTACATAACTTGTTGGAAATAGACATGGATGTGAAACTATGATTTTTGGCAACATATCGAGGGTGATCTGGCAATAAGTCCTATCTCAAAAATGACAACTTTACAGGAGACTATATTGTGTTTAATAAATAATGTCTCAGTCACATAATTATTACAAAAAAATACGTAAATGTAAATATTTTCACAATGTTTATTGTTTATTTTGACAAAATATGAAAATTGTTACTAATCTAATCTAATCTAATCTAAGTTACAAAGATATGTTACATTGGAGATTCACATTACATGCATTCTCACAACCAGACACATACAAGTTCGCGCTAACACATGCCGCATGTGGGCCTACAATATAAAAACCCATTCTCAAATGAACATAAACCCTGCAACTCTTGCCGTCCTTCCCTGAGACAGAGGTGACATTGGCAAAGTGAATCATTTTTACAGCATGGGTGGTCAGCCGCATACCAACCTATAAGTCAAGGAACATACACGACAAATTACATTTTATACATCACTAAATAATAATATCTGTAGACAACAAACAGAAAACAAATTCCATTTTAATAAACCCTAGCCGCCAACATTACAGCCAACGCAGTTACAGTACATGACGCCAACGTTACTAGTTTTGTTATAAAGTAACATAGGACAAAATCGCACATAAAAAACACCAAAAAATTAGATAGGACTTATTGCCAGATCACCCTCGATATAGTGATCACACATCTTTTTGTACACCTTCAGATGGAGACGACAAAACTATACAACAAAACTTAAAAGAATAGTTAGTTATGCCACTGCCTAGTAATGATAGTCTTTGTAACACGAGTGCTAGTTTGTGCCATGAGACGCAGCCGAATGGCACAAAAGAAAGCACGAGTGTTACAAAGGCTAATTACGTGCAGTGGCATACAATACTTTTTCTACGACCATGAAAGAATTAACAAAATAGTCATTATAATGTACTCGTCCATTTGAAGTAATTAAAACCTTACCTTTGTCAAAACGTTCGATTATCTAATTTAACCTAAGTTGTAAAGATAAATTATATTTAGGTTTTTATATTGAATTCATGCCCACAAGCCGACACATATAAGGTCGCGCTTTTACACCCTGCATATAAGCTTAAACATTCAAACCCAAAACTCGAATAAACATATGCCCTGCATTTGTATTGGCAGGTGAACCAAGTTTGTACAGCATAGGTGATCAACCTCATACCCACCTATTAACCAAGTAACTTTTAGAGTTTGTTTATTTTTTGCGGTGAAAATTTTTGTATTGTTTTCCTTTCAAGCCTTTTATTTTCCTTTGAAAAAAGGAAAGCTTTATTTGAAGCATTCCGATAAATTTTAGCACTATTAACAATTTTTATTTGACTCTACAAATAAAATATACACGGTAATTCCTACCTAACGAATATCAGTAATATTGTGTGAAGCCTAATCAGCTGATCGCTTGCGGCCATCTTGGACTGACAGGTCTTCATACTCCCATACAAGTTTGACATTTGAAATTAAAAAATGGTTCCAATTCTGACAATGCGCATGCGGCGCACATTTTCATTTCAACACGGTTACCGGTTTCGTAATGTTACATTACGCAACGGTGTAGAAATGTATGACATTGTGATTGCGTTAGCCGTTTTTTAATTAGTAAATTACCAAATGGGAGTAGAAAAATATATTTTCAACTAAAATAAATTTTTATGTAGGTAAATAATGTTCAATCTTATCTTTTAGATATCTATGTATAGTTGATTGCATTTATAGTAAATCTCACTGTGTGACCGTACAATATAATACTCAAAAATAGGGTAACAAGATCCAAATTAATAAAAGCTAATGCATAAAGGTAACATGGAAGTACTTACTGTCGTAATAGGCATTTCCAATGGATTGGAAATATAATTATGATTTTCAATTTGATAATCATCATTTATGTTATCCTGTATTCAATAAAATTAATAAAAAAGTGAGGTAGGTATAAAATATATTATTTTTCATTATAATAAAACTATTTTTGCACTGACAGTACTAAAATTTTAATTTTGAACAAAATGGTGGCTTACCTGTCAGATCATGCATGGGGCCAAGAATAATGTTTTTATTCATATTGTCAATATTTATTTGTTAATATCTCTATATTTTAAAATTATTGTAGCATGAAAGGTGATGAGGGGTAACTACAGTTTAATACACAGATATATGAACAAGGAATATAATGGAATGCATAACAGCTAATATATTTTACTGTAAAATGATCCTTTTTAAAAATAACATTCATTACCTATATACCTCCATCCATTGAGTGATAATATTGATGGAGAAGAAACTAGCGTACGACATTGATACATAGTATAAGGCTCACCTGTAAACCACAGAGCTATTTTGATAGATGTTTGCATCTCAGAATACCTTATAATTGTGTGAAATCCTATATTTTCTTGCTTTCTCCAAAGCAATCATTTTGTGTTTCAACACCCACTTCACATGCTACAATAACACAAAACACATCAACACATATTTTATAACCCATGCGCACAGCGTTCGGGCAGGACTTTCAACACAACAAGCACAACTTTCAACACAACAAGCACAACTTTCTGGAAAGGTTTTGTAGTTTCACCAAAGTTTTTTTGTTTACAATGCAGACACTGAAGATCTTCGTTCTCTTTCTAACTAGGGATGATTTGTGGTTATGACATTGACAATTACATTCTCCGTTTTCATGTGAGTTGAAACAGAGTTGGTTTCTATTTTCATTACTTAAAATAGTTTCTAGTCCACAGATCAGTCAGTAGTCCACAGAAGTCAAGGCCTACATCATTTTATCTTTTAAGTACATTAATTTGTAACAAATCATAAAAAGACGGAATAGTAAAAGCTGCCAGTAATAATAATTTAGCAAAATTGTCATATGGAACCAAAGGAGGCACTATATATACTTTTTTAAAGGATATAGATCCATACACAGATTCACAAAATGGCATTTTCTTTGTTTCCATACATTTATCTCATTTTTCAAGATGATCCTAGATTGCCGCCTTCGGTGGCATATACGACTGAATTAATTCTAGTAACAAATATAACATAAATAATTAAATTCTATTTTAAATCGATTTTTTTTTTCAATCAGATAGAAATTTCACATTTAGTTTTAAAAACAGATATTTCAATAACTCATATTTGCAAAGAATTCTTATTTCTCGATGTTGAGTCGTAGGAAATAGTATGTTGACTTGTGTAGATAGGTCCCAAATCGCCACATGCGACCCCTTCGGGGCTAACAGTAGGCAAGAAGTTACACTACATGTGTAGCTTAGTTGCATTTATTTTTGCTAGTAAATGAGGTCCGCACGTGAACTGGAATGGACGATATTGTGTCACCCGGCTGGGTTGCTAAGGAAAAGGCATAGGTACTAATATTTTGGTATTAGTTGCTAAGGAGAGCAGTCCTATACAAGACTGACGTTTGCTCATTGAGAAGTTCCAAATTGTAAAAGTTTGTGACCTCTTTGACTTTTAGAAGGATTATGCCAATGTTTGTGGTCTGCGATGATTATTGTTAAGAAAGTTGATAGCTCGTGAATGTGTAAGAACATAAATTAGATGGAATTTGCTCATTCAGTACATTCTTTGTCTGGATGAAGTCACAGGTTGTCGCCCACAGTAAGTAAAATATAAGATTTCAGATAATCAGGGATTTATTTTGTATTTAACAGCATTGTGAAATATGCTTCCAATGACATCTGATGACAGATGTGATAAATATAGTAATTTAAGCTTTAGCATATTTTCGATCTGCCTACAAAATATTGTATTGGCAATAGTGATAAGGGGCCGTCCATAAATTACGTCATTGATTTTTGCCAATTTTAGACCCCCCCCTCCCCCCCTTACAATCATCCTATAGTCATTATCTAATGACCCCTCCCCCCTCTTGCTGTAATAATAGATGAGCTTAATAAGTAATAATGTTATATATCTTACATAATAATTGGTATATTTTGTAGAAATTGGTATTTACAAGAACGACGTCACTTTTGGTACTCGTAGGGTGACCGGGTTAACAGTGAACCAGTGGTACACAGTGAACCACTAGACCTACAACACAAACTATGCATGTTTTGCTCCTGAAAATTTGTATTAATCACCACATCAAGCACATACAAGATTCAGGCTGGTCTGACTTTGACATTGTTGGCGAATGGCTGTGTCACTACGGAGTTTTTAAAAATCATCTGTCAGCCACTTTTATTCAAGTTAATGTTTCTGGATTATTTCTCCCTCGGATACTATGATAGATCTTTTATTTCAATCCAATTACATTATATAATTATTTGGCTACCGACGAGTGCTATTTTTAAGGTTTATAATGTCTTCTATTTTTTTTGTGTGCCTGTTTAAAAACAAAATGATACTATGGTACACAGTGAACCAGGACATGGGGGTACACCGTGAACCATAGTGAGCAGGTTCTCTGTGAAACATAGTGAGCAGGTTCACTGTGAACTGTATTTTATGGTGTGATATTAATAGATAATTCTTCATTTAGAATTCCTTGAACAAAGAATGATCGACAAATTGGAGCCCATTCGGCTGCTGATATGCGCGGGCGCTCAACTGTTTTTTTCAATGAAATTTCTTTAATATTTTGTCATCACTGATATTTTTATAATTTAATAAAATTAAGTGATATCTTGTACATGTTTCGTATTACTTTAAAATCTTGATGTCCATCATTTTCTGCTAATTACAGACTATGGTTCACTGTGTACTGGCATGGTACACAGTGAACCAAAATACCATTTTTGAAAAAGTAGTGCATACCATTAAAATCCTTTCAACTACATAATAAAAAAACTGTTATGAAAACATTAAATTTAATAACCATTCAGCATCTTGACCAAATTTTAAGTTTCTGTCTTTCTTTATGTAGGCACAATGTTGTGCTGAAAAAAAGGTGGTTCACTGTTAACCTGGTCACCCTACGTCAGTGTTTTTCAACCTTTTTCATGACACGACCCCCCTAGTATCAAAAAATATTTTGCGACCCCCCAACCCTTTTTTTAATGTATTTAATTTAATATTATAATTTTAACTCTTATCGACTTTTTATTTATATCTCACAAATTATATGTTGTATAACAAAACTGATGTTTTCTTGACCTCTCGCGACCCCCCTACAGAGGCTCCGCGACCCCCCAGGGGGTCGCGACCCACAGGTTGAAAAACGCTGCCCTACGTCATTTGCCATCATCCGCAGACCAGACTCCCCCCCCCCTTAATTCGAATGACGTAATATATGGACGGCCCCTAAGATCAAAACTAAGGTCCTTAGCAGTTACCAACCATTAAAACAATCATAAGTGCCTAGCAACCCGGCCATGTTACATCACATTATTCCCCTTTGATTTGTGCGGACTCCATTTTGGACACAAGTACCCTGAGTATAAAACATCACGTAAACCCCCTCGTTCGCATATAAAGAAAAATGTACCTAACTCAGATACAACAGCACCCCAAAAGAGTATGTTTTATACTCTGGTAAATAAATCCCCAGCATTTATAAACCTTTTTTTGTTTTGTTTTTGTTGCCGAACAAGAATATATTGTTTTTGGATTGTTATTTAAATAAACAACACTTTTTCAATTTTTAAAAATCTTTTTTTAATTTCACACATATAATATAATATATTTAAAAAATTAAATTTTAAATATTTTAAATAATACTAACGTTTTTGACTAATATAGTCATCTTCAGGTAGGAAAATTTTTACAGTTTTCAGAGGTTTCAGAGAAAAACTCTGTAAAATATTTCCTACCTGAAGATGACTATATTAGTCGAAAACGTTAGTATTATTTAAAATATTTAAAATTTAATTTTTTAAATATATTATATATGTGTGAAATTAAAAACAGTGTTTTAAAAATTTAAAAAGTGTTGTTTATTTAAATAACAATCCAAAAACATGAATTTTCAAAGTGTTAATACACAAACCACAAAAAATATAAGAATATATTGGCTTTGGCTCCAATAAAACATTCACAAAATACAGCTCATTAAAATATCAATGTCTTCTTTAAATAAATATTTCCATTATTTATTCATAGTTTACAGAGCTCTTGGTGTTGCTAGTAATCACCCGAGTACGAAGTGTACATAGTGCTAGATTTGTTCTTCTCATCCAGCAAGCTATTGGGTAAGCCGTAACTAAAGTAGAGTCCAAACCCTAGAACATCACAACAACAAACTTATCAGTAAAAACACAGTACATGCACATGCAACAACCAAAACCATTTTCAAAGTGCTCAACTCAAAACCCCTTATTCATAAAATGGTTTTAATTTTTAGTCCAGTTTAAGCGCAGTTTTTCCTTGATCGCATAAATAGAAAAAATGTATGAAAATTAAATCACATTCTATTAGGTCCTTACATATGAAATCGGCGTTTTGTATGGGAGGAACAGAAAGTCTTTTTTTTTTAATATAATATATTTATTTAATCAAAGTATGTACCATTGCTATCTATCCACTTTTGACATATCATAGGTAGTTCATTGATCCCGTTACTAAAATAACCATTTGAATGGCAATCAATTCAATCTTTGAAAGCGGCTTGGACTACCCCATTGGAAATGATTTTTTTCCCTTAACTAATATTTAGTTTTTGTAAGCCAATTAACGTCAAAAAAGATCTTATTTAAAATTCTGTGATAAGTCCATTTTTATTAGCAGGCAAATGTGTCAGGTCTATACAAATAGGAGTCCTTAGAAACAAATGACAAAATATTAGTTAGCTGATCCTTAGCAATCCGGCTTGGTCACTTTATTTTTACCTATTTCATTTGCGTTGACTCCATTTTGTTTTATTGGTTCACAGTGCTCTTTCTGTCACTAGGTTGTTTTAATATCTGATCAAAGAACCATTATTTATTCATTAAGTTACTTTCCACACACTCACATTTTTATTAACACTTCACAAAACAAAAATCTAAAGTGTTAAAAAATTGACAAACAAAAGCAAAGCACCAATACAATATTACTGGAGCTGTTAAGTATTTTTTTTTGTAATATTTTGTAAATTTATTTACAACTCTTATGGCCGCATTCACCATTCAGAACTTAAGTATCGATCAGCTGAGCAAGCTCCTTAACTTAATTATCCAACGGTATTCACCAAACAATTATTTGTCCGCTTAGCTAAGTTTTGGGATACCAGCATAGAAAACACAAGTAACAATTAGCATTACTTTGAAAAAACACCGCTAGAGGGACTAACGTACGAGGAAATAATTTAGAAAGACAAGCTATTTACTTATTTTTTCATTTATGCAGTACAATAATACATTTTACATTATGAACATAATCTCTTATTAATAAAAAAATATATTTAAATATTTTTTGTTATTTACATACTGAAATCGTAACACAACAATTTAAATACATCGTTGTTTGCGTTGTGAGTACGCCATGAAAAATACGCCGCAAAATGAAACTGCAGATTGTCACATTTTGACAGCTGGATCATTTAAGCTTAATACTTAATTTAACTGTCCGGTCGATAGCTCAGTTGGTAGAGTGCTTGCATTCCATGCCGTGAGCTCGGGTTCGAATCCCACCGAGGCGAGGGTGTCAGAAATGATTTCCCGTTTCGGTGTTTATTTCAAACCCCATAATAAAAATACCGGCAAGGTTTACTCAGTCTTCACAAGAAATGAGTACCAGCCCTCTCGGGAGCTGGGAAACCCCCACTTCATCTGAAGGGGTTGGCGTAAGGCCGGCCCCCTTACCTGTAAAAATAAATAGGTTCAACTCGCCACATGCGACCCCCTCGGGGATAACGCGGCAAGAAGTTACACTATATGTGTAGCTTAGTTAAAAAAAAAAAAACGATATTTGGGCGGGGCAGGTAGTGGACTTAAGTTAAGGGGGTTTTTGATCGGAAATATCGCTTGGTGAATATGGCCATTAGTTTATTATCACAAGATATAAAAATATTTATTGTCACATCACAGATTTGTGAAGAGGAATGCAATTCGCCAACCTATTTTGCCTGGCTAGAAACAGGTATTAACATTATCAATTAATAATTCATTTTAAAGAATGAAAAAAACGGATTTTACTGACCGTGCAAAAGAGAAGAACGATTTTCTCTACGTTTCATCGGAGTCATATCCGACGACTTCAGGAGACGTGTGTCCTCTACAAAGAGGAACCACGAACTGTTGAATTATTGTTGTTTGTTCGAGGCCGAAGGTTGTAGGTATTTTTATTAACCTTCGGTGATACATCCATAGTTGTCGCTATAGCTCCAGTTGTACAGAAGGACGATATTATGTCTTCTTGTGAAATCATCCGATTAATGAAAGGGTGGATCGTTGAAGTTAGTACTGGCCTCCATATACTGTAAAGTTTGTAGCTGTCATCTCTGTTGAAGTTGGGGTGCCTGTGTATTTCGATTGCTTCCTTCACAAGTCGGGGGATGAGAAATCTTTCTTTAGATAGAATCTTTGTTTTATCAAATCTGATAAGATGATTCACCCCTTTCTGTGAATGTTCACAAATAGCAGACTTGTTCGGGTTATTCTTCTTAACTGCACCAATATGTTCCTTCAATCGGGTGCTGATGCTGCGCTTGGTTTGTCCAATATAAAAGGCTCCGCATTCGCAAGATTCTATCTACAAATCTAAATCCATCTCCTAAAGACGTTGAATATGACTCCGATGAAACGTAGAGAAAATCGTTCTTCTCTTTTGCACGGTCAGTAAAATCCGTTTTTTTCATTCTTTAAAATGTCTCACGACCGTAATCATAATTTAAAATCTTTAGTAATTCATTATTTAATATTTTAATGAATTATATTATTGATTCGTAATTACCCAATCATATCTGTTGAACCAGGGTCAAAGTTATTTTCGATGAGGCATGATGCAGGTGGGGTTCGAACTTGTGCTTGTTCCCATAATGTCAATGCCTTATACGCTCGATCATACCAGCGGCATTGCACAAAATATATAACAAAAATTTGACACACAGCCTACCTTACCGAAATACATTTATAAATTATTTTTTTCTGTATGGCAACTTTCAAACCATAATATATAGAAACATTTTTCTACCATTAATACAAGATGGAATAGTTTTATATCTAATCTAATCTAATCTAAGCTGCAAAGATATATATCATTTAAGATTTATACTAAATGCATTCCCACAAGCAGATATGTATAATTTCGCGCTAACACATGCCGCATGTGGACCTACAATATAAAAACCCAATCTCAAATGAACATAAGCCTTGCAACTCTTGCCGTCCTTCCCTGAAACAGGGGTGACATTGGCAAAGTGAACCAATTTTTATATTATGGGTGGTCAGCCGCATAACAACCTATAAGTCAAGGAACATACATGACAAATTACATTTTTTAAAATCAAAGAAATCTCCTCAAAAAAGAAATATCCTGTTCAAAATGAAAGAAAATTTTCAAGCAAGCTCTAACCTCCTTCACCACAGCAGTTTTAGTAAATTTGTTAATGTTTGTAAAGATATAATACCCCTCCTTGCAAAATACATCTTTTTCTAATACTTACAGATAGAAGCTCCAAGCTTCAGGGTCGGTATTTTCACATTTTAAGCTAAAGTAGTTTATATAGCATATTTTACGCTCGAGATATGCTATAGTAACACCAAAACAGTATTTCGATTCGCATTTTGCCTCTAGGCTATCTTTAGTATATACCAAAGATACCCGAAGTAATGATACCATCGTGATAAAACTTGAAAATGTAAAAAAAAAACTTAAATTCTGCATTTGGCCACATAAATAATATAGTTAACAGCCACAAATTCAAGAACTTTTTTTTTATGGTTGCTTTTTACAACTATCAAATGCCAGATTGACGTTCCGCCTGCAACATGTCAAAATGATGCCGCCCTGTGATAATATTATATGATTTTAAATTAGAAGTGCATTAGACATTTAGCGAGCCATTTAAAAACGGATTTTACAAACTGTGTTGTAGGTAGGTTCATAAAATCCGTTTTGACTTGCTTGCAGATAATTTCAAACTTTGTGCCGCGTTGATTCCTCCGCGTTCCTACCAAATACACGAAGACGAAATATTTTTGATTTTCATATGCAAACATAATCAGTAATTCTTTCGTCATCTGAACCGATGCTCTCCAAGACGAAATTGAAGTAAATATTGTGTTTTCTATGGTAATAATTTCTAAAACTCGACTCAAAACAACATAGCCGCCGTAAATAACAGATGAGAAAAGACGCCATATTCGAATTTAGCTATAGCATACATCGTATGCTCCCCAAGATTGGCTGGCAAGAATAACGTTGCTATTAGATTATTTTCTTGCTAAAGCATATTTCAAAATACTGTTTTTAAGATTTTAAGCTATAGTAAGCCATTTTTATGCTATTAGGCGCATATGCTAACGATGAAACTACCGGGCCTTACTGATGCGATTGACATATAAAATGTTATAATTTTAAATAAATAAATAATATAAGTGCTGCCTAATAAATAAATAAAATAGATACCAGTACCCTTAGTACGAGTTGCAAAACTTGAGTAATGTAAAGTTTACGGCAATTATTAAAGAGTGATTTCCCCCAAAATCTGCCATTTTTTTTTTGTTTGAACTTGATTTTCTTCATCACTGTAACTCTTTTGCTAAGACCACAAAGTGTAAGAAACAAAAACGGCAGATTTTGGGAGAAATCACGCTTTAATATTTTCCGTAAACTTTACTTTTCTCAAGTTTTGCAACTTGTACTAAGGGTACAGATCCATTTCATGCAAATAGATGCCATATCCATTTCAACCTATCTCAACACAAAAAGTCCTTGGTTAGAAAGAGAACAAAGATGCTCTCAGTGTTACTTCACTCTAAACAGAAACGGGTGAGAGCAGGTAGAAAATTTATCCACAAATTTGTTATTTCTTAATGTCATATCTGCACGGAAATTGTGCGCACGTGTTTTAATGAGGTCCACACATGAATTGACACAGACAAAATCTTGATGACACACGGCAGGGTTCTAGGGCTCTTTAAAAAACCTCAGTAAACCTTTCCTTGACTTAGGTTGGTATGCGGCTGACCACACATGCTGTAGAAAATGGTTCTGGTCAGTGAATTTGTAAATTTTAGCAATTATTGAGTGTCAAACACAAGATATACATTTTGTATGACTGCAGCACAGTTGTGTTGGACAGTAGTATATCAAACTATGCTTCAATGCCGTAAGCTACTTTTAGGCCCATTATATTATATGTCTATAATCTATAATCTAAGTTGCAAGGATATATTCATTCAAAGCTCTCAGATGTATGCCCACAAACAAACACGTGTAGTTCGCGCTTACAAATGCTGATTGTGTACTTACAAATAAAATCCAAACCTCAAATGAACATAAGCCCTGCAACTCTTGCAGACATTCCCTGAAACAGGGGTGACATTGGCAAAGTGAACCATTTTTTACAGTATGTCAATGGCTAATACAAAGTATTCCGGATTCGCAACACAATTCACAATGCAGAAACATATAATCATTTAATTTCGTTCAGCAGTGAGCAGACCACAGAGGCAAAATGATGAAAATGAATCGGCCATTTAAAAAAGATTTCAAATAGATGCATGCACAGGGTAGACACAAATACATTTCTGGCGTCAACGTTAAGTAATGTCAGTAAGAAACTAATAAGTCCAGTTGAAGCAAAGACTGCAATAAAGGATTTTATTTAAAAGCAGATAAAAAATTGGAAACACAAAAGATGCATTTTCAATGTTTCCGTATATTTTTCTCATTTTTGGATAACATCCTAGATTATCATTTGTGATTCTAAACAGCTCATGAGCTTTTACATTATTGTAATTCCAAACTGTGTACCTTTTCTTATTGTTAAAAAAATTAAATAAATATTTGTAGTTTTTGTGGCTAATTAAAACACTAGAATATTTCAGTAAATTTCATTGTCTTTACTGAGAGCAGCGGCCAGCTTGGGCTGCTCCTCGTCTCTGTCTAGATCACTGCTGCTGGAGTTTATGGAGTCCCTCTTATTGAGAGACTTGAGGACATCTCCAAACCTCGCCCGCTGCAGCTTCATGGTGTTGGTGTACTTCTCCACTGGGATCTCCTTCAGCACCTCTTCATCAACGACAGATTCACCATCAGAAGTAAAACTCGCCGTTGAATCCAAAGAATCCAATTTTGACCCGCGATTTGGATCATTTCTTGTAGGAGGACGGATCATGGCAGGAGTTACAGCAAACAGAGATTCCAATTTCAACTTCAAGTCTTTCCTATTAAGCGGAGTTACATCTACAGCGTTGTCATCAGGAGTAGGTTCTTCTCGACTCACATCTACTGGCTTATCATTTGCACTTGTGGATGCATCTTCTCCATCTATTTGTATCCCTTCGCTGTTGTCTGGTATCCTAAGTTTCTGTATATCCCTCTTTAGAGCTGCTACTATACTAGGTTCGCTTTTGTGTTTCTCTTTCAAGCTGCTGAAGTCTTCATCAGTTTGTATTTCATCTAAGTTGGTAGTGGACGTGCTGCGCTTAATTTTACCCTCATTTCCAGACTGATGTTTCAGCAAGGTGTTTAATTTGTTCATGAAAGACGCCTGTCTCTCTGTGCCAAACTTCATCTGCACTCCATTATCTACAATATTAGGTTCCTTGCTTAAAGCACTCATCAACATTTCTTTGTCAATGGCTTTCTTTTCCTTCTTCTTTGGTGGGTTCCACTTTTTGAATCTGACTGAGCTTGTGAAGAAAGCTTCATCCATTGGTGGGGCAGCCGGTATTACTACATTTTCTACCTGATTAACCACTTCTTTTGCTTTTTCTTCTGCCGTTACTTTCTCATTTTCACTCTCAACTTTATGTTCAACATTTGCACTATCCCATTTTGTTACATCTACTTGTTCTGTTTTATTCTCTATTTCATTGATTGCTTGGGTTACATCATCATCATTAGATTTTTTGTCATCAGCCACATGCACAACAGCTATGATAGTTTTGTTAACTTCAGCGGACAAAACAGATCCAGGATCCTGCTCCTCTGCATTCACATCCACATCCACCACCACACTCCCTGACATGATGCTGCTGACACTTGGACTAACAGATCGATAAGTGATAAGATTATAATCCTGCAGTTCCACTTCAGGAGTTGAAACATCTCCGAGCGAAGCATTCTCCTCTTCATTCTGTAAAACCTGATCCAGAAACTCCATAATCTTCATCTCTCTCAATCTATCAAGGTCTGAAAAGCTTGTCAGCATTTCTGCTTCCCCATCTTTATTTTCCTTCCCCACCAGTTCATCTTGGATAATTTTAACTGCATCTTCAACTTCATTTTCAGTTCCAAAATTTGTAACTTTTATTTGATCATCTTGTATTTCAGGATTGATCTCTCCGTTGAGATTCAACCCCGCACTGGGCTGGTTTTCTTGTGACGTACCAGCCTCTTTAATCTTGTCACTTCCAGCTAGTGATGCTCCTCTCTCCCGGCACTCGGCCATGTTTTCAAACGCATAGTTCAAATTTCCATTCATGTGTCCATTGTTTATGGAGGACTTCTGCTCCACTATGACATAGTTAGGTCCTCTTGAGTACAAATACATGCTCAACAGGTATATGGGGAGTCCTGACAAACACATAATACAGTATTAATGCACATCACCTCAGTTCATTACTAACACTTGGTGGGCAGGACACATATCTTTTGTTTTACATTGACTGGTGGTAGAGGACGGATCATGTATAAATACATTTTTTACAGGCTAGTGTTAGAATGCGAGTAGCGTATGAATAACTTTGTTTTTGCACTTTTTTATTGCTCAAAAGGGATGCTTACATGCAGGTGTACAAATTCCAAAGGATGAAAAATTTGGTTCTATGTATTATGTATGAACTTCTGGGAATAACGGTGATATATTCAAATGCATAGTCATCCCGCCACAGCTCTCCCCACACTCCCCCCCTTGCCAGTGGGATTCTAACAATCGGAAAAAATGGAAAGGGTGCACACTTTACAAAATGTTTATTAAATTGAAATTTCCAGTGAGTTTACCAGTACTTTTGTTTATAAATTTTAAGAAAAATAATTCAGTATGAATTGTATAGTGAAACGAAAAAACGCATTGAAAAAAAGTATAACTTAAGCCTAAGGTCTTCAACCCGCGGCCCTCGGGCCGCATGTGGCCCGCCAGCTAATTTCTTGCGGCCCGCGGCCACCAGAGGCTAAAAAAATAAAATATCGCGCCCAGTGATATGCGATATATACGAATACGAGTACTTTTTTTTCGGAGTTCTCGGTGTTTTTTGTGTCATTTTGATTATTTTCATGGCACTACTCAGTACTCACAGGGGGGACCACAGGAAGGTTCGGCACATTCCCCCCAGTAGATTTACTCGAAAAAGAGTTTCAATCGAGGTTTTCTGACTTCAGAGATAGTGAAAAATACGTCAGTCTCTTTGCCCGACCATTCGGTGTATCCGTTGAAGACATGCCGGAAAATTTTCAGATGGAGGTTATAGATGTGCAGTGTAATTCGGAATTGAAAGACAAGTTCGACGTGGGAGTTTTTGATTTCTATGCAAAATATGTCGATCACAACTCGTTTCCTGAAATCCGAAAAAATGACATGAAAATGATTTCATTGTTTGGGAGCACGTATGTGTGTGAGCAGCTGTTTTTTCGTATGAAGTATGTGAAATCGACAACAAGGTCGAAAATTACAGATGCACATCTGGAAGGTAGTCTGCGGGTTGCAACCACAAAAATGAAAAAAAATATTGACAAACTTGTTAAAAATAAACAATGTCAAAAATCACATTAATTGAATTTAATTAACCAATAAAGATTGACTTTAATTAACCAATAAAGATTATTGAAATTTGAAATTACGAGTATGTATGTCTTTTATTTTATTGATAAGGTGGTAAAGTGTCGTGAAAAGTTGTGGCCCTTCGGACGATGTGAAATCGATGTTTGGCCCTTGCACTAAAAAAGGTTGAAGACCCCTGACTTAAGCTATCATAATTTCATTGACTAATGCCATTTGCGCAATAAATTAGCAAAAATGACCCGCCCCATCAATTGGCGCGCGATAATTGCTACCCACATACCAAGTGTTAATATTCTGAGAAGGAATGTTATAGATTCATTAGTGTATTAAGATGGCAAGAAAGCAAGTTCTCATTGTGAATTAGGTAACTGGTGTGTTCACACAACCTTAAATGTGTGAGTGATATAATTGATAGAAACAGAAACCATTCAAAGTAATAATTTACTGCCACTGGAATATTAAGTTTGATCCATAAACTCGCATTTTGTAAAACAAACTACCTAAACATTCTTTTAATGGAATAAAATAAGATTGAATATTTTTTAGTGTTGATCTGTTAACACAGTGAAAGTCCATTTTTATAAATATTTAAAAATATAAATGGTAAAACATTGTTTTAATTCACTTTATTCTTTTTTTTTTGCTCGAATATTTGAAAAATGGTTATTAAAATAATGGTTTTGAAAATTATTTTATAAAAATATATTTGTAACCATTCTGCTCTTGAAGATGCCTCATTAGGCGAAAATATTCGAGCAAAAAAAAAAGAATAAAGTGAATTAAAACAATGTTTTACCAATTATATTTTTAAATATTTATAAATAAGATTGAAGTTATAGCTTTTGTTTTTTAAATCTCAGATTGGTGATTTTATAAGTCAACTCTTGCGGTGCTATTCTTAGACATTTTCGTCGTCCGCTGAGCCCACGCTTTGCTTAATTTTGATTCCTGAACATTCCTAAAGGAGTAAGGCTCGCGTCCTCAGTTCAACGGCCACCCAAACTTAACCTGCAAATGTATGCCAACTTAGACTGACACAAATACTGCTCAGAGACGATTTAAACGGCAGACAGTCGATTTTGACAACTGTTGTATTTAATACTATATCGTATTTACTTTATTACAATATAGTTTTGTGATTTTTTTTCTCATTTTGGTCAAATTGACAGAATCCAGGACCTATTCGCAAATCAATCGCTTTGTGACGCAAAAAACACACAAAGACAAAAAGCAAAAGAAATCATTTGAAAGATCGAAGCACGGCAAATTTCTTAATATGACTACATTTTCAAAAACTGAAGTTAAGAAGATAGCTCAAAATACATGGAGAGGATATTCAACACTCTACGAACACATATGTGAGACTTTTTCCTTCTGAAATAAAATTTTTAGAAGCATTTCGGCCGACATCTGATTTTTTTACATACAACACGAGCTGCCCGCCATTACCTGCTATGACGACAGACGTGCCGCAGCCATATTGTGTGCGGCCGTCACTAATGCAAATTTCCACACGTTGTTTTATTTTCCATGATCCACAAAAAATATACGGATTCATTTGGCTAATCACTTGTTTTTAAAATTGTTTTAATTATAAATTACATACCATATTTATAAATAGATTATTTACTTTCTTTTTGTTTGTTATTGTTTAAATAGTTATTTATTTACGACTTCAAATTCTTTATTTTTTAAATATTATTTATAAAGTGACATCTCTAGAAAAGATTTTTTTTTTAAATACAATCTTTAACGAACGTAACTTTAGCTATCCAAAAATAACTGCAGGCTTACCTGTTCCTAGGCTACATCATGTACGGTAATCAAAATTTCAAATATCGTCTAGTCCGGCTTTGTACCCAGACTAAATAGTCGTCAGATAAGCCGACGGCAAAATATGACAAGTAAGAATAGCACCGTTGGGAATCACATAAAAATAACCAAAAAAAGTTGATTCCCTATACATGGTTGTATTTCCCCCCTATAAAATTTGTATATTGAAGTTATTATCCTATTATTATGTCAACACAAATTAATATTAGAAGTGCATAAGCAATGTTTCTTTGCATTGTTTCATGTTTATACAAAAATAAATTTAAACTTTAATTGAATGGTTTCCAGTTTACCACAAGATTGTATTTATTTACATTATGTACAGGAGAAGAGTGTAACGGGAGGGTCAGCAAACTCACCAACGGCCATCCACACTCCAAATCTGATCCAGGTGGCCACATCCAACATCACCATCAGGTAGATGTTACAGAGTATACTGATGCACGGGATGAGAGGAACCAGAGGGACCTGCAACACATACAATCATGGACTCTGCACAAATTCCATTACAAAAGAATTAAGACGTCAAACAGATCCGGTGCTAGGGAAAAGCAAACTAATATTTGGTTATAGCTTGCTAAGGACTTCTCTTGCATACTACGTTAAAGGGATGATCGAGGTGACAAACGCCTGTATTTACAGATATGTGATGCTCTTTGTATAAGTATCACAAAAGAACTGCTAGAGATAAGGAAGAAATCCGAGAGATTGAGAAAAATGGCGCAAGCCAATGTCTATCTTACATAGTAGGTTGAGAAAATAATGAAAAGTATTTCTCGTACGGCCAAAAATATTTCCGATCATTTAGTAGCGTGTATATCATCTACTTGTATAACGCTGTAAAATTTAATAATTAGGGATCAGCCCCACCGACCCCCATTGAAGGACTGCCACTGCTTTTGAGTAAGGATGGCATGCACATGGATGTCATTAGTCGACTAGCACATTGTGCAGTTAGGACTATGCATGTCTTCGGAGTTCGGAGGTACCTTTCCCATCATAGTAAAAATGTTTTGTCAATAAAGGTAAGACATAATTCACTGGATAAAATAAAACAAGAACTTAAGATATTTAGTAATTTTACTAGAGGCATGTTTTAGGTGAAAAAATTCCACATGGGACGAGTAAAGGGCTGCGGTATTACCTGGAAGGTGTTGAGCGTGTCTGCCTTGGGCTGGCAGCTTATGAGGAGGACACAGGTGAGCAGCAGCAGCCCCACTACACTGACCAGCACCACACCCCACACTTCCCCCGCAGCCACCTCCACCCACAGCAGAGACATGAGCAGGGCGAAGGCGAGGCTCAGCAAACCTGCAACATTACATTTTATTCTGTAATGGTGATGAAATCTCTACACAACCACTTCTAAAAAAAATATTTCTTAAAGTAAAAGTTTGTTTCGATGCATCCGTCAACTTTACATGATCAACATTTATTAAAATTGAACAATTGAGTGCCCTTATATTTCATAGATAAAAAAAGTTGTGGCATCATAAGGCCAGGTTGCTAGATAAGACGCTCACTAATATTTTCTTATTGGTTTTCAAGGTTAGATGATCTTATGAAGTTTGCCCTCCAAGAAAAATAAATTAATTTTAAACAACTGTTCATTCCAGGCTCCAAGACCAGCTACTAAACACAATGCATGGTCTAGAAATACTGTGTTGATTTTCCTTGGCTGGATGATAATGAATTAGTTTCAAGGTAAGGCCACACTTTTACATTGTGTTGCGTCAACTCTGCTTCGTTTTACTTTGTGTTTGTTACATTGACACATGTAGGTAATGTTTCAATGAATCGACGGAGGGGATGCGCTGCGCTGTCGGAGCTCCATTGTCTCACTGACAGTGTTTTATTGCTAGAGGGACAATATCTAGAAATCAACACAGAGACACTGCGTTGCGACAGTATGTTGCAATGAAAGTGTGGTATACGATATTATGTTGATCCAAGGCAATATTGAAGCCTCAGATTAAACGGGCCAAGTTTGGAAAGCGCAATTTAAAGAAGAGTTGTTCCTCCGACAGTTTTGCAGTTTGCTGACAGCAAATATTATAAGCGATGACATCAGGTATAAAGACTTGGCTGTTCGCTAATTTCATATTTTCTACACAGGTAGGTCGGCGTAAACGTTCCTAACTTTGTACCAATGGTTCATCCTGTTCCTGTTTTGGTTGACAGCTAACCTCAACAACACTGATATAAGCAACAATTCTTAATGATAATTAATGGATTTGAGTTACCATAAGGGCTTTTTATAATTGAAACTCTACTGAAAATATCAGATTCATGATTCAATAATACATTTGGAGAAAAATCTACATTGGGACCAAAATCTACAAGCCGAGCTTTGATAGCTGTTGTATGGTTGACAGATGAAGTTTGCTTTCATATGCTTTGCGATCATTCTAGATGTTGTGCTGTGAGCAACGAAGCAAGCTCCCCAATAATGATTTATAATTTGAGTGCTCACACATTGCCAAAGAACACAGCACTGTCAACTAGTTTGGTTGAACATACAGAATGTGACAATGAGGTAGTTGGTCGCCGTGGAGGAGAGCCTGGAAGGGGAGCCCTGCCGGTGACAGGTGAACAACTGGCGACACACCAGCGACAGAGAGACGCGGTCAGCGCCGTGCATCAGCAGGGTGGACTCAAAGTTCTCTATGCTCACCACCTTCTTGTCCAGGGGCAGCGACTTCTCCTCATACCTGGAAACCAACATGCAATGGGTCTAAGTTATAAACTAAGATATTCATAAGGCAAAAATAAAATTCTTCACAAGTTGATTTTATATGCATCCTGGCAATGTCAATACACAAACTCTTAAACATTTGCAAAGATATATATTAACATAAGATTCATATTAAATGCATGCTCACAAGCAGACACGTGTATGTTTGCGCTTACAAATGCTGCATGTGCACTTAGAAAATAAAGACACAAATTTAAAATAAAACATAAACCCTGCAACTTTTGCCAAAATAAACTTGGCAAAGTGAACCATTTTTTACAGCAAGGGTGGTCAACTTCATACTAACCTTTAATTCAAGGAAACATTAAATAAACCATACCGGTACTATAATTTTAAATTTGAAAGGAAAACCCAAATGTTAAATCATTATTGACACCCTTAACAGGGATTCAACCCTACGTCCTCTCAGTGCTTGTTTGTACTATGTCCATCAGAGGTAACTTCACAAGAGCTATGTTTGTATATGTATTGTACCAATGGGTCTTACAAAAACTGAACATTGATTTAAAAAATATAATATTTAAAACAAAAATCACATTATCGCGTGTATGTTTTTTTCTTATCTCACATTGTGTAGAATGTTCTTAAGACAATTTCATTGAAAGGTCATCTTTGAAGCAAACAAGCACTGGGGGGACGCCTAGCCTTTTCACTTCTGGCATGGTACACTGAGAAAAGTACGGATGGACCAAATTTCTGAAATAGCGAATGAATTTGATATCCAGACTTATAATAACAGGATAGCTTATGTGAAAAAGGTTATGACTCTGGATGGAATGAAAAAAGTATGCAAGGACAAAAAAAGGCGATTGATATGTAATGTTGGCGGCTGTTAATAAATGAGTGACATTGGCAAAGTGAACCATTTTATTACAGCATGGGTGGTCAGCTTCATACCAACCTCAGTCAAGAAACGAAAAATATGGTGATCAGTCAAGGAACAGCAAATACCAAAATGAAACCAAAGCGTAAAAAGTTTGTAAACATACTTACGTTTGTGTGTCGGGTTTGTAAGTTAAGGTGACCGTGTCTCCGGGACCATCCTCGTCTTCAGATGAGGCAGCGTAAAGTAAAGACACAGACTCCGTAATGTCAGAGCAGGCATACTCACAGCTATTACTGGTAGCCTCGTGTCTACATAACACAACACAACAGGACATAACAACACAAGACAACACACAATATGACAAGACAAAATAGGAATCTAAATCTAAGCTGCAAAGATATATATCATTTAAGATTCATATTAAACGCATTCCCACAAGCAGACATGTATAATTTCGTGCTAACACATGCCGCATGTGGACCTACAATATAAAACCCAATCTCAAATGAACATACGCCCTGCAACTCATTCCGACCTTCCCTGAAACAGGGTGACATTGGCAAAGTGAACCAAGTCTATTATATTCCAAGTCTATTATAAAAATAAAATTACCATTAAATTAATTTCATTTTTTTACACCGGATTTTTGACAAACCAAGCGTAGGAAACTTACATTACTCTCAATGTTTTGTTGATGTCGTAGTATAATTGGAATCATCATTATCAAATTAATGATGTACTGATTCTCATAATTATAATTTTTTTATTTTAAATTATAATAAGTAGGTAGGTACCTACCTACAATAGCAAAAAAAAATGAAAAATTTAAATCTATCTATCTATCTATAATCTAAGTTGCAAAGATATTATTTTATTGATTGTAGAGGCATTAACTTTGTAATCGTTCATCATTAATGATAAAAGAAAAACAGTTTTGTTTTCGATTACGTGAGTATATTTTTATATACCACAACCGGTTTCGCAAACATCCGTTCGCATCATCAGGTGGATAAATTAATACATTTTTTATTAATACAATTATTAATTTATCCACCTGATGATGCGAACGGATGTTTGCGAAACCGGTTGTGGTATATAAAAATATACTCACGTAATCGAAAACAAAACTGTTTTTCTTTTATCATGCAAAGATATTGTTATGTTTTTAAGGTCCGAAAAGTCTACAAATTAAAATACACAGGTCTTCTTTCAGATTATTTATTTACACGTGATTTATTTCTTACAAATTTATATTTATCTTTATCTCTTCAACTACACAAATTTATATTTCACAGGTTATGTATCGCTGACACTCGTCGATCAAAGCCGATAATGTAACTGGGGGGCTGTACGCGACTCTCAGCTTTATATTCTATATACTACGGAACATTCCAGTGAGTAAATTCGCTAGCCCATTCCTGAACAGTCAACCAATTTCGAGAATCATTAATTTCTAGTAATACACATATATAACCCTACTTATGACATAATGCTAATATAACTATATACTACCTACCTGCTATAATAACTATGTATGTAATAACTACCTAATCTACCATTTACATTACAATATATTAATATTTCAAGCTCATATCAAATGCATGCCTTTGTGGGCATGAACAAACACGTGTAGTTCGCGCTTACAAATGCTGAATGTGTACTTACAAATAAAATCCAAACCTCAAATGAACATAAACCCTACAACTTTTGCCGACCTTCCCTGACACAGGGGTGACACTGGCAAAATGAACCATCTTTTACAGTATGGGTGGTCAGTCTCATACCAACCTATAAGTCAAGGAATAAAATACAAAATCAAAAAATTGTAATATGTGAAAATCAGTTCACTCTTAATCATTGTGTGGAAAGGGTGCCTCCTGAAGACGTTAGCTATGATGTCAACAAAGCATCGAGAATAATACTTCTACAAGGATTCATCAAATATCCAAAAAGACTTATTAATTTGAACATAGATTTAAATAAGTGTTTTTGAAGTAAAACTTCAGTTTAAATTTCAGCTATTCCAAGTCTACTCACTAAAGCCCAGTATTTTCAATGTTAGCTTATGTGACTTTAAGCTTGTAAAAAAAACTAAACACACAATTGATTTAAGTACGTCCTTTTCATTCAGTATAAAGGTACCACAAAAATAGCGCTCACCAAATAAATCATCCTAATATTATTATTATTATGCTATTGTAGAAAAAACACCCTAAGGCTCTTCCTTATGCATTATTGAGAGACTGCAGAATTCTGAAATCAGTCCAAAGATAAGCCCACAAAACACAGTACAAACACAGGACACATCAACCAACAAGCACAGGACTTGACATGAGTTATGATGGCACAGTTTACGTCCCTAGCTTTTGACGGTGCATATATTTAGGATTCATATTAAATATAATGTTCACAAGCAGACAAGTATAAGTGCACGCTTACACATGCCGCAAGTAAACTTACAATATAAAATCAAAATCTCAAATGAACATAAGCCCTGAAACTCTTGCCGCCCTTTCCTGAAACAGGGGTGACATTGGTAAAAATGAACCAAGTTTTTACAATATGGGGATCTGGGGTCTGGGGGGGACAGCGTCCGATCGATAGCTCAGTTGGTAGAGTGCTTGCATTCCATACCGAGAGCTCGGGTTCGAATCCCACTGAGGGTCTCGGAAATTATTTCCCGTTTTGGTGTTAATTTCAACCCAAAATTAAAATACTGGCAAATTTTACTTTAGAAATGAGCACTAGCCCCCTTGGGAGCTGGGAAACCCCCACTTAAACGAAGTGGTTGGCGTAAGGCCGGGCCCTTTACCTGTAAACAAAAAATTGGTTTTACTCACTACATTCCACCCCTTAGAGGGAAAACGCGCCAAGAAGTTACACTATATGTGTAGCTTTGAAGCATTTTTTTTAGCGGGGGTCAGTCTCATCCAAGTATTTTTTTTTTTTTAAAAACATTGACTGCAGCCTTTAGTTTTATACAACACATTTTATACGCCATCAGAGGGAGGGACCTGTAACATTTCTCTCACTCGCATAGTGTAAGCAGCACTTAACCTGCCCCAGCAGTCTCCACATATCTACTCATTATATAGATAGGTAGGAAGCCATAAAACAACTGATCAGGCTGCAAATGATATCCATATCATTTTAATGGAAATTGTAGGGTGATCATTTAACAGCAAGATCAGCTGATCACCCGCGCCCATATTTTATCCCTTTCTATCTCTATGTCATCAGTAGATATGTGGAGACTGCTGGACCTGGGTACTTGCAGGTGATTATATGGCACACTATTGCATTGTGCATGGAGTTGTAGAGGTGCAGTCACCTGAGTGTGAGGACAGAGGCTGCCACTACGGTGTAGGCCATCAGAGTGCCGATGGACATCATGTTCACCAGGTGCTTCAGCTCAAACAACCCTGCCATGGTACCTGCGGAGAGACAACACACAGATAAAATATCTTTGTAAAGAAACTACAATAATTAAGATCTTTTAAATATCTGTGACCTCTGTCCACACGTAGGTATCTACCTACCTGCTGTACTGGCTAGCCGCTGAACGGTTAATTGACCATTGGAGTTTTTGAGATATCTGGTACGCGTGTTTGGGCGCGCATAAAAAAGTATTAAAACATTATCGTAATTGTAGTTTTTATATTATTTCAGGTAAGATATTTGTATGTTTGAACCGGTCCGTATTCCAGTGGCAACACTTCGGACTCGTAAATGGAAGGTTGTGGATTCGGATCCCGGTGGAGCACAAAAAAAATATACCATTTACTTATATATTTCGAATGTGCTCTTCGCTGAGTTGAAAAATTCATAAGTCTTTACCAAAGACCGGTCACTGAAAGGTCCATCCAACCTACAACAACTGGCTCTTGCTTGAGAATTGGCGCTTTCTACAGCGACGACCAAGCTCGCAGAGGGCTCTTGAGGTGTGATACACACAAAAACAGCGCTCACCAAATAAATCATCCTAATATTATATTATTTATTGAAAACTTTATTGATTGAAATTTATGTGTCTAAAATAAATACTATATTGTTTCAGTAACTCAAGCAATTATTATTTTTGGATAAAATCTAACCTTAGGGGCCGGGCCGTCCATAAATTACGTCATCGATTTTGGCCGATTTTCGACCCCCCCCCCCCCCTTACAATCATGCTATAGTCATTATCTAATGACCCCCTCTCCCCCTCTTGCTGTAATAATGGATGAGCTTAATAATTAATAATGTTATATTACTTACATAATATTTTGTATATTTTGTAGAAATTGGTATTTACAGGAACGACGTCACTTTTGGTACTCGTACATCATTTGCCATCATCCGCAGACCAGACTCCCCCCCCCTTAATGCGAATGATGTAATGTATGGACAGTCCCTTACATATTTATGAAAGCTACTCTGTGACACAGCTCTATAAATATTCTACTCTTGTTCTTTCAATAATGGACTCAAATTTGAACTAAAACTTTGAACAAGTGTAAAATCACAGGTCTAAGTGACAATGGTCCTTATCCAAAATGACATCCAAAAACATGATTTTAGTTAGCTTTTTCACAGTTTTTTCTCGGTTTTATTTCTGCTGACTCCAATGTGATAATTATATATTTTTCATGAAACATATATAAATTAATTGACTGAAAAAATGAACCAGGCAGGTTTGGATATGTCTGTGAGGAGAGGAGTTGATAATTTCCGAAGTCACATTACAGAAGCAGAGGCTCTGTTTCAGCTTCAGCGCTATTGCAGAGAGAGGGAGAAGATTTGAATAGGTCTACATCCATGAGAAAATGAAGACAGGCTTAGAAAGAAGAAAACCAGATGCTAGAGTGCGTTACCAGTGAGCACGCCTGCAAGCAGGGTGCCGATGAGAGGAGTGTTGAAGCGCTGGCTGATAGTGCCCAGGGAGCGGAAGATCAGTCCATCAGAGGCCATGGCGTACAGGATGCGCGGCAGGGGGAACATGGCGCCAAACAAACTGAAACGTTATACATCATTCATTGTCTGCAAATACAATGCTTTTACTATGTAATGGGATGGATACGAGTGTGTCAACTCTTCAAAACAATAGATTGTGATCTGCATTTAAATTATACAGGTAATTGTATGGTATATTTCCATATTATAATTCATTTTCAAGATGAATACAATTAGATCATCCTCAACCGTCGTGCAGAAAAGGTGCCTCCTGTTAAAATTTGAACTTTCAACTTTAAACCTCCAATTAAACTTTTCAGGATTCACTAAAAACATAAAATGGGCGTACCTGGGAAGGGTGTTATGTTTGAAATTGAAAGGTACCTTCCAAGGATGTACCTACAGGATACTTACATCCGGCTAGCTATCATCAGCATCACTCTCAGGGCGTGGGGTTCTTTCCTTGTGTTGCTTACTTGTATTTTGGGAAGGGTTGTATATTAAAAGATAAGTTTAACATAAACAAATAAGGGTTTATTAACTTTAGTAATATGGGGGAAATAAGAGAATGGCCCCACCTGCACATTGTCACTAAAACACTCCCTACTCTGTTGACTGGAGTTCCGAACTGAAGGCCTGGGGCAGCGCCCCAGGCTAGCGGCGGCTCACGAGGCGGACGCCTCCACACGTTGGAGCCCCTGGGTGGGCGCTCCTATGCACTATGTCTCCTATGCCTCTGGTCCACAAGGCGGGTGCCTTGCTGGCAGGAAATCCAAGTAGATGGGGAGGAGGGAGCTCCATGGTAATGCCCCCTCTTGCACCGCTTGGTGCTTGGTCGCCGACGTCTGACTCTCTTCACCTCTTGCCAAGAACTGATGAGCGACGGCCCGATAAGATCACACGGCGCAGTTCGGCCCACAAAACACACTCTACACTTCGAGAATGTTCTTTCTATGTTATTTTAAAATAACATAACAAGGGGCAATAACTATTTGCAAATTGCCCCCCCCCCCCCTTGAAAATTCGTCACGGGGGGTGTGATGAAATTTCAAGATGTCATTTTCCAGCAGGTCCAATATTTGTTTAAATAAACTCACACTTTTCATTAATGTTTATGATTTTTTTGTCTCTGTCAAATTGTTGTGGGCATATACAAATCGTTCCGCGAGCGCCATGGCACGGGGTTGGGGACCCCTGCTTTAGAAGAATAAAGATGTGCAAAAATAAAATGATTACTACGTTAACTGCATTCTACTGCTAGATGATGAAGAATCATGTGTTACCTGGCGAGCATTCCAAAGATGATAAAGAAACATGTGTTACCTGGCGAGCATTCTAAAGGTGATGAAGAAACATGTGTTAACTGGCGAGCATTCCAAAGGTGATGAAGAAACATGTGTTACCTGGCAAGCATTCCAAAGATGATGAAGAAACATGTGTTACCTGGTGAGCATTCCAAAGATGATGAAGAAACATGTGTTACCTGGTGAGCATTCCAAAGATGATGAAGAAACATGTGTTCTCTGGCGAGCATTCTAAAGGTGATGAAGAAACATGTGTTAACTGGCGAGCATTCCAAAGGTGATGAAGAAACATGCGTTACCTGGCGAGCATTCTAAAGGTAATGAAGAAACATGTGTTAACTGGCGAGCATTCCAAAGGTGATAAAGAAACATGTGTTACCTGGCGAGCATTCTAAAGGTGATGAAGAAACATGTGTTAACTGGCGAGCATTCCAAAGGTGATGAAGAAACATGTGTTACCTGGTGAGCATTCCAAAAATGATGAAGAAACATGTGTTACCTGGCGAGCATTCCAAAGGTGATGACAAAACATGTGTTAACTGGCGAGCATTCCAAAGGTGATGAAGAAACATGTGTTACCTGGTGAGCATTCCAAAAATGATGAAGAAACATGTGTTACCTGGCGAGCATTCCAAAGGTGATGACAAAACATGTGTTAACTGGCGAGCATTCCAAAGGTGATGAAGAAACATGTGTTACCTGGCGAGCATTCCAAAGGGGATGAAACATGCGTTACCTAGCGAGCATTCCAAAGATCCCTCCTATGGCCACCACCCACTTGGCCCACAGCCAGCCCACCTCCTCAAACACATGTGGCACAGGGGCGTCCACATCCTGCAGACAAACATCACATCATTAAAAGGCTGACACAAAGCCCACCTAGAAGATTCTGTGGAATAGAGTCAGAATGTTGAAATCGGAAAAAAATTGGCACCACTTGCCAAAGTTGCTGGGCACTTGTGATTGGTTTAATGGTTTAGTGAATAAAAGCATGCTCATCTCAATTCCCTTTATACCAACACATATTGGGTAGAATAGGGTATAAAAACAGTTCAAATAATAAGAAACCTCTAAATTGAAAGATTATATTTTAAGTTGAAACATTCCTACAACTCAAACTAATGTATATTTTAGTAAAAATGAATGTAGTTTGTTGGTAGCAGCATCAATCGAGAAAGGCTGAACAATTTTGGCTGTTTTCCATTCCCCCATAAAGTTGTAATCTAGGAAAGGTTTGGGTGTCCAAAAAGTTGGTAAGAATATGTAAAAAAAAAAAACTGAGCGTCATTGTTGTATGGGAATTGTTCATTGTATAGAATATTTTAATAGCCTACATCAATTATAATTCAATAAACAGGTAAGTACAATAATTTTGACAATAGAATAAAAAAAAACTCTGTGGAATAAAACAAAAGAAGGCTCTTGGTAATATAATAAGTTACAACATGCCTGCCATTGAGATGAAAAAGTATATACACATTTTCTGCCTATTATTTTCAAGTGAATAACTATAATTTTTAGAGGCTATGGGGCCGTACTGCATTTAACAATTCCGCCAAGGGTATAAGCTGACAGTGCTGGAGGAATCTTTATTTTATTTACGAGAGTCGAGAGGCAGAAGGCTCTAACGTGCACACAGCACTACATTTACGGAAGTGGCATTTCATCACAGCAGCGCCTGAAGTCGAGACACAGCTTCCTTAGTTCTGTACAGCCCTTGTCTACGGATCCAGTGGCATAGAGATTTCGAATGTGGAAAGAGGAATGCCCTGAGAGCTTTGTGCAGCCTGCAGAGAGCCTACCTCCAGGAAAGAACCTCGAGTGGCCCGTGTGGAAATTTATGAACAGATTGAGGACCAATGTTGGAAGAGCCCGGGCCAACATGTTGACCTGGGGATTTCTGGGACGGGAGGATTCTACACTATGTGAGTGTGGAGCTCAGCAAACTATGGAGCACCTGCGGTGTTGTCCCTCCTGTCCGACAAGCTGCTCCATGGATGATCTCTTTGCGGGAAACCAAAGAGCTGTAGACATTCCTCGTTACTGGGCCAATACAGTGTGAAGCTGACACGAAGAAGAAGATTTACTGATTTTCTAAAGAAGCATCTATGTTCTCTTTTCGTCGCATTTTGAATTTGAAAAAAAGTATTTGAATATTCACACCAGCGCTGCGAGTAGATCTCAGAGTACCTTGCATTTGCTATACTGTGTCCTCCGCAAATAGTTTTGAGGTATACAGTGGAGCTGTGCTTTGCCATGTGAATAAATGACCGGTCCATAGTCCAGTGGTAACACTTCGGACTCGTAAATGGAAGGTTGTGGGTTCGAATCCCGGCGAAGCATAAAAAATATACCATTTATATTTTCAAATTTGCTCTTCGCTGGGTTGAAAAATTCATAAACCTTTACCAAAAACCGGACATCAAAAGGTCCATCCAGCCTTACAGCAACTGGATCTTGCTTGAGAATTGGCGCTTTTTACAGCGACGACCAAGCTCGCAGAGGGCTCTTGAGGTGTGATACACACATTAACAGCGCTCATCAAATAAATCAGCCTACTTTAATTTTTTTTAATAAGAAAAATTATAAACAATATTGATTACAGACCTGGAGAAAATACGGCCACATGAGAGTAAGGACAATAGAGACTCCGGAGTATGCAAGGAACGCTATGAGTAAGGAAGCCAGGATAGCCAGTGGGACATCCCTACGAGGGTTGCGGGCCTCCTCTCCGGCTGCAGCAATGCAGTCAAACCCCACAAAGCCGTAGAAGCAGGTGGCAGCGCCTCGCAGGACTCCTGACACACCAAACGGGAAGAAACCACCAGACCCTGCAGGAAGACCCTCGGGAATGGCAGACGAGGGGATCTTCCAGTTTGAAATGTCAGCTGAAATTATAAACGTAAAAAATATCACCTGAGGATTCTCGTTAGCACGCATTTTCACAAATGATGCTTAACAATAAGAAGCATGCAATAATCACAATGTAAATACAAAGAATAATCTTTGATGATTTGAATCATACAATTTATCTTCTTCTTCTTCAGATAGTGCTACAGCCCATATGGAGTCTTGGTCTCCTGTAACCATTGCCTCCTAATCCTCCTATCTTCAGCGGTTGACTTCCAACTTATCCCTTGGAGAATCTGCATTGCATCCCCTCTCACTCCATCTTCCTACCTCAGTCTAGTTCTTTCCACTTTTCTCCTACCACCCGGGCATCCAATAACTAATTCATAAGAAAAAAAACCGTGACAAGCACGTAACCCTTCAGAAACTCTTACCCTTTAAGGACCCAACAACAATGACGAATATGACCACACAGATGTTCAGCAGGGTGAACACATTGTTCACACGCGATGACTTCTTCATACCAAAGGCCAGGAAAACTAAAACACATAACAAGAATACCAAAGTACAATGTAATCTCTGCTATTGGTGTGGTAGATCAAATAGCAAATGTCAAATAGTACATGTCATCAGGATTTGAAGCTTACTCGGAGTTCAACAGATGGTGGAGCAAACCCTTCACAGATGAGCAAGTAAGAAAAATCAACACAATATTTCGAGACTGAATTTGTTGAACTTTGTCTAGGGGACTTGTTTATTTTTCCACAACATCAATTTGATAAATGACTGTCAAATTGAAATTGTGGACATGTGAGGGTCCGGGGGGTTAGAAATGCACTATATAATAATCTATAATCTAAGTTGCAAGGATATATTCATTTAAAGCGCTCAAATGTATGCCCACAAACAAACACATGTAGTTCGCGCTTAAAAATGCTGAATGTGTACTTACAAATAAAATCCAAACCTCAAATGAACATAAGCCCTACAACTTTTGCGGACCTTCCCTGACACAGGGGTGACATTAGCAAAGTGAACCATTTTTTACAGTATGGGTGGTCAGCCTCATACCAACCTATAAGTCAAAGAACACTCAATAGAAAAATTGAAAAGGCCAGATTGATGTGATGTTTTTGAAGGTTTCAGCAGGCCGCAACTAATGTGTTGGCGGGCCGTCAAAAGTTGAAGGAAGCATGGAAGGTCCATCTTTATCCAACAATGTAAGGCTCCACGCATTTGGGGAGACACTGTTACAAACTGAGAACTGTTATCTGTAACATATATTTCAAGAAAGGCTTATCACTTACCACTGAGAAGAAAGGCCAGTCCAAAAGCAAACAGGTCAAAGTAAGGAGACATGAAGGAGGGACTGACAGGAGCTATGTCCAGGAAGGTCTCCTTTAGAGTATTGTTTAGTAAAGTATCCAAATACAGACTGATGCCACGACAAACACTTGCAGATCCTAAAATATAAACATAATATTTTTTAGGGTGGATTTATTAACACAGTGAAAGTTTTTTTTGAAAATTATTTTATAAAAATATATTTGTAACTATTCTGCTCCCGAAGATGCCTCATTAGGCGAAAATATTCGAGCAAAAAAGAAATAAATAAGTGAATTAAAACTTTGTTTCCATTTAAAAAAATTTAAATAATTATAAACATAATAGATTTTTTCAATAAAAACCAAAAAAAGGGTACAATGTTTCAGATATGAAACAAGAAACAGGCACTATGGGATAAAAGTTACTTCTTACCGATGGCATACTCCAGAATGAGGTTCCAGCCGATGATGAAAGCGATGAGCTCTCCAACACAGACATAGCTGTAGGTGTAGGCAGAGCCTGCTCGTGGGACACGGCCACCAAACTCTGCGTAACATAGTCCTGGAACATAGAAACACAACATTGGAAATAAACAAAAGCACATTAAAAGTATGGGGAAAAATGTGATGTCACTCGGCCGGCCTAGAGGTTGGCATGGAGTCATAACTTCAATGCAATATTATGTACACTGTGGCACAGTTTTGTCATGTTCTTCACTTCACTTTCACGCTGAAGAGGCTCATCATATACATGGGAAAAACGTCTGGAAGCTCCAGCTCCCACAGACCAAGGTAACAGATCCTGTAAAGCAACTCTCCAGCATTATTATGCAGGTAGTTTGAAAATACACTAAAGTGCTACATACACATTGCATTAAATTTATCATACTTACCTGTCAACACCATAGGTTTCACATGTAAAATAAACAAAATCCCTGATTATCAGGATTTTATTTTATTTACAATAGGTGACGTTACATAGCCGAGGGATTTTTTACTGTGCCGAGTCCATCAAATGAGTTCTCAAAAGCTTTTTTCTGTGCACAATATACAAGTTTTACCTACTATTAAAACTTTTATTGTGGTGCTTCCTTTATCCAAGGCAGTTGAGAGAGTAATCATTTTTGTTTTGGCCAGTTCACGCGAGTTTGACATTTTATACCTACCAGACTTGATTTTACAATATAGGGGTTCTTGATTTTGGCACCTGGCAGCTCTATATGTATGACGCTTGTATTTCCGTTATTCAATTGTCTCACCAGGCAGTCCTTGCATACTGCCTTGGATAAAGGAAGCACCACAATAAAAGTTTTAATGGTAAAACTTGTATATTGTGATAGCTGTCCTGTTATCCAAGGCAGTTGAGACATGTTTGTTATCGCCAGGTGTGAGCTTTGTATTATCAATTGTGATCTATGGGTTGAAAGAGACCCGCTAGAGAAGATGATGGGCCAGTGGATGGCTCGTTGTCGTCAGTTAGCAATTCTCTCTGATAAAATTTGATAAAGGTGTTTTCGCTTTGCCAATTTCCTCGTTGTAGAATGTCAGCGATAGGATATTTCTCGATCCAGTTTAATGAAGCAACTGCTGATCTAGCACTTCCTGGAGTGGCCTCTATTCCAGCTTCTTTGAGCACAGACTTAATCCAGCCCGCTATGATTGTGCGGGAGGCCGGCTTTGTTGGGCCTCTACTTGTGAGGAACAAGTTAGGGATGTTGTTTGCCTGTCGTCTCCTTGTACCCGATAATTCACAGAGCTTCCTCAGCCAATAGACTGGATCTGTTGCTTGCACATCGGATGTTGTCAGCTTCCAACCGGACTGACGGTGCTGGTCTGTATCCGTCTTTGATCCGAATATTGGCCACAAGATAATGGAATGTCCGTTATCAATTAAGTGATCTGATGAGCATCTCAGCAAAGTGAGATCATGAACTCGTCGACCTGATGCTAGCAGTAAAATCATAGCACATCTTCTGGATGCTTCGAACAGAGTTGCTTCTTGTGGATTGCTGGTTGTCAACCACTGGGATACTAGCCGTGGGTCCCATATCGGCGGTCTTTCTGTAAGCGGGGAACGCTTGGTGATACCTTTCATCACCTGTTTCACTAGGATGTGGCTGCTTATTCTGTTCTGAATCTCTGGATTGCAGTACATTGATATAGCCGACTTGTAAACTGCTATGGTTTTGGGAGCTAATTTCTCCTTTAAGCTGAGGTGAGCTAGGAAGCGTGCCACCTGCGAGCCTGTTGGATTGCTTGTATCTATAGAGTTCTTCGTGGACCACTCATACCATTTCTTCCATGCAATGTTGTATGATTGAGAGGTTGATTGTCTCCAGCTGGACCTTAGGAGATCTTGCTCTTCTGAGGACCAGTCTCTCAGGGCGTTATTCCAGCCCCAACCAGCCATGCCTGCAGTTGTAAGTCTCTCACCCTGGGCGGTGGTCGACCTGAGATTGTGTCGATTAGGTGATCGGACAGCTCTCTGATTGTGTATGGTCGCGTGAGTACCCGTCTTTGTAGGTCCGGAAGCCAGAATGCTCTGGTCCATCTGGGGGCTATGAGGATGTAGGTCCCTGAGGATCTGTTCAGGTGTCGCAGGGACTCTGGGTATTAGACACGGTGGTGGGAATATCCATGCTAACTTGTAGTGCCATGGTCTGCTGAAAGCGTTGTGGAATAAAGCCCTCTTGTCCTGCACGTTGAGGGTTACGTAATCTTGCGCTACGTGGGCTGTTGTTGATGCAAACAGGTCTATCTCTGGCTGCCCCCATAGGTTGAAAATCTTGTTCACTGCTGAGGGAAGCAGATGCCACTCTGAAAGGGCTCTGCCTCTGGAGAGGTGATCTGCTATTCCGTTGTAGCGTCCTGGCAGATAGTGGGTCTCCAGTTCTATCTCGTGGTGGTCTACTATTGTAAGTATCTGACGTGTCAGACGTAGCAGAGGAGCAGATCTTGTGCCGCCTTCGTTGCGTAGATAAGCTAGAACTGTTCTGTTGTCGGACTGAATGAGCACGGAAGAAGTCTTCAAAGCGCTGTGCTTCAGTCGTAATGCCTCGTGAATGGCAAACATCTCCTTGAGATTGCTGTGCCAGGCCAGTTGATGACGTTGCCAACTTCCCGATAGGGTTAGGTCGTCTAACTGGGCTCCCCAGCCGCTGTCTGCCGCATCTGTGGTTAAGAAGTGCGTTGCTCCGGCTTTGTGCAGAGTACTGGTCTTGTGGAGATTGTTCAGCCACCAGATCAGATCTTGCTTTGCCAGCGGACCTATGGGTGTTTTGCGATGTGGCGGGTAAGTCCTCATAATGCGGACCTGCATCTGCATGTAGCGAGAGTGCAGGCGTCCACGAGGGACTATGAAGGCTGCAAAGTTCAGTCTCCCTAGAATGCTCTGTGCGATTCTGAGGGTCCAAACGCCCTTCTTCAGCAGATCCTTTAGTACTTGGGATACCTTTTGTTTCTTGCCTATTGAAAGGGCTCGTATCTCGGCCTTTGTATCCCATATTATTCCCAAGTACTCGAGAGCCTGTGATGGGCGAAACGAGCACTTGGATGAGTTTATCACCCACCCCAGAGACTCTAGTAGTCGGATTGCATATGAGGTGTCGATCTGAAGGCTTTCTTTGTTCTGATGAGACAAGAGAAAATCGTCGAGGTAAACTATAACCCTGAGACCCGCTTGTCTTAGGATACCTGCGACGAAATTGGTTAGGCAGGCAAAGGCCTGTGGTGCCGTAGCCAGGCCGAATGGAAGGCAGGTCATTTGGAGCAGCTGATCTTCGTAAAGCACTCTTATAAAGCGGCGATGTGTAGGAGCCACAGGGACGTGGAAGTAGGCCTGCGATAAGTCTATTTTGACCATCCAGTCTCTGGGCTGGAGAAAATCGGGTATCTCGTGATGTGAGATCAGCGAGAACCTTTTGGGCTGCAGGAATTGGTTGAGAGCTTTGAGGTTTAAAACGGGGCGATTTGAGCTGTCGCTTTTCTTTACCAGGAACATCTGGGACATGAATCCTGCTGTTGGCTCTGCAGGCTCCAGGATCCCTGAAATAAACATTTTGCTTACCTGCTGGGTCATCTCGGCGGAGGGCTTTGTCCGGAAGCCTTCCTTCTGGGCGGCAGACAGGCAGGACAGTGGAGGTTGATGCCTGAAGGGTATCCTGTAGCCCTGGATCATCTTCAGGATGGTGGCTGGTGCATCCAGTGCTTTCCAGGCCTCCTGATACCCCCTCAGTCGTCCCGCCTGGAAGGTGCCATCATTTCCGGTAGCCACCGCGCTGAGAGGTCTGCCCCCTTGCGCTTGGCCTATGCTTTCCTGCCTTCCTGGGCCTGGAGCTGCAATATGTCTCAGGGTCTGCCCGCTGAGGACGATATTGTGCTTTGTTATAGGGACGAAAGGAGTGGGGCTGCTTCTTCTGCTGGGAAGGAACGGGCTGTCTCTCCGCCTCGGGTCTCTGAGTTTGTGTGGGAGGAGGCATTTGGTTCTTGAACACTTTTGATGCCCCTCCCAGCTTCTGTAAGGCCGAAGAAAATGCCTCCTCCTCAAACAGGTGTGACACGGATGGGGGGATCTTAGCCAAGACCTCTCGGTCTGATTGGTTTCGGGTCCTGGCCAAGATCCTGTCCCTGCGACCCTCAATGAGCTCCGCTCTCTTCCCACAGGCTATCTGGAGGACATCGGTAGATGCCTCCATGCAGGCCCCCTGTCCTCCGAAGATCTCCTGGACCTTCTCTCGCAGGGTTTCGGGAGATAAAATCTCCCTTGCCTCAAATCCCCATGAGAGGAGATGTTGAAGGCTTGCCTGAAGAGCCTCCCTGCGCTGCGTGCGTTAGCGCAGCGCAGACTCTCCAACCCGAGCATCTGGGTTGACGGGTTCTCCCCAGTCACCTCGGGGTTGGTCCCCAGGTCTTTAAAACCTGGGTCAGCCAAGTGCGCCTTCATCACCTTGGCATAGCGGACGCTGGCCCATTCTGACTTGCCAAGGTGCTGGAGGTTCTGTACCTCACGCAGCATGCCTGCATCAGGGCGGGGGTACAGCGGCTCCCGGAGTGACGTCCTCGGGTCCGCCAGGCGGAAATCGCCCCCCGCTGCTGGTTGTGATCCCGACGCCACGTCCAAGTTAAGGACAGTCGGGGCCCGGAGGAGAGGGCGGTCCTGAGGTGAATGGCGCTCGGCATCGCGCCGCCAGGAGTTGCGCTGCGGGATGGTCTCGTCTGATGGGCCGGCGAAGCTCCCCCCAACACTGCTCTCGCCCGGAGAGACTCCCCTACGACGCACTAGGGCCTTGAGCTCCTTCACCTCCCTTACTAGGGACTCCAGGAGCGAATCCTTCGCCCTTTTCCTGCTCCTTCCCTCATCCTCCGAACCCGAGGGATATTCGTTTAAACTCATTTCTCAAAAAAAAAACTCGAAAATCTCAAAAATAAAAAGAAAATTTTGTTGAGAAAGCGCGTCTGTCAAAATTTAATTACCAATTGAATAACAGAAATACAAGCGTCATACATATAGAGCTGCCAGGTGCCAAAATCAAGAACCCCTATATTGTAAAATCAAGTCTGGTAGGTACAAAATGTCAAACTCGCGTGAACTGGCCAAAACAAAAATGATTACTCTCTCAACTGCCTTGGATAACAGGGCAGCTATCACAATAGATTTTCCTAATTGTAGTGCACCCTCACCCGTTAATTTTAGGGGCAAATAACAATCTAAAGAACTCAGATGATATATGTGCATATCTGATGTCTTGGATGAATACATCACCATCATCATCATGAGCTCCTCAGCCCTAGGCAACCTTGGCTGAATCCAGGATTCTCCTCCACTCTTGCCTGTCTATAGCCTTTGCTCTCTAGCTACATATGTCCCCCTTGGCTGTGCCTACGTTGACACCATCAATAAATTTCATTTTTGGCCTTTCTGGTCTTCTTTGACCTTATGATGCTGAGAGTGTTAGGCGCTTAAATTGGTTCGCGTTGTCCACCTAATTATGTGATCAGTCCTACTTATATAAAACTGATCACATAGGTCTAGGATAAATAAGTTACCTGCAAACATGGACACAATGGCGGCGAGCAGGAATGAGAGGGTGACGGCCGGCCCCGCTGTGTCCCTGGCCACATGTCCCGCCAGCACGTATACGCCCACTCCCAGGGTGGAGCCCACCCCTAGGCAGGTGAGGGAGCGGGGGCCCAGACACCGGGACAGCCCCCCCTCTCCCTCCTGCAGCAGGGGGCGGCGCCGTGACACCACCAGCCACAAGCCTGACATCCCACTGAGATCTACATGCTGCAACACACAACACATCATCATCATCATTGACATAACAATCACTTTTTTCGGGCTGTGTAGCCATGGTCTGGTTGATTCTTTCCGGAAAGTTTCGCCCATTGCTCCCATGGGCATTATCAGCGGTTGGCCAGTCGCTGTGATCTTCTTACAGGAACTGGTGTTCTGGAAACAACGTTGGCTTTGAATTAGTGTTGTTGTGTCATCATCATCATCACACTTCTGGTTCTGGTTTCATCACACACTTGTGGTTTAAACTTCTGACTCATAAATGGAAAGTTGTGGGTTTGAATCCCGGCAGAGCACAAAAAATATACCATTTATAATTTCAAATATGCTCTTCATTGGGCGAAAAATTCATAAAACTTTACCAAAGACTGGTCACTAAAGGTCCATCCAGCCTTGCAGCAACTGGGTCTTGCTTGAGAATTGTCGCTTTTTACAGGGACGACCAAGCTCATAGAGGGCACTTGAGGTGTGACACACAAAAAAACAGCGCTCACCAAATAAATCATCCTTATATTATTATTATAATTATCACAGTGCCCCCCAGAACTGCAGCAGGGGGTGGCGCCGCAACACTACCAGATCATGACAAGTACTGAAGATGGATTACAAATACAACTTAGCTGCAAATACACTGCAAGTTCATACAGGGTTGTTCCCTAAGACATTGCCTAAGCATTCTACCAACTGAGCTATTGGCTGGACACTGAGAGGATAGTCAACTCGTAAAATAATTTCTATAACAAAATACTTATGTGTTGCCGAACCTTAGAGAATCATAATTCTGTGTACTTTTGCTTCAAAGTATGGACATTTTTTTTTAAAATCCCAGTCCACACATTTTTATCAATTCATATATTGTAAGTAGTATTAAATTATAAACAAGCACTTGACAAGATTGAGAGCAAATAAACTCTGATTCTAGATCAATACAATTACGATGGTCATACATTATACTATGTGCATGACTAATCACAATCTATATCAATCCTAGATAATAAATCTAAGGTGAGTGTATGTTTGCTAACTAATCAGGTGATGCATTTTACCACCTGGCATCTTAATACCAGTAAACCCATTGTTGAGTCATCAATGAAGTCCGTACCTGACAATTATTTGAATAGGGTAATTTCACTTTTTTATTTTATTTCATAAAATGGTAGGCTATAATATGTTTTAAAATGCATCTTCGTTTTCAAAAAATTTATAATGTGGCTTATTTTTTAAATTATAGCTCTTTAAAGTTTGCATATTTTACATTTCCGCTAAAACAGGTAATTTTTTTTAGTCAGTTTGACAGCGACGTTTGTCGTCAAATTGGCGTCAAACGTCCCTAGCCGTTCACCCTGCATTTTTGGCGGGATTCAAATTCTCCACATTTTATCTCCAAATTATTAATGAAATCTTTATTTTTACTACTTAAAAAAATATATGATTGTGATCCTTGAAATGTACTCTACACAACGATATTATTTTCCATCATTTTCCCTACCCTTGCAATTACTCTATTGTGCATTTTCCATTGCCGGCCCCCTATTGTGGAGTGCATTAGCTCAGAGCTGTTACGATAGTACTAATGCTACTAAGCTACACGTATAGTGTAACTTTTTGCCGCGTTCTCTCCGAAGGAGTCGCTCCCGAAAGGGCTGGTACTTATTTCTTGTGAAGACTGAGTAAGCCTTGCCAGTATTTTATTTTTGGGTTTGAAATAAACACCGAAACGGGAAATCATTTCTGACACCCTATGTGGGATTCCAACCCAAGCTCACGGCATGTACCAACTGAGCTATCGACCAGACTGTGGAGAGTACAAAAATGTTTCAAGTCAAATTTAAAAGTGAATCTGTTCAGGAGATGCTATAGCTCTGCAGTGCCCTTGCAGTGAATTCACAAAAGTACACTTTAAAAATTGTCATTTTATTATTACCAAAATTTCCCTCAACTACTCCACTACATGGACTCCATTTCAAGTTAAAATACTATCAAGGTGGACGTAAGAGATGAGAAATCCCATTTAAAGCGCGATGAAGATTGCTAATTAACTGCGTGTCTCAAAATCATAGTTGGCCATACCTCTCGCGGCGCCTGAGCAAAAGAGGAACCAGCTGATATTTGTTATAATACAATAGGCATGCAGGGTTTGCGGCAACTAATAAGCTTTTTTCAGTCTACAACACTAACGCCTTTTAAGGAGGGACAGAACTGCAGTCAACCAAAACTATCTAGTGTACACAACGTATCTACATTGAAAAAAATTTCAACTAAAAATAAAAACAAATTACGAAATTGCATTTTTCTTTGCATAAATTTCATAATATTTTTTACTTATCACACAAAATATCAGACTGATAAAGGTTAGGAATTGTGGACTCAATAGTCACTTACATTCTTATTATCAAAATCATAAATAAGTACTGTGAGGAATGTCTGACCATTTGCAAATGCAGCACACAACACACAAAAAGTCCTGTTGATAGCTCAGGTGGTAGAATGCTTGCATTCCATGCCGAGAGCTAGGGTTCGATTCCATGGGCGTACCCAGGAAGAGCCAGGGGGGGGCAGCTGCCCCCCCCTGGAAGAGAAAAATTGACCTAAATAATCCAAAATTGTATTGCAATTACTAAAATTACCATTTTTCGATAATGTATTGCCCCCCCCCCCCCCCCCCTAGAGGAAATAACGTGCCTACCTCCCCCCGCCGTCGGCGATATATTTTGGTGACGATGATCTTCAATTTTCCAAAACCTGCCCCCCCCTAGATTTGATCCTGGGTACGCCCATGTTCAATTCTCTCACCAAAGTAAGAAATTATTTTCAGTTTGGGTGTTTATTTCAAAACCAAAATAAAATACCAGCAAGTTTTACTCAGCCTTCACAAGAAAAGAGAACTTGAACTTCACTTCACAAAAAACTTAAGTGTCCCCTTCCTTTAAAAATAAATAAGTTGCACACGCCACATGCTGTAAACAGTTGCAAAATACATGCAACCCAGTTTTTCCACAACCAAATTTGACTTTAGTTTGATACAAATTGGATACTAAAGAGAGAAAAAACTCACAGATTTACTAAGAATATGGTAAAAGATCAGAACTTTTAATTTTAGACTAATTGACTATTACGTAAGTTTCATTTGGAAAACTATAACTTGATGTTGATAATAGTCAAGATAAGTGGAGACGTTTGTAATGCTGCGAGTAAATAGATGTAAGTGCCTATTATGTGTAGGTATATAATATGTCACAATTACATATATTCATGTAAAAAAATACAATTAAGTACATACAGTAATTTACAAAAATACAATTACATACAGTAATTTACAAAAATACAATTACATACAGTAATTTACAAAAATACAATTACAGTAATTTACAAAAATACAATTACATACAGTAATTTACAAAAATACAATTAGGTATTACATACATTCATATACAACAATACAATTACATTTAGTCTTTACAATCACAGAGCCAGAGCCAGTGACACCCATCGACAGGGTGGTAACACTTCGGACTCGTAACTGGAAGGTCGTGGGTTCGAATCCCGGCGGAGCACAAAAAACATACCATTTATATTTTCAAATTTGTTCTTCGCTGGGTTGAAAAATTCATAAACCTTTACCAAAGACCGGTCATCAAAAGGTCCATCCAGCCTTACAACAATTGGGTCTTGCTTGAGAATTGGCGCTTTCTACAGCGACAACCAAGCTCGCAGAGGGCTCTTGAGGTGTGATACACACAAAAACAGCACTCACCAAATAAATCAGCCTAATTTAATTATAATTAATTAATTTAATCACCTTGTCTAGTATTGGACTAGTAGTCCTAAGGACGGTAGTCCTGAAGCGCTATTCTGCTAAATTTCCTACGACCTTAAGACGACAATTTGTGTCAAAAATTTGTTTTTTGTTTATGTGATTTCTGTTGTAGGTACTGTCCATTATAATTTTCTTTAATAAAGCTGAATACTCTGATAAATAAGGTGAAAGCATTGATGTAAATAAAATATATAGATGGAGCATTAGCGTATATATCCGACCCACATCATGTATGCCCTAAATGATAGTGTATGCCCCATTAACAATCAGTTGTTTACCAAGCGTCGGCAAGGAAACATCGAGGTACCTACATGTAAATTGAAGACGAATATCATGCGAAGATAGCCTGACAGTTCCATCAAATTTTCAAATTTCCCCATATAATAGAAATAGGTTAATTTAATGAAATAAAACTCATGATAAGCGCGTGACGAATTATTACAAACAAAAGAATACAGTAAAAAACCACAAAATATAAATAAAAAAACTCAGTTCTTCATACTTATACCCATTATTTGACGATAGATTTTTTTTCTTATATTAGACGCATGAATCGTATTTTTTAAGGTTTATTTAGATATAAATACAAAAGAAATAAAGATATTAAAATGTAAATAAGCATTTAAGACAACTTTCAGAGATGATCCTTTAAAATAACGAAGAAAAAATCTGAAGATATTCATATATTTTCAAAAAATACTCTATTACATAAAAGCAGTGGCGGCTCTTCATTGAGGGATTGTGGGGAACATCCCTATGGATGAAATAGAAAAAAACAGTTATTTACTAGAGGCGAAATATAATAAAAATGAACTTAAAGCTGTTACAAATTATTTAATTTTAGAGTAATATATACGTAGCGCGCTAAAACTGTTGGGAAATATTTTGGCTCATTCGAGAAATGCTTTTTACAATTTGAAGGTTCAAATCTTGTCCCCTCCCATCAATACATCGAGTTATATAGTAGGTACATACATACATCTCGGCGGACTCCTTTGCCCATCACGTGGCCGGTACTCAGCCATCGGACGGGCCGAAGTTGAACGATTCGTACATGGGGATATTCATTCGGATCACCGAGATTTCTTTGTATGTGTTAGTGGCGACTGCTTGTAGAATACAACATACAATGTTATCGCGCATGCGTATTTTAAACGTTGAACATATTGCCCATGGGGAGACTTCTGCTTACCCCACTGTGACGTAGGAGCAATCTGTGTAGATACACCGAGGTCCACATAATAATATTGTTTAAGATTTGTGTCGGGGATTCACATCGTAACAGTGATTGTTATTGTTTCTCTTTGGTCAACTATAGTTTGTTACTTTTTAGATTTATTTACCGCCAGTTTCGTGGCGTTTTCAACGTGATAAGTCGGAAATCCCAAGAATTCTTTACAAAATTGTAAATTTATTAAAAAACATTTAAGTTTTTATAGAAAAGTTTAAAAATAACGAAACAAGTTATTAGACAGCAATGAAAATAACGTAAAATTAAAGTTTTCATGCCTCAATTTTTTTTAGTTCGTAAAGGATTTTTTTTATGCGATTGTGAATAAACATTTTTTATTATTAATTACTGTGATTCATTGTGATTCTTACTTAAATAAAAATGTGAAAACAATCAAATAATTGAAGAGGCCCGTGCATCATCAGTCTTGTGATATTCCCATTATTCTGCCCGCCTACTGTATGGTGGTGAGCAGGAGGGATCAGGTGACTGGTGCAGTGTATGGCCAGGGCACAGGTGAGCATAAGATTTTCTTTCAAGGTCATCCCCTCCCGCGAGTTTTAGCTAGAGCCGCTGCTGCATAAAAGTAAGATATAGGTACTAATACGTCTTTTTTTGTTTAAGTTTTTTTTAAGTTCTTACACAGCCTTAAATATAATGCATTGAAAAAATTTAAAAATAAAAATATATTTGTATTAAGTTTTTTTTTCCTTACATTTTGGGAAACGTATGTTGTGAGACGTCAGCCCTCAGATGTCACCTGTTAGGTTTTCTTCCCTCATGGCGTCCTTTTTGACACCAGGGACGCACTAACAACTTAGATATTTTCAGTGACAAAAAAAATGACGCTTAATGTGATACACATACAGTCTCAGTGAACATTAACGAAAGTATGTATAGATTTGTTTATGTGAAAAAGTAATGAATGAAATCAGTGTTATTAAAAAATCCAAAACATTTCTGAAATTTCTCGGGAAAAAGTTGTGGCGCTTTTGTTAATTTTAGATTATTTTTAATGTTAGTGAGCATGCAGCATGTGTTAGCGTCAACTTACAGGTGTCTGCTTGTGGGCATGTATTAAGAATATACCTTAAAAAATAATATTTTCTCGCCACTTACGATGATTATTGATGTATTGTAAGAATTATGTAAATGTAATATGGCATATTTTTATTCCATTCTTAAGTCTTAACCGAACAGTGAAAAATGTAAGTCACTGTGATTAAATTATTTGTAATTTCAATAAATATACTTTGCTTACAAAAAATAACTTTTATGTATTTTTTTTATGTGGCGGCCTGAGTACGGCCCCTGACGTTGTCATGGAGATCATGAAAGAGACGGAAACATAACAAAATTTATGTTTCTTTCTCTTCCTTTCATTATGTGCCTACCGTTTGTATAGGAAAACACTCACGCGCTCACTTAAAGAGTGGAGAAAAATGCAATGTCACTTAACCACCTAGAGGTAGAACAGACAGTCATAACTTCAAAACAATAGTTTTTAGATAGGTACATTGAGAAGACACTAACCACAGCAAACTGCATTAAGCACAACTATCAACAGTGTATATTTCACAATGCTGTAAAATAAAACTGTTTATTCCCCAGGCATGGCCTGATCTCATCAGGCCTAAACAACCTATAACTCTCCAACAGGGTGGGACTGTCAGTTTAATTGTTAATAAACCTAGCATTGGCAACACTGTTGGGCTCACTGCGCAGGCAGGCAGTGTGACCAACCCTAGAGAATAGTGCGGGGCCTCGCCATAATGATAAGTGAAATGCAAACAATAGATTAGATAACAACAATATTCCACCTGCCTACTCATATCAAATGATAATTAAAAGGTATTCCAGCCATAAAAGCCATTGTTGGAATGCGTAATATTAATCAAACAGATAAGAAACAAGCAGAACAATCATGGGAATAACAAAAATACCTTGACTAGAAAATATTCAATAACTTAAATCTTTTTAAAGCGCTATCCTATTTTTTAAAAAAAGGAACACAGTGTTATTTTTTTTAATTTGCTGATGTGAGCAACTAAAAGTATGTCATCTAATAATGCATGTACCAAATAATCGCATTTAGAAAAATTTAGGTGATTTCTAATATTTGACGGTGGTATTATTCAATAATGATAATTTTCAATTACTTTAATAACGTTCATGCATCGTATGACAGCTTTTGAAAAGTTTAAAAACTTTTTTAAGCCTTCAAACTTTGCTTCTAACCTGTAAAAAAACAAAGGTTTTTACAATTTATTAATATAATATAAAGTACTTACTGATTTTTCATGTGTTTTAATTAGTTAAATCGATGGTATATCGTTCGTTACTGTCGTTGTTATGATCACAGAGTATGTTATGATTGGTTATGATCAGACCCCGTTCACAAGTATTTTGCTACTGGTTACCCTGTTTTATAATTCGGAAGCCATATTGTAATCGATCTATGGTACGCGGAATGTATGGTTATGAGGAAGGAGGAAGGGGAAGAGGTCGTTTTTTAAACTGAAATCAGAATGAGCGTAAATAAATTTGAATTAATAATTTATATTTACTGTTATTCATGTAAAAAAAGAGTTTAAGCGCCAATAAACTTTATTTTGTTTAGTATTTATTAAATTGCTCATTTTTTATTAAAAAAAAACTGATGAAAAAATATTTTATAATGATGGTTGAACTGTGTGTAGGATTTGCGCAGCGATAACAGCCATAACCACCCCACACGCCTGCTTGGCGCCAGTCGGCCTCAAACGTCAAGCGGTCAAGCGTATTTGAAATTAACTGTTTTATTTTCACTATTATTGAAGAGTGCAGAGAGTAATGAAATCAAGAAGACTCCAGTGGCCGGACACGTAGCATGTGCAGAAGACTCCAGGATCATCAGAACTGTCTTGGATGGTGCCCCCTCAGGTGTTAATCACTTGGACGTCCAAGGATGCGGTGGGCAGAGAACGTCGAAGCCAACGCCGAAGTTTTGGGAGTGAGGCGACCATGGAGGGAAGCAGCACAACGCAGAGTGGTGCAGGTGTCCCTGAGCCTTGAAGGCTGTCGGCTGATGAGCCGAAGAAAGTGAAATTAAAGTGTATAGATTTCATATTATAAATATTTCCGGTCCTCAGGCCATCATCAGGGGACTATCATCAGGGATCCAAAACTTTTGCAAGAAATAGTACAGAATGCCAGTGTCCTTGACAATATAGACAGGTGCCTATTTGATTGTTTACCTACTAAATTTATTTTTGCCATATCATTTGTGTTTATTACATTGAGGTTTTTTTATTTATTTTTTTCTTTACACAGTGTGTATTTTTGTGATTGTATGACTAATCTTTCTAGAATAAATAAATATTGTGCAAAATACAAGTGTTTTATTTTGATAGCTTTAAAGCAATAATAATAATATTAATAAATGATATCATGGCAGATAATAATATATGATTATAGTGGTGTGAGTGTACCCGCGTGCCGCGTGTATAATACACACATGCATACAAGATCATAGTCCAATACGCAGAATGTATGGAAGGGAAGTAAGAAGGCGAGGAAGGGGGGTTTCGAAGTACGTACCTACCCCTAAGCCATAGAGTAGCTTCTCTAAGTACCTATATACTCTGTGGTTATGATCATAAAAAAATGGCACACACAGACTACCGGATTTGAAAATGAAGTCACAAATCACAATGGTCACAAATGAAATGTCAAGTCGCGAATAGAAAAAGAAAACACCAATGCTGTAAATAGAAAAAAATATATGGGTAAAGTTGATATGGGTAAAAAAGTCAGTAATTTTTTTTTAAATATAGAATAAATATTAATTTTCATTTGACTATAGATTGAATAGGTACCTACTGAAAAAAAAAACTTATCTACCTCTTCATTCCGTTGTTTCCGTTGTTTATCGTTTTTAAATATAGGTATGGAAAATAGTATTGTGCGATGTTATCCCTAAAAATATAACCTAAAATCTGTGTTTACATTTCCTTATCGGCGCATGAAATTTTTATGTGTTTACAACCGAAAAAGATTTTTAATATACATTAATCTCACTATAAGCATGGCTGCCATTCATCAGGAAATCCCCAGCAGTCTGGAAGAGGCCATCTTAAAGGATGACTCAAAATCTGGGAATAGTGAAACGATTGAGAAGATGGCTGAAGACGTTCCCGATACTGAAGAAAATTCATCCAATGGTGGACAGGAAACTGTGATGGAAGAAAGTACGCCCAGCTTACAGCGAGCAGAAGAGTTCGCATACTTAGACACGACTGGCTTTTCAGGAGAGAAGTTCAAGATTGAAGTCAGAGGTCTTCCCAAGTTTTATGGAGTCCAAGTTAGTAGAGTTTATCATCTTTGACTTATTTATGGTTTCATCACAACGCAACTAAGGTACACTACTAATAGTGTTACTTCTTGCCGCGTTATCCCCGAAGGGTTTCGCATGTGTCGAGTGGAACCGATTTATTTTTACAGGTAAGGGGGCCGGCATTACATCAAACATTTCAGTTGAAGCGGGGTTCACAGCTCCTGAGAGTGCTGGTACTCATTTCTTCTGAAGGCTGTGTATAAACCTTGCCAGTATTTTATTGTGGGTTTTGAATTAAACACGACAATGGGAAATGATTTATTACACCCTTGGTGGGATTCGAACCTGAGATCACAGCATGGAATGCAAGCACTCTACCAGCTGAGCTATCGACCTATGTATATTTAAAGATTATTCAGTTTTGTTCTTCTTTTTGTCTAGTCGATAGCTCAGTTAGAATGCTTACATTCCATGCCAGAGGGCTAGGGTGGGATCCCCACCTAGGGGATCAAGTGATTTTCCGTTTCAATCTTCCACACTTTCATGCTATTTTTAATCTTCCGTATAAATATTCAAAAGCGCCTCTATTGCAATAATGCAAAAGCACACTCACCAAACACTGCTGTAGACTTGTGCATTTTTTTTTTTTTTTAAGAAAGCCTATGCGGGAGACTCCCTAGATTCGAGAGACTCTAAGGGTCTATGACACTAGTTATAGTGCCGCAGAGGTGTTGGTGATGTGGCAGTTGTCCATGTCCGGTTGCAGGGCTGTTAGCTGCGCATTGCTGTGGTGTGTGTGGTGTTGCTTTGTTTTGAGACACTGAGAGGAAATGGCGATTGATATTGGATTTGAAAATGGCAAGGTTAAATTGGGATGGAAACACAGATACCGGTAACTCATTCCATAAGCGGGCAGTTTGGCAGAGGAATGAGTTGTGAAAACACCAAGTTCTCATAGTTTTGATATCGACTGCAAATGGTTGAATGTGAGCCGTTCTACGAGTTGCCCTTGTTGTGACGAGAGGAGGGGGTATAAGTGAGGATATTTCATCAGAGCAGACGCCGTTGTAGTACCTATAGAAGAGACTGTTCATTCCAACTTTCCTTCTGTGCTCAAGAGAATGTAGGTTGGCTGTGAGAATGGGATCATCAATCAGCTTCACCGCTCTTCTTTGCACAGAATCAAGTTGGTCACACAGCCTCTTTGGTATACCGGACCAGAGATGGCTGTTATACTCTATAATTGGACGGATTTGAGATTTATATAGAGTCAGCAGTTGAGCTGAAGTAAAAAATCTACGAGCTCTATGTAGTACGCCTAGTCGCCGGAAGGCCGAAGTGGTTCGAGATGAGATGGCGTCTTGATATTTCAGCTCTGATGAAAGAGAAACACCGAGAAGATCTAAGTGGTTTTGGTTGGGTAAGGGGACGTTGTCAAAATTTGGGAAATTGGGGTTTGGAGCCCTTTTCAGGGATATCTGACATGCCTGCGTTTTTTTAACATTAAATTCAACGAGATTGTCAGCTCCCCAGTGGCTGACAGCTTTGAGGTTCAGATTTGCTTATTGACCAATGTTCTGGCTCCACTCTGCGCAGATCGCAAAGTCAATTGTCTGCTATTCAAACCAGTTTACGTGATGAGTTCCATGAGGTACAATAATGTCATCTTATAACATACCCTCTATGACTTCTTAACATTCACTACTTTACATTGATGTTTTTGTAGGAAATGAAGAAGCTAGTGACAATGAAGCTGAACTTGAAGACAGCTCGCATCAAGCCACTGAAGCGAGGAGCTAAGCACATGTACATGTGCTTCAGGGACGAAGAGGAGAGGCAGCGGGCCATCAGCGCTCTCAACGGATACTTTTGGAAGGGACAGTACCTGAAAGCGGCTGTAAGTAACTCACAACATTAATTTGACAGCCCTCCAATAAAGAGAGGCACCTCCCATAGTTACAGGAGTTTCAGGAATGTATAAGAAAGGCAGCGGGCCATCAGCAAACTCAACAGCTTCTTCTGGAAAGGGCAGTTCTTGAAAGCTACCATAAATAAATCTATATCTATAATAAAGAAGGATGTGTGTATGTATGTATGTATGTATGTATGTATGTATGTATGTATGTATGTTCCCTATAGACTCATAAACCACTCATCCGATTTTGACAAAATTTTCAGGAAACATGTAACATATTCTTAGAATGAATCCTGTGAAGTTTGATGGTGATCAAATAAACAATGGTTCCCAATTCTCAATATTTCAGCAATGAGGTCGGTAAATTTTGAAACCACCCAATAGAAGAAGACCATTATATTCATCTACAATACATAATCTTAGTTGCAAATATACATTTACATTATAAATTCATATAAAATGCATGCTCATAAGTAGACACATGTAAGTTCATGCTTACAAATGCTGCATGTGTAGGTACCTACATATAATTTAAAATCCAAATCTAAAATGAACAACCCAGTAACTTTTACTTTACGCCAACTTGAAATGGATGTTATTCAGCTCCTGAGTGGCTTGACACTCATTTCTTATGAAGGCTGAGTAAGCCTTGCCGGTATTTTATTTTGGGTTTGAAATAAACACTGAAACGGGAAATAATTTCTTACAACTTCAGTGGGATTCTAACTCGAGATCTCGGCATGGAATGCAGTTACTCTACCAACTAAGCAATAGACCAGACTTTTTACAAATATGGTGGATCGATATCGGTTAGGTAAGGGGTAAGCAACCTGCGGCTTACCAGCCACATGCGGCTCTTTGGGTGTGAAGTTACGGCTCTTTAGCTTCATACGCAAATATAAAAAAAACATCAAAATTATACTTCTGATCGAAAAAAACAAAATCGTTCTGAATCGATTAACGATCTCTCCGCTACTTTTACTCGCTTTTCACCCCCCTCCCTCCCCCCGCCCCATCGACGCTATTTATTATTGGCAAGAAAACATTTGTGGCTCCTTACAAATCCAAATCCAAAATAAGTTGCAAAAATATGTATCATTTGAGATTCACATCAAATGCATTCCCACAAGCAGACACGCATAATTTCGCGCTCACACATACCGCATGTGGAACTACAATATAAAAACCCAATCTCAAATGAACATAAGCCCTGCAACTCTTGCCGACCTTCCCTGAAACAGGGGTGACATTGGCAAAGTGAACCATTTTTTACAGTATGAGTAGTCAGCCTCATACCAACCTATAAGTCAAGGACAAACTTTGAAATTTGTAAATTGTAATTTTTGGCTCTTCCGACTCAAAAGGTTGCTGACCCCTGGCCTAGACAAAAGTTCCAAATTAAAAAATGTACTGAATCCGTTCATAAAATTAAGTATTCCAAGTTGAATTTTAGAAATGTAAGAAAGCTTTTATATCCCGCACTTATAAAAAATACGATAAACGAAAGTTAGTAGGTCACAACTAGAAGACCATATTTAAATATATTATTATTATTGAAACCTTCCAGATGTTTTGTTCATACTTTTAATTAAAATATACATAATATAGTGGTTTTTTAAAAAAACGCATTTCTGTAAAATAATAGACTCACCACAAATTTAAAGATCGTTTTTTTCTCGTCGGTTAAACGTCTTTCTTCTATGTGACAATGGTCCAAAGCAACCAAGATAAACAAAATGTTTGCCTTTTCCCTAACCCGGCCGTGCGACTTACAATTTTGTTGTCAATAGAAAATGTTCCGTGTGCATTACCTAAAACTTTCACTTAGTGAAATAATGGATAGAGCACATTTTAAATGTGGGGAAAAAATGTGATTTCACTTGGCCGGGATAAAGACAGGACAGGGAGTCAAAAATTCAACTTAAATTAAACACTTTTATGGAGATAGTTGAAAAAGACGTACTTCAGTGCATCATATTGTATGAAGCATTTTCCCCAACTGCATACGTTTCACAGTGCGGTTACATTGAAAAAATTTCCTGATTGTTTGGAATACATTTATTTCTTCACTTAGCTCAAGAGAGTATAGTGAATTTTACAGATTAGTTCTTTAATTGTATCTATAATCTATAATCTAAGTTGCAAGCATATATTCATTTAAAGCTCTCAGATGTATGCCCACAAACAAACACGTGTAGTTCGCGCTTACAAATGCTGAATGTGTACTTACAAATAAAATCCAAACTCAAATGAACATAAGCCCTGCAACTCCTGCCGACATTCCCTGAAACAGGGGTGACATTGGCAAAGTGAACCATTTTTTACAGTATGGGTGGTCAGCCTCATACCAACCTATAAGTCAAGGAATACGAGTAATAAATGACATTTAAGTTTACAAAAAAAAAAACAACAAAACCTTAAAAATAAATCTATACAAAAAAAGTCAAAAATTTCTTATGCAAAAAATGTAGCAAACTAATAAACCAACATTACAAATCAGCATTGCAGATTAGCCGCCACTTCTTCCTGTCCTTGCATACTTCTTTCATTTCATCCAGAATTATAAAATTTAATTTATTGTTTATATTCTTTTCTTGTATAGGACGATATGCATCTGACCAACTATAAATAGAAAATGGTTCACTCTGCCAATGTCACCCCTGTTTCAGGGAAGGTCAGCAAAGAGTTGCAGGGTGTATGTTCATTTGAGATTTGGGTTTTTATGTTGTAGGTTCACACACAGAATGTGCAAGTGTGAACTTATACGTGTCTGCTTGTGGGCATGCACTTAATGTGAATTCCAAATGTAACAATTATTTTCATGCAACTTAGAATAGATTAGATGAGTGACGTCACATAGCCAATTTTGTTTTATCTTAAATATAAATGGAAGCACTGCAATCGATTTTCCCTATGCTTGGCTCTGTTGCTTAACAGTTGTAGACCTTTTTTTTAGAAAACGTCCAGATTAACCTAGAGATGAATTGTGTGAAGTTTGATTCCGATTGTCACACTTTTTTTTTATCCTGTTGTTTCCTCTTTTATCTGTAGAAATAAATTGATACCACATGCCCAAATGGCGTAGTGAAACACGCCGGGTACTGCTAGTAGTACATAATATTAATATGGCATTCTTATAAGACCCATTTTAAGGATTGAAATGGATGATCGCAAAAAAAGGCAGCTAAGAAAATAAACTCCAAAATTCTGTTACTTGATAAGGGTTTTTTTTTCAAAAAGGCAAAGGGAAAAGGCTTCGCTGGCTTGTAAAATTCATTGCCTTCACCAAAGACCGGTCACAAAAGGTCCATCCAGCCGTTTAGCAATTGGGTTTTGCTTAAGAATTGGCGCTTTGTATCGACTACCAATCTCTTAAAAAGTCCGCTCGATAGCTCAGTTGGTAGAATACTTGCATTCAATGCCGAAGCAAGGATTCAATCCCCACTGAGGGTGTCTGAAATGACTCCCCGTTTCAGTGTTTATTTCAAACCCAAAATAAATACTGACAAGGCTTACTCTGCCTTCACAAGAAATGAGAACCAGCTCCCTCGGGAGCTGGGAAACCCCCACTTCAATTGAAGTGGTTGGCCCCCTCACCTGTAAAAATGAATAGGTCCCGAAACACCACATGCGACCCCTTTAGGGATAACACAGGCAAGAAGTTACACTATACGTGTAGCTTAGTTGCATTGTGCTGCAAACCATAATATTAAGCATTCAATTCTCTCAAAGTTTTCTTGATGTCCTATCCAACGTCTTCATGAGGCATTTTTCTTCTGGAGCAAAGACATGCACAATTATGACTTGTAGTAAAAATTAAAAAAGGTCTGTGCATTATTAGGAAGCAGCTCCATCTCCGGATCCTTTAGTAGTGAAGCGAAAGCAACAAAGAGCTGCAGGAAACCAGGAGGATGAGAAGAGTGACAGATCACAGGAGTTGCAAATGAAGGACAACACAACTCCACTGTGGGAGGTGCCCTACGAACAACAGGTGACAATACCACGACCAAATAATATCATACCAATGACAAAAATGTACTCTTAACATTGCTTACTATTATATATAGGCATTTTCTTCATTTTGATGACTGATGTGATTTTTTCATAAAGCCATTGCAAGAATATTTTCCATATTTTTTTCATTTTCAGTTCCAGAAAACGAATAATAAATTAAGTATTAAAGTATAGGAAAGTAATGTATTTTTTTGCGTTCAACTCCAACTTTGTGCTTATTGGGTTAAAGCAGTCATGTCAAACTCTCATGCAATTCGGTTTGCCAACACATAAACTGCGACGTTTAAAATTTTACCTTGATTCTAAGGTCCTTTCACAAAGCGCAATCCTGTGCCGGATCGAAAGTCTAGTAATGTATGGGAATGTCTGTTAGCTTTCACACAGTTTATCCAGCGATCTCACATATTTTTGCGACCAAAACCATAGAAAAACTGGACCGTGTAAAAGGAAGTAATAAAGCAATGATTTCAATTTACGGGTTGACAGAAGGGATGAAACTGAAGAATGCACATTCATGTTGAATAGTACGAAAGTTGAAATTGTGGATGAGTTTAGATACTTGGGAAGTATGTGTGAAAATAATGGAAAGATGACAAGAGAACTTGAGAATAGGGTGTGCAAGGGAAAGCAAGTGGTCGGTGCAATAGGAAGAATAGCAAAGAACAAGCGATTGACAATGGATCTGAGAATGGCGGTACACAAGGGCATATTGTTACCGACTTTGATGTATGGAAGTGAAACATGGACAGTGAATGATAGCAAAATGAGTAAAGTATGTACGGTAGAAATGAAGCATTTGAGAAGCATGACAGGAAAAACTCTGAGCGATAGAGTTAGGAATGAATGGGTAAAAAAATAATTTAATTTAAAAGAGGATGCAAATGTTAAGGACAAAAGAATGTGATGAGATGGTTTGGGCATGTAGAAAAAATGAATGATTATAGACTGATAAAGTATGTATACAAAGAAAGTGTAAAAGGAAAAAGAGGGAAGGGACGACCGAGAAAAGTATGGAGTGATCAGATTGAGGAGATTGTGAAAGAATGGGATAAACAAAGTGAGCGTAAAAGAATAAAGTGCATGAAAAAGGTAATGGATATGAATGAATTGAAAGAGGTATGTCAGGATAGGAAAAAATGGAGGCAACTCTGCAGAGGCTCTGGCCACCCTGGCGACAGAGTTACAGTTACAGAGGTTTTTTTTTGTGGAATATAAACAGACAAGCCACCAATTTAGTACAAAATAGATCATGAGGCCCGCAATATTAATGTGAGTTTGACATGTCTGACTTAAAGCCAACATAGGAGCAGTAAATTCCAGTTATTCAAAAAGCTTTTGCCTTTTTAAATTGTGTCGTTACATAGTCTGGTCTGAAAGTGTTTTTGTCTCCAGCTTGAGTCCAAAGAAAAAACCCTCCGAGAACTACTGTGCAAGATGGCCAAAGGTCTCAGTAAATCAAATGAGAAACTTCGTCCACATTTAGAAGAAGTAAAGGGAGCTCATGCAGGTCAGGCGTGTCACCTAGAGGTGCCCCTGAAGAGTGGAGTTCGCCAGGAAGGCTACAGGAACAAGTGTGAATTCTCCGTGGGCATAGACAAGGAAACAGAGCTGTCAACTGTAGGCTTCAGGATTGGCAGATATGTGCACGGTTCAGTCGGGGTGGGGCCTGTGGATAAACTGCTACATGTGTCGCCAGAAATGAAGGCTGCTGTACTGGTGAGATGAAAAATTATTAATAAATTTTGTTCTTCCTCTTATTCTAGGTAGTATGCGTCAAGATACAATATAGTGGAGTCAAAATTATTATGATGCAAGTAGTCACTACATCCATTTCAACCTATCTCAACACAAATCTTTGTACGTTAGGAAGAGAACAATGATACTCCTATCTGATCTAATCTAAGTTGCAAGAATATGTAACATTAAAGATTCACATTATATGCATTTTCACAAGCAGACACGTATAAGTTCGCGCTTAAACATGCCGCATGTGGACCTACAATATAAAAACCCGAATCTCAAATGAACATACACCCTAGTAATAATTAAATCACTTTAGTGTTTCCAAAATGTTAACATGAACAAATGTCAATATGAACAAAACGAAATCCGAATCCCAAATGAACCGACATCCTAGTGTTTCCAAAATGTTAAAAGGCAAAAGTTACATTTGTAAGAATTTGTTTCTGAATTGTTTGCATTACTAGAACGTCTTTACTGGTCGGAAAACGTATGCACACGTGGCAATTATTATGGTCAGGAAGTTTGTCAATTTTGAAAAAAAAAAGGTATTATTATAAAATATAATGGCATGTGTGATTATTGTGTGTCGAAACCAATAAAACATAGGATTTCACATGGTTATTAAGTATTATGTAGGGTTAGACAGCTCTGTGGTTTATAGGTCCAGTTGACAAGTAAACCCAGTGACGTTTTTAGCACTACCAGCGCCCTGGGCGAGATATTTCTTTTTCTGGGCGTGGCGCCCCCTATCCAGTATTCAAATCCATACGAAAAGCAAACAAAGCAGCGCCTGCGGCGCCCTGGGCAGTCGCCCAACCGCGCCCTACCCTAGCGCTGGCCCTGAGTAAACCTTACAGTATGTTACAACACCGTATGTTAGTTTTGTCTCCACCAATAATTTAACTCAACTAGGGGCGTTGCCCCTGGCTGCTACGCAGCCCAACCCCTTAACATTTGGTGAATGTGTATATTGCGCATAGTTTCCTCGCGTTAAAATTCGGAAAACATGTAAAATAAAAACATGCAGCCTTTGTAAAAGAAAATCGACCACCCATAGTTTAAAAAATGGTTCACTTTGCAGATTTCAGCTGTGTTTCAGGGAAGATTGGCAAGAGTTGCAGGGCTTATATTAATTTGAGATTGGGTTTTTATGTTGTAAGTCAACATGCATTATGTGTAAGCGCGAACTTATAAATGTCTGCTTGTGGGAATGCATTTAATATGAATCTCGATTGGTATGTATCTTTGCAACTTAGATTATAGAAATTAACAAAATAATTTCCTTGACTTACAGGTTAGTATGTGGCTGACCACCCATACTGTAAGAATGGTTTACCATGAAAATTTTATCTCTGTTTGAGGAAAAGTCGGCAAGAGTTGCAGGGCTTATGTTCATTTGAGATTAGTTTTTTATTTTGTAAGTCCACATGGGGCATTTGTAAGCGCGAACTTATACCTGTCTGCTTGTGGGAATGCATTTAATATGAATCTCAAATGATATGTATCTTTACAACTTAGATTATAGAACTTAACAAAATAATTTCCTTGACTTATAGGTTAGTATGTGGCTGACCACCCATACTGTAAGAATGGTTTACCATGAAAATTTTATCTCTGTTTGAGGAAAAGTCGGTAAGAGTTGCAGGGCTTATGTTCATTTGAGATTAGTTTTTTTATTTTGTAAGTCCACATGGGGCATTTGTAAGCGCGAACTTATACCTGTCTGCTTGTGGGAATGCATTTAATATGAATCTCAAATGGTATGTATCTTTGCAACTTAGATTATAGAACTAAACAAAATAATTTCCTTGACTAAAAGGTTAGTATGTGGCTGCCCACCCATACTGTAAGCAATGGTTCACCATGCAAATTTTATCTCTGTTTGAGGAAAAGTCGGCAAGAGTTGCAGGGCTTATGTTCATTTGAGATTAGTTTTTTTATTTTGCAAGTCCACATTGGGCATTTGTAAGCGTGAACTTGTACCTGTCTGCGTGTGGGAATGCATTTAATATGAATCTTAAATGGTATGTATCTTTGCAACTTAGATTATGTAAAGAAATACACAAATAATTTTCTTGACTTATAGGTTGGTATGAGGCTGACCACCCAAACTTTAAAAAATGGTTTACTTTGCAAATTTCACCTTTGTTTCAGGGAAGGTTGGCAAGAATTGCAGGGCTTATGTTCATTTGGAATGGGCTGTTATGTTGTAAGTACACATGCAGCATATGTAAGCGGGACCTTATACATATCTGCTTGTGGGAATGCATTTAATATAAATCTTAAATGATATATATCTTTGCAGCTTAGATTAGATTAGATTAGATTAGAACTTATACATGTCTGCTTGTAAGAATGCATGTAATATGAATCTCAAATGTTATATATCTTTGCAACTTTGATTACAGATTTAAATCCTTTTTTTTTTTTTTTTTGTTTTTTTAATTTGCATGAAATAAAAGAAAATATAAAAAAAACTTTCACGTTTTGCCGCTAGATGTCAATATTGTTCCATACATTTTCAATATGAACAAACAAACTTATTGAAAGAAGTTTTCATACATTTTTAAACACAAACGCGAAAGCTCGCAGCATTGCAGCATATATACAAAAATTAATTTGCCATATATCATGAATGTGATTCATCTGCTGTGGTGGCATTGATTTTGAAAATCGAAACTCGACGACGAAAGACGACGACGAAGGGCAATATAATAAAGGATGGTTGGATGACTTGTTTGGGATGGTTGGCTGTCCTGTTATATTTACGATTAAGTCCAGTATCCGGGGTGTAAAACATTGCATAAACTCACTTCGATTGCGTAAATTGAAATATTGTATGGTAAATAAATCACTCTCTAGGCGTGTCATCGTATATTCCATACATTTTCATTTTATGCAATGGAATTACAATTATTGTAATAAATTAGCAAATGTGACCCGTGTTTAGATGGACTATTGACACACAATAATGCTTCCCACATACCAGTGTTTTGTACTAAAAGCATTTGCTTTACATATACAGGTACTTGGATTTCACTTATCTTTTACATGTTGAATTTTGTGTTAAAAATAACTGTTACTCTAAAGTTACTCTAAAGATGGCCTAGAGGCCGAAACCGGTCAACTCGTTTATTTTGTTTGTTTTTGTAACAAATTTAAATAAAAATAATAGTAGAATAAAACAAAGGTTATTTTCATTTTTTACTTTCTTGCTATAGCTGAAGGCTATAAAGAAAGTATTGATTTGGTGTGAAAATTTGTTTTCGAGGTTTTCACGGAAATGAGTTGTCCTGGTGCAGGACATGCCAAAAAACACTATCTTTCAAAAACGTCCGTCTGTATGTGTGTGTGTGTGTGTGTGTGTGTGTGTGTGTGTGTGTGTGTATGTATGTGTGTCACTTTCCAAAGTATTAGATCTAGAGATACCAAATTTTGGCTACTTCAACTTTTTTGGACATGTATTAAGTATGAATAACACGGCATTACACCAACTTGAAAATTCAAGATGGCTGCCATTAAAAAAGCATATAATTTCACTTTTCTCAAAAACGGCTCCAAGAATTTTTTTTTAATTTTCAGAGTTGCCACAAATTAATTTTTAACTTAATAAATTAGTTATGACAACACTCTTGCTAATCTGTGTCTATGGGCTGCCATATGAAAAAAACAAACAATTGTGATTTTCCCGAAAGTCAAGGGGTTAACAAAAATATAATGTTCTACAATACTATTAACAACATAAATTCCTACAAAATTAAAAAAAAATTTTTTTGAAAAAAATATTATAAAGCTCCGTTTACATGACCTGAAATTTTAAATCGAAAATATTACAAAAACCCATTAAAATGCAAGATATTTAAATTTGTTTTAGATTTGATAGAAAGAATAAGTTTATTACTTCAATTCGTAATAATTTTTTTTTTACTTTTTTGAAAATTCAAGATGGCTTCCGAAGAGCTGAAAATTTTATATGCGATTTTCTCAAAAACGGCTCCAACGATTTTTCTCAAATTTTCTGTGAATCCGTTTATAAAATAGTGCTATCTAACGATTATAAGCATTGCTTCATCATAATCTCGGTTTAGGGAGTTGCCATACAAAAGAAAAAAAATATTGAATAATTCTCGGTAGTTAGAGGGTTAATAAAAAAATAATCATGTACAAATGTAAGTAAATAATAATAATTTATATATTGCGATCATTATTTTTTCCAAAAAGTGAGTAAAAAGTATAGCCGCCATACAAAGTGAAAAATTTCCATACAAAATGTATTAGCAATTTTCTTGGTAGTCAAAGGGTTAAAATTAGATAAAAGGGTACGATTCTTAAAATTTTATAAATACCAATAATAATCAGTCGTTACTTTTTCAAAATATCACTAAAAAGTTTACCCACCATACAAAGTCCTCGTTTGCATACAAAAGGGTTCAATGACCATCTATAATAATCTAGAATCTAGATTCTAAAATCTAAGTTGCAAAGATATATTAAAATTAAAAACTCGTATCAAATGCATGCCCACAAACAGACACATGTAAATTCGCGCTTAAAAACGCTGAATGTGTACTTACAAATTAAAACCAAATCTCAAATGAACATAAAACCTTCAACTCTTGCCGACCTTCCTTGAAACAGGGGTGACATTGACAAAGTGAATTATTTTTTACACTATGGGTGGTCAGCTTTATACCAACCTATAAGTCAAGGATCTTTCTTGTGTGATTGGCGCATTTTCCAGAGAAGACCAACCTCGCAGAGGGCTCTTGAGGTGTAATTCACACAAAACAGCGCTCAACAAATAAATCAACCAAATATTTATATTCACTTAAGTATTTATATGACTATATCCATATTGTACGAGTATGCAGGTACACACCACGGTGGAATAAAATTGATTTATTATTATTATTATTTATTTTTATTGAAACGGTATAAGCTGGTAGATGTTTCTAGCTTTACATACGTCATGCAGTGGGTTAATTTTTGCAAGAAAGTCGAGTACAGATTCTGTGCAATTTATTTAAATTAAAATGGAGTTCTACAAAGTTTCCGCTGAAACATTTAAAAAATTGTTAAAAATAACCAGTTGTGATGTTTAGGTAATTCAAGACTTTGTAAGGAGTTCAGGGCTGAAGGCGTTTAACCCGGAGGACCACACAGGTCACTGGAAGCAGGTCATGATGAGGCAGTCATTCACAGACAACAAGCTCATGATGGTCATCGGGCTGCACCCACAGGTGATGCCATTTAACATACCATCTCAATGGCGCTATGGCTCTTTGTGTAAAGTATTTTCTTTAATCCTGGGGTGAGTTGGTCCATGCACAGGTCGACAGGTCGCTTATTCCAGGCGTTGTGCAACTTCAAAGGTCGCATGTGGCGAATGGAGCCTATTTATCTTCACAGGTATAGAGGCTGGCCTTATGCCAACCACTTAAGTTGAATAAGTTACCATTTCTAGTGAAGGCTGAGCAAACCTTATCAGATTTTTATGGGCTTGAAATAAACACCAAAATGCTGGTATTAACCCCTGGAGCGCCAGCGATTTTCTGCCTAATTCAGACACCCAACTTTTGGTTTTTTATATTTAATGTCTCCAAAGATACAAAGCATATCTCCTGAGGGTTTTTTATATTAAAAAACAATGAAATAAAGTTTTTTTAGTGCCTACCAAAAAAAAGAAAACTTTTGTGAAATTATTGTTGTACGCAACGCAACTAATCTACACATATAGTGTAACTTCTTGCCGCGTTATTCCCGAAGGGGTCACATGTGGCGAGTTGAACCTATTTATGCTCCGTCATAATTTAGATTATGGAATAAAGATCGAGATTCTAAAAATAGATATACCTCATTAGTATGCGTAGGCACGAAATCTCAATACATCGCAAAAAATAGAAGTTAATGCCTTCTTATTTACACAAAAAAAAATTTGAGTGTGTTAGTGTTCTTATGTCAACAAATTGTGGAATTCGGCTTTTTCAAGAGTCGGTTTTCAAGGTCAACTTAAATATTATATTTTAAATACCTACAAACAAAAATGAATGCTTTGAATTTATTGGTGGATGGTTCTACCCAATAGCAGTACTTCATGCGATTTTCGATCTTATTGCTGTGTAAAAACTAAAGAAAATTTAAAAAAATCGCATATAGTACTATGAGCGCTGATCCGCGTTCCGGCGCTCGAGGGGTTAAGTAAACATAAATTATAAATAAATAAAATAAACACTAAATTTCTGATGTTTCTGACACACTTGGTGGAGATCTAACTCTAGTCCAGTGACATTGAACGGAAGCACTCTACCAACTAATAGTCTCCCTCTGGAGTTGATAACAGAGACCAGTGTTGGCAGTTTCAGGAAGTTGCTTAAGACACATTTTGCACGCTTAATAAAAAGAGCAATAACTCAAAAATTGGGAAAATCGAGATTTTGTAATAAAACGCAATAACAATGCGAGAAGAATAGGTAGAATGCGACAGCCGTTAAATTTGGACGAACATGACCGAGATAAAACATCGGCCGCCTTTTTCATTACATACGGGTTGTACTGGTTCTCTGAACTTCAAACGTGATTTCCCAACATTATTATTTTTTGAGTTATTGCTCTTTATTATTAAATGTGCAATTTGTTCTACAGAAATGTCAACACATGAAAGTGGCCTTGGGGCGGCTAGTGCCACTAAACGGCGCTATATACAAATTGGCCAATTATTATTATTATTATTAAGCTATTGAATTATATTTAAATCAAAAGAAAATGCAGGGATGGAAAGAAGCAATGGAATCAGGAGGAAAGGAAAGGCAACTGAAGAAGTGTTTCTGTTGTACAAAATATGAATTCCTGAAGAGGCTGAAGTGCTTTATATTTTTCAGGATTTGGGAGAGGAAGAGCTCAGCAAGTTTAAGAACTCTCTGGTGGAGCATTTGACCGGAGAGCAGGGAACCAAGTGTAACATAGCTTCTGTATATTACCTCAAGATAGCCAAGAAGTAAGAACACTATTTTGTTCATAATTTTATTAAAACCCGCAGTGTTGTAATGATGATGATGGATCATTTGGCTTTTCATTGACACCGTTTCATCCCTTGACTTATGATATCTGTGGACTAGAAATTATTTTAACAAAAATAGACATTATATATATCAGTGGCGTACATCTCATACAGTTCAATAGTTGTTGCCGAACTGAATTAAACACACAATTCATACAACAATATTCATCTTCTGTTCTTTTAAAAATTCAAATTACGCGCGGTATAGCACATAATATTATCTGCCCGCCGCTTGTCACTACGTTTCACTTCCCCTCTCTCCCCCACACTCCGCCCCACTCCGCTCATCATAGCGCTAGGGGCTGGCAGCAGCTGAAATATTATGATGTTTATCATCATAATATCTCAGTTCCATCTTTAGTTGGCCTGATATATTATGATGATAATAATGATAATGACTCACCAACTGTTCCAATGCGTGAACGAACAGCTTCGCATAATTATTATCCCTAAAAGGCGACAACTAAAAAGGGACAACACAATACGTTAGAAAGGGCAAATAGAAGAACGAGACACCGCTACGCGGTATTGTGAGAGAGATATACCACGTGTTTAAGTACTTACTGTTTTTTGTAGTTTCGTTAGATGACATTTACTTGTTACGTTAAACAAGCCGCAAAAATATATATTTCGGGGTTCTTTCAAGTTTCCTTTTTGAATATCAAAGAAAAGAGTTAAAATAATGTAAATTAAGGGTGTTTTCGTGATTATTTTTGAAAACTGCGTGTGTGTTTAAAATTATTTTCTTTGAAGTACTTATAAATTAACCTAAAAAAGTCCTATCATTTGTTGAATTTTCGGTGATTCTTTTTTCAATTGAATGTTTTTTTCTAAACATGTATGATTGTTTCTAAACATAATGATACAAAATAATAATGTTAAAGGTGTGAAATGTCAACTTTTTTTATTAATAATTATTTTGAGGCTGACCACCAGGACTGTAAAAAATGGCTGAATTTACCACAGTTATCCCTGTTTGAGGGGAGGTCGACAAAAGTGGCAAGTCTTATGTTTCTTTTTTGGATTTTAATTTGTAAGTACACATGCAACATTTGTAAGCTTAAATTACATGTGGGCATACATATAGGTAAGAATATAGAAGTGTAATTTGTTAGACTTTTTACAGTTTGTGTATTCACACAGTGAAAATCCATTTTTATAAGGTTTTTTTTTTTTAAAAAAAGTTTTATGTTCACAAATTGCACAAAAGCATTGAAGTATATTACAAGTGATTTATTGCCTTCCAAGTAAGTACCTACCTTATTCTTGACTTGAGTTATTGCAGATGACAGCTTGAAAGCGCAAATAATAAACAAAACAGTGTGTGTAGAATAATTGTAATTCAGTTGACTGTATCTCCCTTCCTCATTTTTATCTTGAAAAGACTGCATAATGAAAAAAGCTGTCATGTTGACTACGCCAAAATTTGTGCAACAAAATATTTAATGACCTTAAAATTACAAAATAAAACATTGATTCTTCTTTAACAGACTTTCGTTTTATGGCAAAGTTCAAAGAAAAAAAAAATATTTGTAGGAAAATTGCTTTACGAAATGTAGGTATCTAAAATTTCGTTGCCCAATAAATAAGTTACTGAAAAACAACATTAATATATTGAATGAGCTGCTCTTTCCTAGTAAAACCAAAGTTACTTTTCGATTCTAAAGTCGTCTTCGTCGCTTCAGAAGTCGTTGATACTGTAGCGTAGGTGCATGATTATTTAATAGCACATTTTTACGATAAATTAATATCTGGGTTTATGGGAACTGAGAAAATCCCAAATTGTTGCCTACCCATGGCTAAAAAGCAATGCACGCCACTGATATATATCTGTTTCAACTTACTTACGAAAATGGTCCTTTGTAAGAAAGAGAACAAAGAACTTCACAGTTGTATTTCCATGTATACAAAAATTCTCGGGGGAATGAAAATGTTTCTTGAATGTTGGCAACATTGCCGCGTGCCTACTATATTCGAACCAGTCTGAACATGGTACTCAGGGTTGTAAATCTTGTGATTGTTAAAATTGACGAATTTTCCAACAGAAACTGAAACTTGAAAGAAAACTTGAAACTGCTGTTGAAGTGACGACTAACGACAATCTCTCAAACCACAAGTGGCAGTTGGTTCCATACCCTTGAAGCCGCCACTGCAAAAGCACCCTCACCCAACGCTGCTGCAGACTTGCGCAAAGGCTGATTGAGCAGCGTACTGGCTTCACTTTTTGACGAGTGCAAAGTCAATTAAAACCGATTTGTTCGATAAAGTGGTGTCCTCTTATAGAGTGCCCTATGTGTCATTGAGCACAATTTTTACTCAATGCACTTTGAAATGCGAAGCCAATGCAGCTCATGCAGCAGTGGTTTTATGCGTGAGTATTTAAGAGTCAGTAGGTATTCATCCCAAACTGGAGTCTACTTTGAGTTGTTGTTGTACTGATGTTGTTTGTTAAGATGTGAAAAAGTTCTTGAATTCCAGGCAGAAGGGAGATGGCTGGCCTGTGGCAGAGTACCTGTGGGGAGACACACACATATATGACACCATCCTGGGATACAACTTCAGGATATCTCCAGAGTCATTCTTCCAGGTAACGCATAATACTGGTTACTTAGGATCCTAATTACATTTCCCCACTGGAAAAAAATCTAATTTTGTGCATCCATTTACTTCATTTGAGTACATCCAACGATCTTCAGTTTTCCAAAACCAAAAAGTAATTATGACTGCTTAAGCATAGAGCAAATAAGTCCAAAACGATGTTCGGGGTTGTAAATGTCAATAATGTATACTTTCTTTTTTAAATCTGTTACTGTCAGAATAACATAAAGAAATGTGTAATTTACAGATTACCTGTTTTCAAAAATAATAGAAGGTATTTGAATTCTGTCAAAATGAACACAAACTTATGAAATATTACAAAATAATGGTATCTGGGTTTGATGAATAACTTGGATTTGTTTAATTAAAATATACAACAAATATAAATAAATGGTGAGTTTATTAATCAAACCCAAAATTGCCTGCATTTTTTTTCGTGATAGTGCATGTTAATGTTAAGAAATTAAATAAAAAAGAAAAATATTTTTTTATGGTTTGTGTATTAACACTGTGAAAATTCATGTTTTTGGATTGTTATTTAAATTAACAACACTTTTAAATTTTTAAAACACTTTTTTTAATTTCACACATATATAATATATTTAAAAAAAATTAAATTTTAAATATTTTAAATAATACTAACGTTTTCGACTAATATAGTCATCTAGATGATGATAGATGACTATATTAGTCGAAAACGTTAGTATTATTTGAAATATTTAAAATTATTTTTTTTTAAATATATTATATATGTGTGAAATTAAAAACAGTGTTTTAAAAATTTAAAAGTGTTGTTTATTTAAATAACAATCCAAAAAAGAAAAACATCAAAATTCCCATACAAATTTTGTAATGTAAAAATGGGATACTATAAAAGTGATTATCGAAGCGGAATCTCGCTCAGTCGAGTTAGAAACGCGGAAGGGAGAGGATGCTCGGATTTATAAAAAAAAATGAGGACTTATTCTCCGACCGAAAACACATGTACGGACATCAAATTTCAAAACCTGTCAAATAGTTAAAAAAAAAACGTAAAATAATATTTATTCGAATGTTTGTCAAAAAAATGTATTTCTTTTTTTAGAAAATATAAGGTAATGAAAAACAAAATACGAGTATGTATCTATAATGTAAATGTATGCTATTCTACTGAGATAAATATTGAATTATTATTGATAATATATTGTTACGATTTTAGGGTTCGAAAGTCTTTCAATTAATAACACTGGTCTTCTTTCACAGTTATTTATTTTACACTTTTAAAAATTATTTTAACAAAGATAGTCTCGATTATTCCATTACACTTGGTTTGAGGTCACTGGTCGAATTTGTTTATTGTATTGGGCTCACAGATAAGACTGTAGTTGTAAGAGCTTGAAGCTTGCAGAAGACTGACTCCTAGTGCAAGCCAATAGCGTCTTATATACCCTTCACAACAGTACCATCTAGAAACTATATTCGCCAGACAGTTCCAGAACTCAGGAAATATTCAAGTAGGTACGTAGCAATCACTATTTCTAGACACTTCGAGTACTTTATTCAATTATTCCTACCCACACATACTGATGAGGATTCCTATTGCATAGCTATAGCTAGGGACTGGAAAAAAGTGGTGTATTTTTTGCGAAATTCTCGTTATTTTTTTGGGAAATTCGCGTTATTTTTGATCAAAAACAGGGAATTTCGCGTTATTTTTCATGATAAACGGGGAGATTTGGTGTAATTTTTAGGGTTGATTTGATCGAAATATAGGTTTATGTAATTGCAAAACTATAGATATTACTAATATTTACAATTTATTATATAAACAACAATATGTACCTTCAAAAACAATGAATAAACAACATCTGAATCAATACGTGTTACAACTTACAAAAAACCATTGATTGAAAAAAGTATTCATATTTTAATGACACTCCGAATACCCTGCAATATCCTTTCAAAATATTTAATTTTTGTGCATTTAGTCTCTAGATGAGGGTTATCTAATTTTTTCGAGGGATGTTGGCTTTTATGAAAGCCTCAAGTTGTGCTCTTGGTTAATCCAGCAGCAGCTTCACTCCTTGATGTATTTTCCTTCATTGATGTCACGATTCAAGTCTGTTTGGATTTCCAGGACAGTTCTGCTTATCATTTATTTTTTTAATAAAATAGATTTGTGAATAGGAATGCAATTCACCAACCTACTCTGCCTGGCCAGAAACAGGTATTAATATCATTAATGAAAAATCATTACGAGTATTGTTTATTTTAATTAATTATTAATTTATAATTACCCAATTACATTTGTTGAACCAGGGTCAAATTTATGGTCAAATGACCCACCCAGGCGGGGATCGAACCCCGCGTCTAGCGTTCTAGCGTGTTTCAACGTTGAAAGATCAGGCCACTAAGCCCCCTCGGCTATAGCACCGACCAATTTTTCTGTGCTTTGCACCTTGCAAAGGGTTTTCACAGGAATCTTTTCTTTCCCACAAAATAGTTGAGTTGCAAAAGCGACACATAACAACTTTTTCGCACAATTTCTACCAAAAGTACGAAAATTCGCGATATTTGCGTAAAACCTCAAATTTCGCGTTATTCGCGTAAAAACATCAAAATTCGCGAATAAATTCGTTTTATCGCGATCGCGAAATTTTCCAGTCCCTAGCTATAGCTAATACCTATACTTATTCTAATATTTACATAACAATATTACGTGTTTGCCCGCACGAATGCATTCAATTAACGCATCTAAGCTACATATATAGTGTTACTTCTTGCCGCGCTATCCCCAAAGGGTTTCGCATGTGGCGAGTTTAACCTATTTATTTTTACAGGTAAGGGGGCCGGCCTTACGCCAACCACTTCAGTTGAAGCGGAGTTTTCTCAGCTCCTGAGTGGGCTGGCACTCATTTTTTGTGAAGGCAAACTTGCCGGTATCTTCTGTCACTTGCTGGTACTTTTCGGTATTTTCAGTCCGGTCCGGTTTCGGGCCTGTACGATCCGGTCGGCCAAATAAATCATCCTTAAATTTATTTTTATTTATTATATGGGGCCGTGATGGAATTGCCAAATGAGGACCAAGGTTTACAGCATGGGAAGTCAGCCTCATACCAGCCTATTGGTCAAAGAGCACCTATAAGTCAAGTAACATTGTGAAATCTCCTTTTTTTACAAAAGAGGTTTAGCTAAATCGAGGTATGTTTCTTGCAAAAACACAAATGTATTCAGGTACCATGCGCTGCCATATAGGTACTGTATAAACTATTTAGGGTGTAAGTACTTTTTACATGCTGTAGCGATCATAGATATACATATATGAAGATATAACTCCATGGTAGCCATATCCTTCAAATGAAGTAGGTTAACCAAATTATAAAAAGGTGTAATATTGTTTATATTGAATAGTTATAGTAAAAACATTTGCAAAACGTAAATATTTTTTTTGTGATTTTTCTGATTTTGAATATTATTGCGTCACGGCTTGGGTTTGAATGTATGTGTGTTTGCCGCACAATCTAGGTCACAGCGCGCGCAGCTTAGATGCAAAATCTCGCGCGCAAATTTGGACGATGCAAAAAGGACGACGAAAAGTGGGAAGACCCAGAGTGAGATGGGAGGACGGAGTGAGAAGGGATGCGGCGCAGCTCCTCCAGGTGACAAGTTGGAAAGCAGTCGCTAGAGGTGAATGTTACAGGAGGCTAAGGCTTGATATGGGCTGTCGCGCCATTGGGACAAGAAGAATTAGAGTGTGTTACAGTGGCGAAGCGTGCCATACAAGCCGGTTCCCATCGGCTTCCCTTTTAAAATTATGTAACAAAGTAGTTAAAATATAGGCACAAAGTATGCAGTCTACTTTATTATCATTTTTGCCTCATTTTAAACGGGAAACCGATGGAAACCGGCTTGTATGGCATCCTTCGCCACTGGTGTGTTACAACAAAGTCATGAACATTGAGACGCACATGTTGAAATTTTATCAGGTAAATACCTCAGCAGCAGAAGTGATGTACTCGGCAGCCATCTCCCTGGCAAAGCCAACACCTGACAGCACAGTGCTGGATGTGTGCTGTGGGACGGGAACCATAGGGATCTGCTTCTCAAAGGTAATCATATAATACTACATCCACTCACACTTCTACTTTTTCTTTCTATGCTCTTTATCATTATGTGCTGTCCTGAATCGCCTATTCCTAGCAATATAATAATTATAATAAAATCTTTATTCCAGCCCGGTCACGCAGAGGGTGCAATACGTGACCAGCCATAGAAAAAAAACATTGATCGAAAAATAATAGAAAGTAAAAAAAGAAATAGAAAATAGAAACAGATAACATCGTGGAGATAAAGCATGCGTTGTGGCTAAAAAAACTATGCTAACGGTTTAACAAAAGCATCAAATCCCTGTTGTGCCGTTGTGCGCTGCAACATCTCAGTCTCAGTGGTGTATCTGTGTCAGCCTCGGCATTCCAGCCCAAAACCTCCACAACTTTGAATATAAACCCGTGACAAATATTATCCAGCATAATGTTCTACTGTTGTTTGAGCAAGCTGCTTTGGTATTTTTTTTGTCTCTGGGTCACATACTTAATAATCCTTTTTTTTGCTTTCTCCATCATGTGAATAGACTCCACAATTGCACATGACATGATATCCTTAATTATATTATCCTTCGTGGTCTTCAATTGCTTGGAGATTCGATTTTCTAAATCAATGCCTCCATAGCAGATGACACACACTCCCAATGTATAGAGAATAAAATTTTGTATATATGCTGCAATGCTGCGAGCATTCGCGTATGTGTTTAAAACCCACTTCAAATACACTCAAAACTTCTTTCAATAAATCTGTTTGTTCATATTGAAAATGTATGAAAATATATTGACATCTAGCGGCAAAATGTGAAAGTTTTTTTATATATTTTTTTATTTCATGCAAATTAAAAAAAAAAAACAAAAAAAAAATGGATTTAAATCTGTAATCCAAGTTGCAAAGATATATAACATTTGAGATTCATATTACATGCATTCTTACCAGCAGACATCACCGGACATAGGACTCTGCGCCACCTTCCACTCATGAATGAAGCTGGCTGTTTGGGATCGTATAGTAGTTTTAGATTTTGTCCCTCTGCCCACCTCTCAAGTCTCTGGCCATTTTCATCCGTTTCCCGATATCCTCAAGTTGTACTATGGCAGTTAAAATCGCCAATGACTATTTTGATTGGTTGTGATTTAAAGTTTTTGGGTTCATCGAATTCAAAGGCTTTTAGTGGTGGTTTATATACTGAGGGGATGGTACATCTGTCTATCTCTATTGTGAGAATTTCGACATCATCCCTGCATGTTAGGTCAGCTGAGGTTATGTTGATATTGTTGTTTATAAGGATGGCACTACCGTATTTCTCGTGTGGCCGCTCCCAGATCAGTTTCATCCCATCAACTTTCGGCCTTTGACTCTCAGCCCCCCTATGTGTCTCCTGTAGCAGCTGGATGTCACAGTTATTTTCCTTACATATATTTGAAATTACATTTTCCTTATCTTCAGATAAGCCTTTAATATTAATTGATATTGTCATAAGTGTTGGCCTTGACAAAGGCCTTTTTGGTAAGCTTTTTGTATTGGATACGTTTTTGTCTGTCATAATTTAATCTCACTGTACTGTATTTCTCGAATTGATTTGTGTTCCGGTGATAGATATTTATAAGTTCGCGCTTACACATGCTGCATGTGTACTTACAATATAACAACCCATTCGAAATGAACATAAGCCCTGCAACTCTTGCCAACCTTCCCTGAAACAAAGGTGAAATTTGCAAAGTAAACCATTTTTTAAACTATGGGTGGTCAGCCTCGTACCAACCTATAAGTCAAGGAAATTATTTTGTGTATTTCTTTACATAATCTAAGTTGCAAAGATACATACCATTTGAGATTCATATTAAATGCATTGCCACACGCAGACAGGTAAAAGTTCGCACTTACAAATGCCCCATGTGGACTTACAACATAAAAACCCAATCTCAAATGAACATAAGCCCTGCAACTCTTGCCGACTTATCCTCAAAAAGAGATGAAATTTGCATGGTGAACCATTTCTTACAGTATGGGTGGTCAGCCACATACTAACCTATAAGTCAAGGAAATTATTTTGTTTAGTTCTATAATCTAAGTTGCAAAGGTACATACCATTTGAGATTCATATTCCCACAAGCAGTCATTTATAAGTTCGCGCTTACACATAATGCATGTTGACTTACAACATAAAAACCCAATCTCAAATGAACATAAGCGCTGCAACTCTTGCCAACCTTCCCTGAAACACACCTGAAATCTGCAAAGTGAACAATTTTTTAAAGTATGGGTGGTGGATTTTCTTTTACAAAGACTGCATGTTTTTATTTTACATTTTTTCCAAATTTTAACTCGAGGAAACTATGCGCAATATACACATTCCCTAAATGTTAAGGGGTTGGGCTGCGTAGCAGCCAGGGGCATCGCCCCTAGTCTTATATAAATATGTATTTTTTTTCCAAAATTGACAAATTTACTGACCAAAAATTCAAAGGTGTTAAGTAATGCCAACATTGCAGAGATTTTTTTTAGCTTCTCTAACACTTCTCTATTTAGTACTAAGTCACACTATCAGCAGATCTGTTATCTTTTGAAATAAGAACAATTATATTGTAGTTGAATGATCTGCCATGTTTCAGCATTGCAAGCAAGTCCTTGGCCTGGAGTGTATTCCTGAGGCTGTGACAGATGCCAAGCACAATGCCAAAGCTAACGGTGTCAGCAATGCAGAGTTCTTCTGTGGCCGAGCTGAGTGCATCCTCAGCACGGTGACTGCTCGTGCCACACAACAAGATGTCATCGCTATCATCGATCCACCCAGGGCTGGGCTACGTAAGTTATTACAAACATCATCATCATTATCATCTATGCCTCTACAACGTGGGGTGTACATTGACCTCCTTGATCAACTGCAGCCACCCCTGCCTGTCCAACGCCTCCCTCCCACCGCAAAGCATCTACCACCACTCCGTCCAGCCACCTTTATCCTGGTCTTCCCACAAGTTTCTTTTCGAGGCACTGATGGTCCATTCGCTGGATGTGATCCAGCCAATGCAGTCTACTGACTTCAGAAATTATCACACAGCCGAGCGGCATAAATATTCCAAGGACAGGTATTGAACATACATAAATATAAATAAATAAATAAATCATTGAGTTGAGATTTGCCTTTATCAAAAAACTGTACAATCTATGTACATGTTGGTGTTGTATAGACATGCAGACCATCACGCAGTTGCGCGCCCAGGCCTGCATCAGGCGCCTGGTGTACATGGCGTGTGACCCGGAGCAGGCGCTCAAGAACCTGCTGGACCTGGGCAGGGCCCCCAGCAAGACCCTCAAGGGAGAGCCCTTCCTGCCCACACGCGCTGTGGCTGTGGACATGTTCCCTCACACCAAGCACTGCGAGCTCATCCTGCTGCTGGAGAGACCACAGGTGCTATTTTGAGTTTTGTTTAAAACTTGAGTTGCATAGCTGCACGACCACTGAAAATCGTCAGCACACTAGAGGTAAATCGGAGGGTTGTGGTTGTGAATCCCGGTGGAGCACAAAAAAAATATTGTTCAGTTTTCTAAATGCTGCTAACTTGATTGAAATATTCACATGCCTTACCAAAGACTGGTCATCAAAGGTTCATCCAGCCTTGCAGCAACTGGGTCTTGCTTGTGTAATTGATGCTTTCTATAATGACAAATAGAGCTAGCCAAATAGATCATCTTAATATTTAGTTTATTTTATTTATTGTACTAAAGGCTTTCACAGTGAAATGATGCATCTTTTAAATGGATTTGGCACATGAATTGACATAGACAAAATTGTGAAGTCACACGACACCTGGTTGCTGGGAAAATGGCGAACAAATATTTCATTGAACCGAAGCCCCATACATGTGAGGTTCGCCCGCCGAGAAATAAGTTCTAAATTCTAATATGTTTTAAGTCCATGATAATAATAATAATAATGAGTTCATTTGTATAGCGTCTTTTCATGACCCTTGGTCATCCCAAAGGCGCCGGTTGTGGAGGTGGGAAGAGGTGGGTCTTCAGCTGCCTCCTGAAAACCGCCTCACTATCTATGGTCCGCAGCCTGTCAGGCAGCGAGTTCCAGGCCGCGGGCGCAGCGACACGGAAGGCGCGCTCCCCAAACACCGTGTTGGGGCTTCGTCTCTGGATCTCCAGAAGGTTGCCGCTTGTTGATGCCGATCTCAGCGTTAGTCCCCTGGTACTGATTGTTGCTGGTGTGATGAGCTCTCTGATGTATCTTGAAGCTCCTCCATGTAGAGCTTTATGTACTATCACACACAGTTTAAATTTGATGCGATCGGGTACGCGAAGCCAGTGAAGCCTCTGAAGAAGTGGTGAAATGTGGCAGAATTTGGAGGAGTTATAGATCAACCTCGCTGCCGCATTTTGTAGGGACTGCAGCCTGTGAAGTTGACTTACTGGCTGACCTGCAAATATCATGTTGCAGTAGTCCATTCTGGACACCACAAAGGCGTTCACCAGACTCCTGGTGGCCTCTATTGGCAGGCATCTCCTAATGGCTTTGATCTGCCGGAGACCAAAGAATTCTGCCCTGATTGTCTTGCCGATGTGGTCTCCAAGATACAGGTGTTGATCTAATTGTACCCCCAAGAGCCTTACGCTTTTTGCTGGGGTCACCTTACTGCCGCAAATGACGATTGGTCCTTGATTGAGTAGTTGTTTTCTTCGCGATGTTGCCAGGTATATTATTTCGGTTTTTTCAGGATTCAGTACCAGCCTGTTTTGTGTCATCCACAATTGTATATCCTTTATACCAGTGCTCCGCAACCTTTTCTCACCTACGACACACCAAAATTCTTCCTAGAATTACGCGGCACACCAAAAGCTAAGATATATAGGTATTAAATTGATACAAAATTTTACAATAATTTTTAGTTTTTTATTTGAAAAGTATACATACATATAACAATACCTTTTTTTTTTGTACGCAATATTAATAATTATTATAAATTATTATAAAAGCTAACTAAACTAATGTGATACCTGCGCTTGTTTCAATGAACACAAAAGTTTTGTATTTGGCTCGATTTTTGACAGCGCAACCCGAAGTTCTTGGTCAAGACCTTTTAAGCATGACCGCTTATCATTTTTGATTAATACAAGCGTTGAAAAACTTTGCTCACATAAATATGTTGTCGAAAATGGAAGTAGTGTTCAGATTACTTTGTCGGAAATGCGAGGATATTATTTTTTAACGTAAATCCAGAAAACATTTAATGGAACTTCGGAGAAGTGAAGTTTTAGAGTCATGTCATTAATTAAATCTGTAAATTCCTCTCGAATTTGCAGAGGCAGTGCTTCCGTAGAAATTATTGCATTGGTTGCAAAAGGATTTCGAATCCAATCGTATTGTTTCGTATTAATGGAATAAAAATACTAATCAAATTTCTGCTGAAGCATACTTAAATGTTGTTGGGCCAGATCCACAATTAATTGTTTGTTTTGAATTGTACTATGGTTGGTCCTTTGGTAACATTGAAAAAATATATTATAATTATTATATTTTGTATTGTTTGTGTATTAACACTGTGAAAATTCATTTTGTTTCAATTTATAATTTTTGGATGAAATTTTTCAAGCAAAACACTGTTTATTTTCACTATAGACTTTATTTAAAAGATTAAAATCTTTAAAACAAAATTACGAACGTTTTCGACCTAGAAGGTCATCATCAGGTATCATCAAATCAGGATGTATCAGATACCTGATGATGACCTTCTAGGTCGAAAACGTTCGTAATTTTGTTTTAAAGATTTTAATCTTTTAAATAAAGTCTATAGTGAAAATAAACAGTGTTTTGCTTGAAAAATTTCATCCAAAAATTATAAATTGAAATATAATTATTATTATTATTCTGTACTAAAATGTCAAAATACATGAATTTGACCGCGGCACACCTGTATCCAGCTCACGGCACACCGGTTGCGGAGCACTGCTCTATAAAACTGACCATGGTTGCTTTCAGAGTTTCAATTTCGAGTGGTTTGCATGATGCATACAGCTGGCAGTCATCTGCGTAGCAGTGTATTCCGATGCTCCATTTATCTGCTATTTTTTCCAGTTCCGCTGTGTAAATCAGAAACAGGAGAGGTCCCAGCACTAATCCCTGAGGCACTCCTGATTCCAGTGCAAACGGCTTGGAGACGCTTCCACTCAGGCGAAATTTTTGCTGACGGTCACTGAGATATGAGCAAAACCATTTATGAGCTTTGCCCGTGACGCCTAGCATTTTGAGCTTGTGTAGTAGTATCACATGGTCCACCGTGTCGAAAGCTGCGCTCATATCGAGTAAGGCCAGCATTACAATGTTGCCTTTTTCTGCGTCCGTTGTTATTTCTGATACAAGCCTCGCTATTCCTGTCTCTGTAGAGTGATAACGTCTATACGCCGACTGCATTCTGGGGAAGAGGTTGTTTTTGTGGAGGTGTGAAGTGAGCCTGGTGGCAACAGCCCGCTCAAGGGTCTTAGATATTAGGCTTAGATTCGAAATTGGTCGAAAGTTTGTGAGGTCTTCATGGTCTAGTTGTGCCTTTTTGATGATTGGGGTTATCAGCGCTACCTTGAGTGAGGTTGGCACTGTGCCCTCTGAGAAAGAGTGGTTTGTCATATTTACCAGCCATGGTAGGAGTAGATTTTGACATTCTTTCTAAAGCCAAGTAGGAACAGGGTCGAGCTCACATTGTTTGTTTGCCGCTCTATTGAGAAGTTTCTTCAATTCTTCCTCTGTAGTTGCACCAAAGTCATCAAGTGTCGACATTTCCCTGGACGTCATGCTAATGTTTGTGCTGATATTTGTGGGGCTTGGATTTGAGTTTGAGTTAAGTTTCCTTAGTTTACTCTATGGCATGGGAGTTTGGACACTAACCCAGTGTCTCGAGAATAAAATCACTGCCTTTGAAATGTGGGTGTACCGTCAGGTGCTAATATTCTTCTAGAGAATGAAGTCACAAGTATCGAGATTCTTTCCCTTAACGGGGGCGTGTGCGTATTGGAGAAAACGGCACATGTTTGGGATGTACTTTAGCATACAAACGATGGAATAGAAAAAAAACAAAAAATCACATTATTTAGAAAAAGTCTTCATTTACTTTTGTTGAATGCTAAAACTGTAAAAATAAATACTTCACAATACAACAAAAGAATCCCAAGATTATCATATCCTCAAAATTGCATGAAAAAGGGTGTTATTGTGGATGTTTTTTTTGGTATCCACGCTAAACAAAATAAATTTAAAAAAAAACTATTTAACTTGTGATCTCAATTTATAGAGTCTTAAATTTTGTTTTTTAGAGCCGTAATAATTACAAAAAAATATATTTCAAATTCAAGTAATTCTCTCCATATAAATAACCACGCTGCCGTTCGGCATCTCATTTCAGTTGTGAGACATCTTTCAAGGTGAACGCACGTCAAATCTACGTGCGCTCTAAAATGCGTCAAAATTGTATAAAATCTTGAATTTTCTGTAACAAAAAAAAAAATATGTAAAATTGTTTAAAAGAAATCATATTTACAAACTTTATTCTTCATTTTTACTTTTATTTTGTACAGTTTTTCGATTTTAAGAGAATTTCGTGGTGCTGCCGTATTCGTATATACATAAGTATAAAAAAAATATACCAATACGGCTTAGTTGACTTGCTTCAATTGACAACTTTGTGAAAGTAGTTTTTTTTTATTTACATAAAAAAAAACTTAATTATTATTCTCTTTGAGTTTTATTTATTTTATAGACTATTTACTTGTTTTGGGAAAAACAGTAGGTACCTCCCATCAATTAGTAATGTCGATTTTCTATTTATATGTATAGAATAATTTAATTTTAATAGGCCTTGAGTTACTTGTCCTACAGAATTGTAAATTTGATGTTTGAAATACGCCTTTACTTTATTTTGTATTTGATTCGTGAAAGTTCTAATTAAAAAAATAAAACGAAAAGTTTAACTTTGTTTTAAGTAAAATAAATTGCACAGAATCTGTACTCGACTTTCTTGCAAAAATTAACCCACTGTATGACGTATGTAAAGCTAGAATCATCTACCAGCTTATGCCGTTTCAATAAAAATATAATATATCAATAATAAATCAATTTTATTCCACCGCGGTGTGTACCTGCATACTCGTACAATATGGATATAGGCATATAAATACTTAAATGAATATAAATATTTTGTTGATTTATTTGAAAAAGTACCAATTACACAAGAAAGATCCTCGACTCATAGGTTGGTATGAAGCTGACCTCTGTACTGTACTGTACTGTATCCTGCCACCGTTTCATTAGGGGTGGCCAGTACCTCCGCAGATGCGCCTCCACTTTTTGCTGTCATCACCTTTTTCATACATACTCTTCTCTTATTCTCACTCTGCAGAATCCATTCTTTCGCAATCTCACCTATTTGGTCTAACCATTCTTTCCTCAGCCTTCCCCTTCCGCGCTTTCCTCTGACATTTCCTTTGTACACTTTCTTCGTTAGTTGTTCATCATCCTTTCTTTCAAGATGTCTGAACCATCTCATCGTACTTTTTTGTACTTTCATTCTCATATTCTCTTTTATACCACACTCGTTCATCACTCAAGCATTACGTACTCTATCACTCAGTGTCTTTCCAGCCATTGCTCTCAGGTAAGCCATTTCAACCGTACTTACATACTTTACTCAGCTCACATTCATTAAGCCTCACTTCCACCAACCAATATGCCATTGTGGACCGCCGATCTCATATTCTTCGTAAGTTTCCTATTTCTTGCAATTCTTCCAATCGTTTCCATTACACTTCTTCCTCTACTAGCACGCTTTTCCAATTATTTCGTCAATTTCGCATTCGACTCAAACTTGCTTCCCAGATAATCAAATTCTTTCACGACCTCCACTCTTTTTTCATTCAGTCTTATCTCAATTTTCTCCCATTTCTCAGTCCTCCCAAAGTGTAAAAAATAATTCACTTTGTCAATGTCACCCCTGTTTCAAGGAAGGTCGGCAAGAGTTGCAGGTTTTATGTTCATTTGAGATTTGGTTTTAATTTGTAAGTACAAATTCAGCATTCGTAAGCGCGAACTTACACGTACCTGTTTGTAGGCATGCATTTCATATTAGATTTGAATGTTTATATTTCATTGCAACTTATATTCTAGATTATTATAGATGGTCATTGAACCCTTCTGTATGCAAACTAGTACTTTGTATGGTGGGTAAACTTTTTAGTTATATTTTGGAAAAGTAACTACTGATTATTATTAGTATTTATAAAATTTTAAGAATCGCAGCCTTTTATCTATTTTTAACCCTTTGACTACCTAGAAAATTGCTAATACATTTTGTATGGAAAATTTTCACTTTGTATGGCGACTATACTTTTGATTCACTTTTTGGAAAATATAATGATGGCAATATATGTTATTATTATTTTTTTACATTTGTACTACATTATTTTTTTATTAACCCTCTAACTGCCGAGAATTTTCCATTATTTTTTTCTTTTATATGGCAACTCCCTAAATCGAGATTTTGATGAAGAAATGATTATAATTATTAGATAGCACTATTATATAAATGGATTCACAAAAAATTTAAGAAAAATCGTCAGAGCCATTTTTGAGAAAATCGCATTTTAAATTTTCAGCTCTTCGGAAGCCATCTTGAATTTTCAAAAAAGTAAAAAAAAATGATTACGAATTAAAGTGATAAGCTTGTTCTTTCTATGAAATATAAAACAAATTTGAATATCTTGCATTTTAATAGGTTTTTGTAATATTTTCGATTTAAAATTTCAGGTCGTGTAAACGGTGCTTTATATTTATTTTTTCAAAAAATTTTTTTTGTAAATTTGTAGAAATTTATGTTGTCCATAATATTGTAGAACATTATATTTTTGTTGACCCCTTAACTTTCGAGAAAATCACAATCGTTTGTTTTTTTCATATGGCAGCCCATAGACACAGATTAGTAAGAGTATTGCCATAACTAATTTATTAAGTTAAAAATTAATTAGTGGCAACTCTGAAAATTTAAGAAAAATTCTTGGAGCCGTTTTTGAGAAAAGTGCAATTTTTTTTTTTTTTGTATGGCAGCCATCTTGAATTTTCAAGTTGGTGTAATGCCATGTTATTCATACTTAATACATGTCCAAAAAAGTTGATGTAGCCAAAATTTGGTATCTCTAGGTCTTATAGTTTGGAAAGTGACACACACACATACATACATACATACAGACGGACGTTTTTGAAAGATAGTGTTTTTTGGCATGTCCTGCACCAGGACAACTCATTTCCGTGAAAACCTCGATTTTTTTTTTTCACACCAAATCATAACTTTCTTTATAGCCTTCGGCTATAGCAAGAAAGTAAAAAGTATATTTTCATACATTTCTATCCAAATTCTCAATTTTTTAGTTTGAGTGATACTTTACTAAAATATTTTAAGTTTATCTATACTATTACTAGCTGACCCGGCGAACTTTTTTCAGCCTTTGAGGCAATAAATGAGCAGACTTTTGATTTCATCTAGGTCAATTTTTTATTTGGATAATTAATATATAAGAAGTATGATTGGACTATCTAAGAAGTATGATTAGGAAAAAACGAAGTGACAGGGTGAGGAATGATTTTGTAAGATAAGAGTGTGGTGTAAACATTGGTGTAAGGGCAAGTGTGAAAGTGAAGATTAAAAGAAGTATGTTAAGATGGTTCGGGCACATGGAGAGAATGAGTGATGAATGATTGATGAAGAAAGTATATGTTGCTAGAATAGATGGATGTCGTGGTAGAGGAAGACCGAGAAAAGTATGGAAGGATCAAATCACTGAAATAGCGAATAAATGGGATATCCAGAGTCATAATAAAAGGAGGATTTGTATGAAAAAGGTTATGACTCTGAATGAAATGAAAGAAGTATGCAAGAACAGGAAGAAGTGGCGGCTAATCTGCAATGTAGATTTCTAATGTTGGTGTATTAATATGCTACTTTTTTTGCATAGGAATTTTTTTACTTTTTTTGTATAGATATCTTTTTAAGGTTTTGTTGTTTTTTTTTATACTTAAATGTTATTTATATCTCGTATTCCTTGACTTATAGGTTGGTATGAGGCTGGCCACCCATACTGTAAAAAATGGTTCACTTTGCCAATGTCACCCCTGTTTCAGGGAAGGTCGGCAAAAGTTGTGGGGCTTATGTTCATTTGAGGTTTGGATTTTATTTGTAAGTACGCATTCAGCATTTGTAAGCGCGAACAACACGTGTTGGTTTGTGGGCTGTAATGACCACTGAAGGCGCTCCACTACAGGCGCTCCATGGCGCTACCTGGAAAGGCAGACCATTTTGAGGTTAGGATTCCGACAACGGACAGGGGGCTCCTTTGAGGTTAGGTTGCGCGCTTTTGCAGTTGCCCGGCTAGCACAAGACTCCTCAGGGTGGTGTTCAGGCCCAACACCTTGCTCGCTTTCCACTGATGCTAAAGAGGTTCAAAAATATAGGTGATGGAGAGAAAAACCGGGTAAAGGAAAGACGGGATTTATTTTAAATTATGAGAAATGAGAGCATCACCACGCTAAACTGCACGACTGACTGGTTCTAGGTGAAATTAGATAATGTATTTAAATTTTCGATTAGCTCACGGGGACGGAGAGAAGTCTTGATGCTGGGATGCGGGTAGTCGATGCTGGGGCGCCGGCCTCGGGCACGGCAACGCTTTTGGCGGGATGTCGGGCTCCACACTCCGGAGGAATTGCGGCACGGGGCTCAGCCAGCGATTAGACGGGAGCGCTCGGCTGGACGGGGCAGGCGCTCCGTCCTCCTGAGGAACTTTGGGCACGGGGCTCCGGATATCGAGTAGCCAAGCGGGCGCTGGCGATGGGTAGAAAGCAGGGGCTCCTTCCTTCCAAGGAATCCGCCACGGGGGACCCAGGCGCGGCCAGGGGCTGTGTGGTGCAGGCAATAACGGCGACTCAAGCCTCCGCAGATAGATGTTTTTTGGCCACGCCTGGTCAGTGCTATTGGTTCAGGTGTTGAAGAGCTTGTGTCCCCGATTGTGGGCAGTGTTGCCACCTTAGCCCTTTTGGGGCTAGATCTAGCACTTTTTACTGTAGGTGAACTCGTTGTTTAATGATTTAGCCCGAAAAGGGCTATCTAGCTCTTTTCATTAACTTAAATCTGAAATTTGCGCCATGCCAACATCGGTATAACATCGAACTTTCGCGATTTTTGTCATATGTATTGTTTATTTTTTTTGTAGATACCATTTGTTCGACTATGGCAACATATCTATGGCAACATAATGATTCTAAACGGAAAATTTGTTAATTTTAGTTTGTAAAATAACTAATATTTTTAATTTTTGAACCTAATTTTGAAAAAAATTATTGTGATTCAAACTAAAAAATAAATACATTATTGAAATCATTAGTCCAGGTATTTTTTTAGTCTTTTTTTACACCAGCTCTTTTTGTGCTCCTTTTAGCCCGATCTAGCCCTTTTTAGCTTCTTCAATTGCCCCCATTACTAAAACTAAGGTGGCAACACTGATTGTGGGGGGTCGACGCCTTTTATAAACTCCCTAGCAGCGCGATGCGGAGCTTAACGGGGGATTTTAAGTGTTTCCCTCCTAACTGTCAATCTCAGCCTGTCTTCTTCCTCTATTTTTGATCCGGTTCAATTTCTGTGGCTAAAGATGCGCCTCAATTTCTTTCAAGTTGGTAATGACATTATTTTTCCTTTGACAGGTATAATGTTTTGACAGATCATGTCTTCTTCTTCTTCTTTTTTCCCACAGGTAGCTATCTGACATGCTAGCTACCTGACAGGGCATACATCTGAGAGCTTTAAATGAATATATCCTTGCAACTTAGATTATAGATTATTATAGATTGTAGAATATAAAATGAAAAAGGAATTATTTTAATGATTTTTTATTGGCCATGTACATATTTTAATGCATGGGTTCCACTCTTAGTGAAGCACTTTGTGATACACAACATTTTTCGTTTTATCATCAAGTGCAAGAACAAATAATGCAGATGGTCTTCCGACCCGTGAACATGCCACATATAATTGACCATGGGAAAAACACGGATTTTCTAGATTCAGACCACAAACTTTTAAGGATTGGCCTTGTGATTTGTTGATGGTCATGGCGAATGCAAGACAGATCGGAAATTGAAGTCATTTAAACTCAAACGGCGCAAAATTATACATGTCTGCTTGTGGGAATGCACTTAATATAAATCTTAAATGATATATATCCTTGCAGCTTAGATTAGATTAGATTAGACATGTTGGTTCTTCAATAATTTGAAGATTTAACGGCAATTTTAATGCTGAATCGGCATTCTTTTAACAATGTGGCTGCTATTCCAGAGGAAGCAACTGCAACCGCAATGCTGGATCTCGCACGAACAGTGGCTAAAATTACTGACATGAGGAATGTCTTACCAGTTCCACCAGGGGCATCCAGGAAATATAAACCACCATTTTCATCATCAATGTATCATAAACTTCCTTTTGTTGTTGATTTGACAGGGGTACATTTGTTTGAACTAAAAAATATTATTCCCGGTGATCATATTCTCTTTCCCGTTCAAATTCTCGATTAAGTGCGTCATTTATTTCACGATTTAGCGTTTTCATTCCTAATCTGACTAATAAATTACCGCACATGAGGTAACACATGTCTTTGGTCAAGATCAAAGCCTGATTATGTATCTCCTCATTCATTTGAAGGTCGGGATTTCTTGAACTGAAACGAATTTGATGTAAAATGTCTTCCGACATATTATCCTTGTCTTTGTGCCACAGGTTAGATGGGTTTGATGGAAACCATGTTGAAATGATGATAGCAAATAATGTGCGTATCTGACTTGGATATGCAGAAATAATTGCTTCAACGATTGTCGTCTCCCAATGGGTATGCACATGCAGCACGATATGTTGGGAATACGGGAGCATTAACAGTCCGAAGTGAATCAAATGACGTTGGCCCCACGCACATTTACCAGCAACAACCGCAAATAGAAACATTCATCATTCTTTCGATGAACTTTATATATACAACCAAGAGCATCAGTAAAACGCACATGTGGATAACCAAGAACCGCATCGCCTTGCTTGCGTCTTAGAAAATTCCTCAATGAAGCATTCCAAGTACAATAACGTGGCATCTCCAAGTAAAGCAAAGTTTGTGCAAACGGATCGCTTTGGCAGATCGTAAAGAAACTGGTCAATGTTGTCGCTGGAGGTGTTTCAGCACGTTGAACAACATTGGAAGCCGTGAAATATACTCTTTGACCATTCTCCAGATGCACCGCCAAATGCACAACAGGAGGATGACGTTCATGAATAGGGAATGCGAATATGTGCTTTTATTCACTTTTTTATTTCCGGTCCGTAGTCCAGTGGTTAACACATTGGACTCGTGAATGGAAGGTTGTGGATTCAAATCCCGGCAGAGCACAAAAATATATACCATTTATATTTTCAAATATGCTCTAGCTGGATTTTAAAATTCATATATCTTTACCAAAGACCAGTCACCAAAGGTCCATCCAGCCTTGCAGCAACTGGGTCTTGCTTGAGAATTGACGCTTTCTACAGCGACGACCACTCTCTCAGAGAGCTCATGAGGTAAATAACAAAAATAGCGCTCGCCGAGTAAATAATCCTCATATATATAAAGGGTTCATCAAGCCTTTAAAAAAAAATGGATCTTGCTTGAGGATTTGCGCTTTGTAGCGACGACTACCAGGCTTGTAGCAACACCTCTGTGGCACCCTTCTTGGGGGATATAGACCCCCAACCCTTTCAGGAATTGGGGAGTCTCCCGCAAAAGGTTCCCTTAAAAAAAAAAAAAAAATTGACCATTCAATGGATTTTTCATTTTGATGGTCCATACTGTTGAAATGGACTATCTAAGAAGTATGATGTGGAAAACACGGAGTGACAGAGTGAGGAATGATTTTGTAAGGAAGAATGTGGTGCAAGAGAAAGTGTGAAAGTGAAGATTAAAAGAAGTGTGTTAAGATAGTTTGAGCATTTGGAGAGAATGAATGAGGAAAGACTGACGAAGAAAGTATATGTTGGTAGAATAGATGGATGTCGTAGTAGAGGAAGACTGAGAAGGTATGGATAGACCAAATATCTGAAATTGCGAATGAATGGAATATCCAGAGTCATAATAAAAGAAGAGCCTGTCTGAAGAAGGTTATGACTCTGGAGAAAATGAAAGAAGTATGTAAGGACAAAAAGAAATGGCGGTTGATAATGTTGGCGGCTAGGGTTTATTAAAGTGAAATTTGTTTTATGTTTTAGTTTTTTGATGTTCTTAAGTATATAAAAAACGCAACTAAGCTACACATATAGTGTAACTTCTTGCCGCGTTATCCCCGAAGGGGTCGCATGTGGCGAGTTGAACCTATTTATTTTTACAGGTAAGGGGGCCGGCCTTACGCCAACCACTTCAATTGAAGTGGTGTTTTCCCAGCTCCCGAGAGAGCTGGTACTCATTTCTTGTGAAGGCTGAGTAAACCTTGCCGGCATTATTATTTTGGTGTTTGAAATAAACACCGAAACGGGAAATCATTTCTGACACCCTCGCGCTCGGTGGGATTCGAACCCGAGCTCACGGCATGGAATGCAAGCACTCTACCAACTGAGCTATCGACCGGTTTATATTAGTATTTATTAATTTAAAAAAATGTGATTTGTCCTGTATGTTCCTTGACTTATAGGTTGGTATGCGGCTGACCACCTATGCTGTAAAATGGTTCACTTTGCCAATGTCACCCCTGTTTCAGAGAAGGACGGCAAGATGCCCATTTGAGATTTGGTTTTTATGTTTTATGGCTCACATGAGGCATGTGCAAGCGCGAACTTATACGTGTCTGGTTGTGAGAATGCATGTTATGTGAATCTCCAATGTAACATATCTTTGCAACTTAGATTAGATTAGATTAGATTAGATATTGAAATCATATCCGCTCTAATCACGACTTTGTAGTCATCATTTGGCATGCGTTCCAAAGCACTCTTAAACAGCCTGACCAACGCATGATTTTCATTAAGTAGGTGCTGTAGATCTTGAAGAATTGCTCTTTTCATTGCTGCATTCATCTCTTGACATCGATCAAGTTGTTTACCAAATCGCTTCATTGCAGTTCACATACCGACGCAGCGCTCTTCACGCGCAATTTCTTGTTCTTTTTCACTCCTTTCACTCGCAATGTTAGCTTCGTCGGGAAAAGTTAAACAATGTTAGCTTAGTTGATCGCCTTGGTGGTGGCATGGCTTTCTTAATGATTTTTTTGGTACATTATGTCAATAGAAACTTGAAACAAATCGGTCAACTTCAATTATTCTCAGACTCCATTATGTTTAGCGGTCAGTTGCATTTTGTTTTTGTTTTTTGAAAAAAGAACGGCTAGACTGTTTTTTACGGATTGCTTTCAGTTGCGTTTTTTTTATTTATACCTACCACGTTTTATGTTATTTCTTGAAAAAAAGTATAAAAAAAAGTATAAAAAGGATATAAAAAGTATCCCTTGTCCTTTTCCTGATTCTAAGCTACCTCCCTACCAATTTTCAGCCAAATCAGTTCAGCTGTTCTTGAGTTATGGATAGTGTAACTAACACGACTTAGTTTTATATATATAGATTGTCCTAATTTTTTTGAAAATTCATTATTCCATACATTTTTCTTGTGTGTAAGACTGTAAGTAACACAAATACCACACTCGTCTAAAAAGTAAAAGTAAATAAGTACTTTTTATGTTTTTATCGCTGAAAAAAAAAGTGTGTGTTTATCAAATCAGACAAAATTATTACAATCATTGCTAAATTGACCAAAAAAATCAGTTCATTCTGATGATTGGTTGACGAACTAAGAGAAGAAATACACATAACAATCTTCTTTCTGCGATATCTCAAAACAAAGAATCTGTACTTATTTAGTTTTACCTTTTAGGTAGTGATATGAAATATTTAAAAAAAAAAACAGAATGTACATGCTGGATAAACTAAATGGATTTTAAGTTTCACCTCGAAACGAAAAAATATATAAAAACGCCTATATGGCCAGTTGGCCACACTGAAGTCCACGGTTCTAATGATTAATGTTAGCACACTCTGCCGGCGATGTGATTGCCCGCAGCGGTGTTTTGCATTCGCGTCCCTTAAGAATACCATAACTGAACTCCTGATTAAATTAAATTAAAATTAAATTAGGCTGATTTATTTGGTGAGCGCTGTTTTTGTGTGTATCACACCTCAAAAGCCCTCTGCGAGCTTGGTCGTCGCTGTAGAAAGCGCCAATTCTCAAGCAAGACCCAGTTGTTGTAAGGCTGGATGGACCTTTTGATGACCGGTCTTTGGTAAAGGTTTATGAATTTTTCAACTCAGCGAAGAGCAAATTTGAAAATATAAATGGTATCTTTTTTGTGCTCCGCCGGGATTCGAACCCACGACCTTCCAGTTACGAGTCCGAAGTGTTAACACCTGGACGACAGACCGGTCCTGATGTCGGACAGAAGGCAAAAAGTGCTTTGTTTTGGCTACATTTATAGGAAACATTAGCTCCTACATCTCATCATACCAACAAGAATTGAAGGACGAAGGGCTCAAGGTCAAAGGGGAATGTCTTGATTAATAAACTGCAAATATTGGTTGACGTGTATATATTAATGTTTGGTTCCCTGACAAAATTGCCAATTAATAATTTTAGTTTTAATTGTATTTCAGCCTGACGCCGTGTCTCCAGGGGCAGAGAAACCATCAGCTGATGCTCCTAAGGAAGTGTAAATATGCAATTCTAACAATTGTTCACATATTTACAATAATAATATCTACACAGCAGTGGCGAAGGGTGCCAATAACACGATTCCCATCGGCTTCCCTTTTGAAATTAGGCAGAAAAGTACTTTGAAAAGTATTTGAAAAAGAGAAGAACATACATTTATTTATAGTTACAGCCCCGTACGCTGAGCTAGTATTTTTAAAGTTCCCGCCGCGCACGTACTTGCTAGTGTTATGGCGTTGGTTAAATACCAATGGGTTATATTATTAAAATTCCCGGTTTCACAAACCGTGTTATACGGCGAAGTGTTTGTGGAAGTGGTAAGGAGCTGGGAAGAAATCTGACGTATAGAGTTATTGGTGGGGGGGGACACGCAGATTACGCGTAGGGAGAAGCTGTCTCGCATTGGCTTATGACTCCAGTTACAAAAAAAAAACCCGTTGTTTTTATTTAAAAAAATGATGACCTACTATGTCGAAAACGCGTTTGTAATTTATTTTAAAGATTTTAATCTTTTTTTAAATATATTTGAGTGAAAATAAACAGTGTTTTCTTTGAATTCCTTCAAAAAAAATTGTAAACTAAAAAAAAAAAGATTTGTGGAGAGGAATGCAATTCACCAAACTATTCTGCCTGGCCAGAAACAGGTATTAATATCATCATTTAATAATTCATTATTGTTTATTATTAATGAATTATTAAATAATAATTACCCAATTACATCTGTTGAACCAGGGTCAAAGTTATAGTCAAGTGACCCAAACGGGGATCGAACCAACGTTGTTCCATTCGAAACATGCTAGAAAGATCAGCCCTCTTGGCCCCCGCGGCTATAACCCCGACATTTTTAAAAATATGTTTCTTATACTTTATGGCCTTAGTAAAAGAGTGACATTAATGAAAAAAATCACGGTTATTTACAGATTCTTTATCTAAAATTTTAAGTTAATTGTTTTTATATAACTTAAATAATGATGCCAAAAAAAAAATATTTAAAACAACTCGTTTTTTTCAAAAAAAATCCTTCTAATTTTGTTGTTTTGTATTTTGGAAATATTTTTTTTCTTCATAATAATTATAGAATGCTACAAAGTCTACAAAATGATGCAGTAAAGTTAATGTAATATGCACAGTTTTTGAGATTCATAATTCATAAGGTCTTTATTGTTTTTATCAATATGTACAAAGTATTACAATAAAAATAAATTTTAAAAATCTAATTACAATAAATACTCCCCAAAGTAAGCATAGCTTGTGTTTTGGGGAGGATTCCAACTTATCTTAACTTAAAATTAATCACTTAATAGATAAAAATCATAAAAAACAAAAATAATATAAACACCATTTAGTCATTTACTCAGCAAAAACAGAAAGACAAAAAATAAAATAAAATAACATAAAGAGGTAACATGTTTAAATAGAAAATACAGAAATAGGAATTATACATATATACACATATGTAGATATATGAAAAAAATAACAAAAATAATAATGATAAGAATAATATACAAAAAACCAATTAAATATAAACACTCAACTATTTACACCTCTTTCAAATATTTGCTGATCATGTACTTAATGGCCTTAGGATCTGCGTGCTTATCATGCTTATACCTGGAAAAAAGTGTATTGTACCACCTTACACCCAAATAATCGTAGTGATGTTGGCCGGTTGCTGTATTCTTTCTAGGAACTTTGATTAGAAGTGACTCTCTACAGTCTACGCGATCTACCACTCGGGATTACAATATCCCCCGGATTATATCCGTGGATAAAGTAATCCTTATGAACTTGGTAGAGAGCCGCTCTCTTATACAATTGGTCAATTGTTAGCACCGGAAAGTCATGATATAATTGCAATGTGGAATAGTCGAAAGGCTTCTTTAACATTATTTTGATAACCATTCTCTGCACCACCCTAAGAGGCTCGAGTGTTGTTTTAAATGTGCCGCCCCATCCGACCATTCCATACTGCATCAATGACTGTCCAAGCGCAAAATAGGTAGATTTCAAAGTTTTTACCTCTAGAATATCTCTAATTTTGCGGAATACATAGTAAATATGAAGATAATATGAAAATATAATATGAAAAATATGAAAAAACTGAAACTAATTCATTTATTTAATTCTTGATAACAGTTTTCATATTATCTCAAAAACTGTTCACATTACATTAATTAAACTGCATCGTGGTTTAGACTTTGTATCATTCTATATTTATAACGAAAAAAATATTTCCAAAATACAAAACAACAAAATTAGAAGGAAAAAATTAGAAAAAAACGAGTTTTTTTAAGTATATTTTTTTTGCGTCATTATTTATGTTATATAAAAACAATTAACTTAATAATTTAAATAAAAAATCAATCAATACGCGTGATTTTTCTCATAAATGTCACTTTTTTACTAAGGCCATAAAGTAAATGAACATAATTTTAAAAACAAAGGTTTTTTTTTTGTAATCGGAATCTTATCGGGTAGAAAAACTTATTGGTTTGTTTGGCGCGCATTCCTTTTGGTTTTTTTTAAACAGGGCGCTTTGGTTTTAAAACGTCGCAACTAACCAGCCATATTTGAATTTATGAGAATAACGTGTGATGTCAATCTACATTTAAAGCAGGAGCGCGGCTCCGACGACCAAGGATTCTGATCCTTTGACGCCGGCGAGCAAGCGGGGCCTAGGAGCGGTGGCCGCCCGGGGACGCAAAGCGGTGCCCCCAGCCAAGGAAAGGCGCCCATGCCGGCCGCCAAGAGGAAAGCACCCCCCCCCACACCAGCCAGCAATGACGGGCAAAACCCTAAGGGGAAAATTCCGTGGAACGTCATTTTTCCTGACCACTGGATGCAACTGTGGGTCAAACTGCCCGTACCTTCTTAAAGAAAAGACTGTTCCGGGGCGGAACAGTCTAAGGGGGGGATAATGTAACGAAATACACTGGTAGATGTTTATTGGTGTACGTGTGTTTTGAGAGAATGTTCTGGCCCAGACGATTGTAGTTGTAAGGTGTGTATGTAGGTAGGAAATGGACTCTTCATGAAATAAATATGTCCAGAATCGTCTATACAACTGTGGTAGTGGAACTTTCTAGGGCAGGCTAGAATGGCCCCTAGGTTCCGCTATAAGAAGGGCGACATTCGGCTGAAGGGAGTCAGTCTTCGAAGCACTCACACAGAGGAGTATCTAGTTGCCAGGGCGACCAATAAGGTGTAAAATAAATGTAATCTGTACGAAATAAAGAAGTGTGTTAAAATAAATCTGTTAGAATAAGTCTGTTAAAAATAAATCTATTGTAAGAAAGTCTGTGTAAATAAACTGTATGGCTAACTTGTGTTAAACTTGTGTTTTAATTAAAAGAACCCAGGAAAAACGTAACATTATTTTTTATTTTTATACATTTGTGTGTGCGTTTTGTGTTTCATGGATTTGCTGCATTATGTGTAAGTCCTCAGTTAAATAAAAATATGGCCCTTATTCGAATAGATTGAACAGTTTTTTTACTCTGGGAGAAAAATATTTTTGTATAACAAAAAAGCATGTTACACATTGGGCCGTGCTTTCCAGACATGACAATTGAGCGGGATTTCCTAATATTTTCGTAAGTCTCTCTACCAAAAATATACATGGATTACAGGTAGTTGCAAATTGCACAAAATATTTTGTTTTTCTTGCTTAATTTTTTTCAATTCAACTCAGTGTGGAATACTTCGGGTTTTACTGATATTTATAACTTTTCAACCGGCTTCCCTTCTGTTGAATGTCACCCTTCGCCACTGCTACACAGTTAAAATTTAATACTATTATATAAACATGAATTGATACTTTTTATAATCCAAAATGTTAAAAAAAACCCTTATTAATTAATAAAACCTTGTTAATAAAAAAATGTTTTTTATTGATTTGGAGAGTTTCATAATTCATACCCCAGATCTAGGGTGCTACAAGTCAAAAAATGTCAAATTAAGAAAAACTAGTTAAAATTTTCTTGCAGTTATATAATTTACACAAAATAGGGTTCCACATGTACCTCTCATTTTATTTTTAACCTAAATAGAGATAAATAAATCAGATAGATATGTTTGGTATCTTTGGAGACATTTAATATCAAAAGCATGAGTTGCGCAGCTGCAGAACGGCTAAAAAAACCTCAGCACACTGGAGGTTCAACGGTTTTGAGTTATGGCAGTTTACTAACCCGTAGTAAATACAAAAGTTTGGTATATTTAACTCAAAACATTGTATTTTTTACTTTTGCACCTTAGATCTGGGGATACGATGTTAGTTACACATAATAGTTCTAATATGAACACAATTTAGAGATTGCGCATTTATAAATTAAACAATAAATTACATTTTATTTTACTACACATATATTTTTTATTTACAGTACAAATTTCAGGCCTTTTAGGGTGGTCCCTTAATCCCTTAAAGTCCCTTTATTTTTTTGTGGTACCTTAAAGTCCCTTTTTTCTGAAATTGGTCCCTAAAGTCCCTTTTTTAGCAGAAAGTCACTTCCATGTTTTATATTACATTCAGCTGAATGACTGTTCACGACAATTCAACGGTTGGGCATTTTCGGTAAGTGGGACTTCATTTTTAGTATTATGTTTTTCATCACGTCATGCTAGATGGATATCTGTTAAAAATGCATGCTTTTCTTTATAAAATAGGTTACATTTTAACATTTACCCCCAATGAAGACTAACTGAGGGGGGAACTAAATAATACAAGGTCCTTACATATGAAATTGGCGTTTTGTATGGGAGGAACATGACTGAATAGTCTAAAACGTTAGTAGTATAATTTAAAATTTATTTTTTTAATAATATTGTATTTGTGGAATTAAAAACAGTGTTTACAAGTTAAAAGTGTTGTTTATTTGAAATACAAACCAAAAACATGAATTTTCACAGTGTTAATACACAAACCATAAAAAAAATATTTTTGGACGTGGTTTACGATGGATCTGCTTCCATAAAAGCCTTCAATTCCTCATTATCAACTTTGGTCTCCGGCCGTCCACGAGGCTTGTTCTGCAGGCCGATATTACCAGAACGAAAACGTTGGAACCAAAAACGCACTATGTTTTATTTTGCGACACCGTCACTATACACATTATTAACCCTTCGAGCCGTTTCTGCAGCACTGGTGCCACAGTAGAACTCGTACTTGTAAATAACGCGATATTTCAAGTTTTCCATTTTGCAAAATGAGTGGCGCCAAGAAAAAAAACAATTGAGGAACGAACAAATGAATTTCAATTTTCAAAACACAAATACATGAGTAAATAGCTGTATAAATTTGAATTTGGAATTCTTAACCAAAGAGGAGATATTTGAGATCAAAGTGGCCAGTACGGCAAAACGCCAATTTCATATGTAAGGACCTAATATATCTGATGCTCCTCATTTTCATAATGTTGTAGCAACAGTTATATTATTATTGTTTTTATTTGTATCTTTTATTTTATTCTACAGGTCCAAACCTTAATTTATTATTTTACTGTTATTAACTTTACTGTGGATGAAAGAATGAGAGGATGTGTGAGAGATGCAAGAGTGTACCGTGGAGCTGAACTCAGCACAGACCACTATTTGCTATGCGCGAGAATAATGGTAGGGGATTGTAAAAAAGGAAAGAAAAAAATATTGTTAAGAATGAAAAGAATAAAAGTGGAAAATTTGAACGATGACAAGGTGCAAGATGAATATCAAAGTGAGATTGCCAAAAGATTAAATATGGATGAACTACAAAAAATGAAAGATGAAGGATGTGTGGAAAAAGTGTGGCAAATGATGAAGAAAGAACTGACCGAATCTGCTAGAATGACATGCGGAGAAACAAATGTTGGTAAGAAAAAAGGTGATGCCTGGTGGAACGATGGAGTGAAAGAAGCAGTAGAGCAAAAGAAGGAAGCGTATAAAAAATGGTTGAAAGATAAAGGTAATTTGAATTTGGAAATGATGTATAAAAGGGCAAAAATGAATACTAAAAAGCTTGTGTATGAAAGCAAGATGGAATTAGAGAAGAAAAATAATGAAAGGGCACAGCAGGACTTCCACACCAACAAAAAAATGTTCTGGAGTTGGGTTCGGAATAATAACGAAAGTGTGGGAGCAACAACTCCGGGCATAAAGAATGCGCAGGGAGTCTTGCTGTGGGATGAAGACGATGTATGTAACAGATGGAAAGAATACTTTGAAGAAATATTAGGACAGGGCGAAAGAAATTTATATGAATGTAACCCTACAAATGAAAGTAATGAGGATATTTTGAAAGAGGAAATAAAAGAGCTGAAGAATGGAAAGGCTGCAAGTATGGATGGATTGAATGCCGAGATGTTAAAGGCAGGAGGAGAATGTGTGGTAGAGTGGATGTTTGAATTATGCAAGATGTGTATGAAAGACAGGGTAGTACCGATGGACTGGAGAAAGGCGGTCATTGTCCCTATTTACAAGGGTAAAGGGGACAAGAAAGACTGCCGTAACTTTAGGCCCATTAGTCTCCTTAGTATACCTGGGAAAGTCTTATGCAAAATTGTCATAAAAAAAGTGAGAATGGCCACCGATCACAGGGTCTCTGATATTCAATCTGGCTTTATGCCAGGACGAGGTTGTGTGGACCAAATCTTTACTCTCAGACAGATTGTTGAAAAACATCTGGCTGTGGGGAGGGTAGTCTACGCAGCCTTCGTGGATCTCGAGAGGGCCTTTGACTCGGTGGACAGATGTATGTTGTGGAATGTTCTCAGGAAGTACGGTGTGAATGACAACCTTCTGAATGTGATACGTGCCATCTATGAAAATAGTTCGGCATGTGTAAGAGTGGATGGGAGATATAGTGACTGGTTTGATGTATATAAGGGAGTGAGGCAAGGCTGCGTGATGAGTCCATGGTTGTTTAATATAATCATGGACAGTTGCATAAAAGAAGCTGGAATATCAGAGAGCGGAGTGAAAGTGGGTGAAACAAGAGTTGGAGTACTTCTTTATGCTGATGATGCTATAGTTTTAGCTGACTCGGCGGAGGAACTCCAAGCGATGTTAACCAAACTGAATGATGCGTTTTGTAAAGATAGCTTGAAAGTGAATGCGAATAAGACAAAAATATTAGTTTTTGACAGGAATGAAGTATGTGAGGAACTTACAGTTAATTTGAACGGAAAAAAAGTTGAAGTAGTGAATGAGTTTGACTATTTAGGAAGCAAGTTTGAGGCGAATGGTAAGATGACGAAGGAATTAGAGAAGCGTGCCAGCAAAGGAAGATGCGTGATAGGAGCGTTTGGTAGAATAGCGAAGAATAAAAGGATACCAAAGAAAATGAAAATGGCGGTACACAATTGTATATTGTTGCCGACCCTGATGTATGGAAGCGAGTCATGGACGGTGAATGAAAGAGAAGTAAATAAGGTATGCACCGTAGAAATGGCTCATTTGAGAAGTATGACAGGAAAAACACTGAAACATAGAGTGAGAAACGAATGGGTTCTGAATGAATGCGGAGTAAAAGAAAGCGTGAAAGTGAAAGTTCAAAGAAGTGTGATGCAATGGTTTGGACATATTGAAAGGATGAATGAAGACCGACTGACAAAAAGAGTGTATAAAGGGAATGTAATAGGTAAGCGTGGAAGGGGAAGGAATGGATTGATCAGATAAGTGAGATTGCGAATGAATGGAATTTACAGAGTGGAAACAAGAGAAGAGCATGCATGAAAAGAGTGATGAAATTAGATGAGACGAAAGAAGTATGCAGGGACAGAGTCAAGTGGAGGCACTTGTGTGGAGGTACCGGCCACCCCTAGAGGAATGGCGGCAGGATACAAGACAAGACAACTTATTATTTGTCCTTAACTTATAGGTTGTATGAAGTTGACCACCCATACTGTAAAGATTGGTTCAATTTTGCCGGTGCCACCCCAGTTTCAGGGAAAGGCGGCAAGAGTTGCAGAGATTATGTTCAATTACGATGTTTTCCTATTGTAGACACATTTGAAACTATATGTGTGCGCGAACATCCATATGGTAACTTTTATGTGTGCATAAGATGTGGATTGTAAATGTTATAATATCTTTGCAGCTTAGATTTAGATTAGATTATGTCGTTTTTAATCAGTTTGTGAGGTCCCTTAAGTCCCTTTTTTTGGATTATAAGTCCCTTTTTCTGACACCTCAAACTGCTAAAAGGCCTGAAATTTTCTCTTTGTCCATAAAATAAAAGAATAAAAAATACTCTCACAAATGTACAACAATCAAAATCAAAAAACATCTTAAATAGGAACCAAAGGCAGCAATTTAGGTTTTTTTGTTCCCATAATGAGAAAATGTTTTTCCATGTTTCCATATTATGTTTATCACATTTAAAAACAAATCCTATATTGCCGCCTTTGATTCTATACAGCTCATTTGTCCAATCATTCTCATGATAATTAAGTAAAAATTTAAGACGAACATGCTGTACTACAGGGATGAAACTTTACGTTTATACTCAACCATCGCTTTTACCAAAAAAATATGGAAACTGACACAGAGCCTTTAATGAGAGTTTTAGTTTCAATGAGTAGAAACATAGTAGTAGTAGTTTTATGAGTAGAAACAAAGTTTTATACTTGGGGTCCAGAAATATACACAACAATCATGATAATTAGAAACACTGAATAATGATAAACAACTGAACCTGCAGTTGACTTATGTATCATATATATTATTGACTGGTATGTAGCCTACTGGTTAACGCTACGGTTTCTTGTTTTGTTTCTTGCAAACAAAAAATACGCAAGAAACAATGAGATCATTAATCAACGAGTCCTGAGAAAGATGAAAGGCAATCTGTCACAGACAAAAAAAGGCACAGGTCCACTAAAGGAAAGTTCAAACTATATGTAAGTACCTAATTTCATTACAATTAGTAAGATATAGGAATTAAAATTCCAAATATTGCTTACAATATTCACCATAAAGCAATGTTTCACCAAAACAATTTGAAAAGTTATTTAAAATAGATGTCTGAAATTTAAGCCAGAAGATTTAAACTGAAGTTGCAGTTGTTGGGCATATTTACAAATTACAATTCATTTTAATTTTCAATTTAAACTTTTCCAATATTAGACAAACCGTTTAGGGAGAACTAACATTATTCTCAATGTTTCCCCTTATTCTCAACCCTTTCTAGATTAAGGATGAACTTGGTCAATCATCATCAACTGTCAGTTTGACTCCGTGTGATTTGACTTGACTAGTTGAACAGGTTCTTGAGTTGCTCCTTGTCCTGCAGGTCCCTCTTCTTCTGCTCCTGCTGTATGAGCTGCACCTCGTGCTGCACGGCCTGGGTGAGGCCGCGGTCCAGCTCGGCAGCCCGCTGCAGGTCCTGGAGGGCCGCAGCCGGGCGCCACGCAAGGGCACACGCCTTGCCACGCCGATATAATGCCTTCACATTACCTGGGGGATTGAACATAAAATGAGACTATCGAGCAGAAAAAAAAGTGTACGAGGTATAAGAGGCCAACCTCAAAAAAAAAATTATGCAGAAGCTGTAGTTAATTGACTCAGCACATTCATTGACAAAGAAAAATTGGGTGGCCTCATGGCCAAGCTATGGTCGCTAAGGACGGCACTTCCATACAAGACTGGCATTAGTTTGTTGAGAAAAAAGATCCAAATTCAAGAATTCGCCGCAGAGAAAAATCTAATTTCAACTTTGGTACCGAGCCATTTTAATGTTACTGGTAACGATTCAAAGAGATAGAAAAGAGAAGAATAATTATTACACAGCAAGGAAGAATGTTTGGACTTACACGGGTCTGACTTGAGCACTGTGGTGCAGTGCTCTATAACAGCGTAGTAGTCTCCCTCCAGCAGCTTGCACTGCGAGTAGTTCAGAAGCAGAGGGATTTTCATGTCGTCCAACTTCCGCCATTCCTCATCGTGGGGCTTCTCTCTAAAACAAAACATCATTAATCTGAACAATGAACAGAATGAAAGTAGTGTTGTGGATGTAGGTCTATCGGATCACCACCTTGTCCGTGCCACTATCCCCTTCAATCGTCCTCTTCCAAAGTACCGAACTGTGATAAACAGGGCATGGAGAAAGTTTAATTTTGACAGCTTTCACTCTGATTTGCTGTTGAGCCTCGTGTGTAAGAGTGAATACTATGATAGTGTCGACACCAGTGCCCTGGATCTTGTTAAAGCCTATAATACGGTGATGAGCGCTCTTCTTGACAAGCATGTTCCGTTACGAACAACATTACGTAAGCAAAGACGCTCAGAGAATTGGTTTGATGAGGAGTGTCGAGAAATGAAGAAGTCTATGCGTAGACAAGAAAGAATATACAGATCTTCCCGTTCAGATCAAACTCAGGCAAGTTGGAGGTCAGCACAAAGGGAGTATCACAATATTGTGAGGATTAAACGGTACCAATATTAGACACAGAAACTGGAATCAGAAAGAAAGAATCCTCAGTCACTGTGGAAATCGATTCGTGCTGTCTGTGGAGAGGGTCACATGAGCCCTGCTAGTATAGGGCCAGATGAGTTTATACAGCACCTCACAAATAAAATCAACTCTTATCAGGCAGGCAAGCACGTTAGTTCCTTTGATACCGCCTGCCAATAGGTGTGGTGAACATCGGTTGCTGAGTTTTTCATTGTTTTCTTGTGAAACTGTCGCTAAAACATTGATGTCTTGCTCAAATAAACAATGTCCTAATGACCCTGTTCCAACCTGGCTACTGAAGAAATGTAAGGATGTGGCTCCATTCTTGATGGCACTTTCAAATAAATCAATGGTGGAGGAGTGCATATTCCCTGAACCCTTAAAGAAAGCGCTAATAACTCCAATCATAAAAAAGGCGTCTCTTCCAGAAGATTTGGTAGATAACTATAGGCCAGTGTCAGGCCTCCCAGTTTTATCGAAAGTCCTTGAAAAGTTGGCTGTTTCTCAAATAATGCAGTACATGGATCAGACTGGGTGCTTGGCAAAATTTCAATCAGCGTATAGACGCCATCACTCAACGGAGACAATCTTGCTTCGCATAATATCAGACTTAATTGATGGAGTTGAGGATGGACAGCTGGCTCTGGTGGCAGTGCTTGATATGAGTGCTGCTTTTGACACTGTAGATCACTCTTTGCTTGTATAAAAGCTCACTACCTCATATGGCATGTGCGATGATTTGTTGCAATGGTTGTCTTCCTATATACATGGTAGATATCAAACTGTGCAAGTGGAAGGAAAGAGGTATCAAGAGTACCATTGGAGTGTGGCGTGCCTCAAGGGTCCGTCCTCGGCCCGCTCTTATTCACATTGGATACAGATGATTTAGAGCAGTTTGTCATCTCCAGAGGCTTGAAGTACTACTCGTATGCAGACGATATCTTCATTAAAGACACTATAAAGTGTATTGAAGATGTGGCTGCGTGGATGACCGGAAACCGTCTGAAGATGAACCCAGAGAAGACAGAGTTCATGTGGGTTGCACCCCCAAGAAGACAGCATCTTTTGGATATAGAGTTTAATTTTAGAGTTTAGTTTTATTAAACCCCAGGATTCTCTCAAATTCTTAGGTGTGCATCTGGATGGGGCACTTTCCATGGAAAAACAGGTATCGGGGATTGTGAGCTCCAGTTTTTTCCACCTGAGGCAGATAAGGCGTATTCGCAGCTGCTTACCTGTTGATGCAGCAAGAACTCTGGTGAATGCGTTGGTGGTCTCAAGGTTGGACTACTGCAACAGCCTGATGCTTGGGCTTCCTAAGGTGCAACTAACAAGATTGCAGTCCGTTTTTAACACCGCAGCAAAAGTGATTTTGGGAGGCAGTAGAACTGACCATGTCACTCCTCTATTGCAGAATCTTCACTGGCTGCGTGTCCCGGAGAGAGTGGAATACAAAATGTGCCTGTTGGTATTTAAATCACTCAGAGGAACGGCCCCTTCTTACTTAGCCGAACTATGTAAGCTTGACGAGATTTTAGATAAGCGGTGCACTCTTCGCTCGGCGCAGAGTGATGCTATCAACAAGCTGAAAATGCCATCTCAACGGAGCAGAACGGGCTTTGGGGATAGGGCGTTCAGTTTGGCGGGACCGTTGTGCTGGAACCGGCTGCCTTTGAAGCTGAGGACGGAAACCAGCGAGGAGCGCTTCAGGAAGGAGCTGAAGACCACCATCTTCACAAGAAGAGAGTGAGTGGTGGGCGCCCTTGGGGTGGCTGGAGCCACTAAACGGCGCCCAAAAGAAGAAAGAAAAAGAAGTCATCCAAATATATATAAAGTAGACCTAAAACATTAATAAAAACTTGAGAAATTAATTTAAAAGGCCAGTATGGAGATTGAAGGAACACAATCATGTTCATGATTTTTATCCCGACTAATATTTTTTATTCAAAATATCTAACAATTGCGATTCCGATTTGAAATTACTTGCGGTGTTCTGACCCGCTTGACCTCGGGTAAAGATGGTGTCAGATGAATGGACTCGGAATATTTTTGAATTTGTAACTTTTTTCTTGGCAATTTTTTTTTTTTTTAAAGTAATCCTGTGCAGGAAATTCCCTAGATTCTAGAGACTCTAGGGGTATATGACACTTGCTGTAGTGCCACAGAGGTGTACGAGCTTGAATGTCGCTAGAAAGCACCAATACTCAAGCAAGACCCAGGTGCTGTAAGGCTGGATGAACCTTTTAGTGACCAGTCTTTGGTAAAGGTTTTATGATTTTTTTTCAACCTAGGGAAGAGCATATTCGGAAATATAAATTGTATATTTTTTGTGCTCTGCCGGGATCCGAATCCACAACCTTCCATTTACGAGTCCGAAGTGTTGCCACTGGACTACAGACCGGTCCAAGAAATGTCAACAACACGCAGTGTACCTGAGCGGTCACCCATCCAAGTTGCATCCGCGCCCAATGTTGCTTAACTTCGGTGATCTGATGAGAACCGGTGCTTTCAACATGTTATTGTCGTGGGAAAGTTGTCCAGCAGCAAATAACAAAATATTTGTTTGTTTTTCTCTAGCAACCCAGGTGGTGACGTGTGATGCTGCATGGCCGCACTAAAGGCGATCCATGGAAAGGCAGCCCATTTTGAGGTTAAGAACCGACAACTGACAATTGGGGTTTAAAATAAGTGAAAGGTAAGGTACAATATATAGGAAGGAGGTGGTTTATTTTAAATTAAAACAGACAATTGAGATTATTCACCACGCTAAAGCTTCAAGACTGGGCTGGCAAATCTAATTTAGGTTAGAGAATTAAAGGGGGGGACGCTCACAGTTGCGGAAGAAGTCCAGATTCTTGTAGGCTGGTAGAGTCGATGCTCGGAGCGCCGGCCTCTAGGCATGGCGGCGCTTTTGGCGGAACGAGGTCAGGCGCTCCGCCCTCCTGAGGAACTTCGTGCGCGGGGCTCCGGTGATCAGCAGAGCAAAGCATCAGCCAGGCGGTCGCTTTCGGCTGGACGGCCAGAGGAATCCGCCACGAGGGACTCAGGCGCGGCCAGGGGCTGTTGGTGCAGGAAATAACGGCGACTCAGGCCTCCCAAGATGGATCTTTTTGGCCACGCCTGGTCCGTGCTGCTTGTCCAGGCTTTGAAGAGATTCTGTCCCAGAGCGTTGTTGTCGGTGGCTTTTATAAACTCCCACCAGACCCGACGCGAAGCTTTCTCCGGTTTTTTCCCCTCGTCGTTTTTCCAACTGCCGTTTTTAGCCTGTCTTCTACTTTTAATTTAGATCCGGTTCATTTCTGTTTTCCCCATTTTGTAGGTATTATTTTTTCCTCATTTCATAGGTATAATTTTTTCCCACTTTGTAAGTGACAGTTCTAGTGGATATGTCTTCTTCTTCTTTATAACAGGTAGCTATCTGACATTCTAGCTACCTGACAGATGATACAATTTTGTCTATGTGAATTAATGTGCAGCCCTTATTACAAAAGTATTCACCAATCCTACTAAAACTTCCCTTAGGCCGTATGGTGCAGAAATAAAAACAAATCTAAGCACTACTGAGGCCTAAGGGAAATGTTAGTAGAATTGGTGAATACATGGGCAAGTTTAAGACAGCACAAAGACAACAGATTTTGGTCGAGCACACATTAATGGTGGTTTGATGTCACTTCACTTACTTGATGATGAGCTGCTCCAGCAGAGCTATGGCATGGTAGTAAGTATCGGCGGCCTGTGTGTACTGCTTGTCCCGGAACAGCTGGTTGCCCTTCTCCCGCAGCTGGGGGACACTCTGCAGCCGCTCCTCGTCAGACAGCTGCCAGGAGTCCCGCTCGTACTCACTCACATATTCCACCTTCAGCAACTCTACAACACCAGACCAACAATCACTTATGTTATCACAATCAATATCTTATTGGAATAGTTGTAAATATACTCGTATTATATGAGAAGCATAACTGTAAAACCATACCATACCAAAAAGATGGCTCACTTTTCCAATGCCACCTCTGTTTCAGTGAAGGTCGGCAAGAGTTGCAGGGCTTATGTTTATTTGAGATTGGGTTTTTATATTGTAGGTCCACATGCGACATGTGTCAGCGCAAACTTATACGTGTCTGCTTGTGGGAATGCATTTATTAATATGAATCTCAACTTAGATTTAGATAACAAAATCCATGTTCTTTCTTCTTGAAGAGCTCTGTCAGGTCCTCCCAACATCAATGAACACTTGAGAGAATGTCTAGGAGGACTTGGAGACTTGTGGCTTAGCGATGGGAATGCTGAGATCCTTATGTCCTAAGCCCTCGTTCTGCAGAGTGACTCCACAGAAGTGGGTGCGGTGCTTACTGGCCAGTAAACTGAGCTCCCCTAAAATACCGGTAAGATTTACTCAGCCTCCTCGCGAGCTGGGAAGCTCTTACTTCAAGACAATGCGGTAAGTATATTCGCAGCATAGTTGCATTTATTCTCATTTCCTTTTCTAATAGGTGTGAGCTATTAATGTCACAATTTCTGAGGGTATATTGATTAAAGATACATTTTAAAGGTGCATCATCACAGTACAGCAAAAATAATGCTCCAAAGTGTTTATTGTAGAGGTCGGCGACAAACACATACTATGTTTTGAGAGTTGACTAGTCTGATAGATTTGAGCTAGGTTCATTGTCGACTATTTGGGAAGTTTCAAGAACAGCGGTTCAATGAGCCCCCGAAATTGTAATTATGGCACAGCAAATAAGTGTGCTCTTTGAAAGAACCCTAAGACGGAATAAAATCAATAAATTGATGGATCTAACCGATGATAAACTGCAGGTCCTGCGGCTTAGCAATAAGCATGTTGAGGTCCTTGTGTCCTATGCCTTCGTTCTGCAGAGTGACTCCACAGAAGTGGGTGCGGCGCTCACTGGCGGGTAGACCCAGCTCCCGTAGAGTTTTAGACACAAAGGGGTACTGGACTACCAACTGTAACAATACAACATAATGAAGTCTGAACATTACATATTACCCTCCGCAGGATGACAACACAAATCTAGGTAACTAGGGTCCTTTGACCAATTAAGCCTGTGATTGATAAGCCTAAGATTGTGAGAATAAAACTCTATCAACATCTCTGAAAGAAAAAATCTCGGCCGTATAACTCCCGACTATGCAACCTGTACTCAAGAGTTTGATGTGATATGGTCAGCAGACTACGTTAGCTGGGTCACATCTTGCAAATGAAACATTGGAGCCTGGAAAATATGGTTGTGATAACACTACGATTGACCCAAAAGGGTGTAGGAGAATAGAAAGACCCAGAGTAAGATGGCTCCCCCATCATGGTTCTGGCTTTGAGATGATAGAAGATGACACTGAGCATACGATGCTGGCATGTCTGGCCTGGGCGACTGAAAGGGAGTCACTTTAGGCTTCCTTTGAAGTCGATCACCTGGAGGCGGACATGGCACTTAGGTCTTACTCGGTTTCCTAACTGCTAAACAGCGGTTTCCAAACTGGGGAGGCGCGAGGTATGGCCAGGGGAGGCGCGAGAAATGTGTGTAAGTAGCAGTGGCGGTGCGTCATTAGGGGATGAAGGGGATTATCCCTATGTATGAAATAGGAAAAATAAGTACCTATCCACTAAAATAACAAAGTAAAAATAAAATGCATTTTTGTGCTTTATTTTTACTTTATCAGTTTATAATGAATCTTCACAATGTCAATGCTAACTTATTGAAAATGGAATCCGAGAAATAAACTGGAATATTTTCTAAATCATTCATCTTTAGTGTGAAATTTCTACGTAGCGCTATTATATTTTAAAGTTCGGGTCTTCGCTATGTAATGAGATGTACGTACGATGGGGCGGGACCTCTTCCCGTTCCTTCTGCGCCCGCGCCGGACATACACAAACTGATGGTTCGTAAAGTCAGGGATACCGAACGTGTGCCCTATGGTTTTTTTGTATGTATGGGTGAGCAGAGCTTATCTGTGAGTTGGGTCCATAGCAAGTACATACGTTTGCGCATGCGCACTTTAACTGTCTTCACAGACCGGCGGGGAGAGAGCCCAGTGTCACCGAGGTACGTACCAACATACTTATAACACTTTGGTACAAATCACAAGTAATATTATTGTTGGGTGTTACGGAGATTCCCGGTAGGCTATACGTGACGTGATATTACACTAAAATTTATAATATTTTTTCAGTCTGACGCGTTTTCAAGCATCGTAAGTCCGATTCGTCAGAAAGTCCTTACCAAATAGGTAGCTAATTTAGGAGAAAACATCTCGTTTTCTTTAGAATCTTGTTGAATGAAATGTTTTTAAGTAATCAAATGCCAGTTATTATTGATTGCGTACTATAATAATCTATAATCTAAGTTGCAAGGATATATTCATTCAAAGCTCTCAGATGTATGCCCACAAACAAACACGTGTAGTTCGCGCTTACAAATGCTGATTGTGTACTTACAAATAAAATTCAAACCTCAAATGAACATAAGCCCCACAACTTTTGCCGACCTTCCCTGAAACAGGGGTGACACTGGCAAAGTGAACCATTTTTTACAGTATGGGTGGTCAGCCTCATACCAACCTATAAGTCAACCTATCATCTATCAGTTTCGCCTATGTTGATACTGTTCTGATTTCGTATAATTGTGTTGTGATTTCTATTTTTGTCTATAAATGCCGTGATTTAATATCTGTAAGAAATGTAGAAAAAGTAGTTGGTAAGAGGCGAGGTCCTGCACAGTGCCCAGCCTGGTGATATGTATGTAGTGTCTGTGCCTGTGTGCTGTATGGTGGTGACCAGGTGTGGGCTGGTGCCCTGGTGGAGTGCATGGCCAGGTGAGCACCAGACTATCTTACAAGGTCATCCCCTCTCCCAGGATTTAGCTAGAGCCGCTACTGGTAAGTAGTATTAGTATGAAAAAAAAAAAAACGTAGAAAGGGAAGCGCGAAGATTTTTTTTTTAGGAAGGCAACATTTGAAAAATGGGTTTTAGGGAGGCGCAGTAGCATAAAGTTTGGAAACCGCTGCTATAGGATAAGACGATACGGCAAAAATAATTGCCACAACCCCGGAGTATTGCTGTAATGGTAGGACCGGGTTGTGGCGGTGATGTGCACTGTGGAGGGGACTGGAGGAGGAAGGTGTTGGACAAGCAGCGGTAGCTGCGGTTCATCAAGGAAGACAAGACCTGTTGTTGCACACTAGATGATGATGATGATGATGAGGGTCTTTATTAACCAAAATATATATATAGATAAGATTTTGGTAAGTAGCCTAGCAAGTTGACATTACATTGATATAATAAATAAAAGATACTTTTTATGACATTACAATTTTGTACATTCTTATTTTATCATATGTACAATCAAGTAGGTAGAATCCTTAAACAAATAAATCAGCCAATAGATTCTTTGAATTTTAAAAGAAACAATGGAACCTTATAAGAATTGATTAACTAGGAATTTCTATCCTTGCTGTAAGAAGTGCTTTGATGAAATCTTGCCTCCAGTAGAGAGACAAACATAATAACTACAATTCTGCCGAATTATTATGACAATGTAGAGGTGATCACTCGCACCTACAGATACACACCAGTTAGTATGTATCACGCAACGCAACTAAGCTACACATATAGTGTAACTTCTTGCCGCGTTATCCCCGAAGGGGTCGCATGTTTTTTTTTTTTTAAGGAATCCTGTGCAGGAGGCTCCCCAATTCTTGAGTCTTGGGGGTCTATGTCACCCTGGAAGGGTGCTGCAGAGGTGTTGCTTGAGTTCTTGGTTCTGTCGTGAGGCGCAGCAAGGAAGTGGTGATTGATGTTGGTTTTGAATAAAACCGGATTAAATTGGGAAGGGAACACAGATACTGGTAGACCATTCCATAAACGGGCAGTTTGGCAAAGGAATGAGTCATGAAAACGCCAAGTTCTCATAGTTTTGAGATCGACTGCAAAGGGATGAATGAGAGTCGTACTACGAGTTTCCCTTTCTGAAATGAGAGGGGGAGGGATTAATGAACGACTGAAGTTTAGTAAAGTGACTAGGGAGGGGAAATATAATTTTATTTTCTTTAGACAAGAGTAACAAAGAAGTGTAACAATATTTAAACTGTGATTTTTCAGCTAGTCTGTAGTGGTGCTCAACTATTGTTCACTTTCTACCTCTGTGGAAATTCCTATGAAGATGCGACTGCACAAGATCTACAAGGCCCCCAGCATCACAAAACATTTGAAGTGTCTAAGATTGAGATGAGCCGAGCTTGTGTGGAGGATATCAGATTACTGTGTTGTAATTTTTTTTCTGAACGAATGCCCTCATGGAAAGACTAGTAGAACAGTACTTTTGTGAGGATGTAAGGTGCCGACACTGATGGCAAGAATGGCTGAAATACTGGAAACTTTCAAAGAAAGTTGTTGCATAGATTATGTGGGTCCGTAAGAGATGGAGAATAGGGTAATATCACATATTTTTTTCATTGTATAAAATGGTAGAATACATGTTTAAAAATGCATCTGCGTTTTTAAAAAATATATATCTTGCTTAGTTTTTAAACTAAAGCTCTTTAAAATTAGCGTATTCTCGATTTCCGGAAAAAAGGTCATTTTGTTTATTTAGGCAGATATGACGTTGATGCATCTTCGGAGTGTAGGCATTGACGGGCCCAGTGGCGAACCTTGACGTCATATTGACATCAAGGTTCGCTAAGCCATAATTAACCATATTATTTTCAACCGTTTTCCCTACCACTGCAACTACCCTATTGTGGCGCATCTGAAGCAACAATAAACTGTGCACCATATACCAGACACCCAACATCTCTGCACACCTACAGAGATCGAGATGGGCTGGGTGTGTTTAAGAGATGCCTAACTCACGGGTCCTGAAACGCATTATGAATGGGCACCCAGGAGGTAGGAGAAGAGTTGGAAGACCAAGGTTGAGGTGCGAGGACCAGCTGAGGAGAAATGCGGAGTGGCTACTGCAGATGCCCAGCTGGAAGACGGTAGCTGAGGACAGAGGCGGAGAGGCCCAAGATAGCGGAGACCATGGCTCAATTTGGGCTGTAGAATCATTGAAGATGAAGAAGTCCTGGTGAAAACGCAACAGCTACAATGGAAGGATAGGGTTAGTGGAGATGCTACACAGTTTCTACATGTGGCAAGTTGGAAAAATTGGAGGAGCAGCATTGAGGAAACCACACCCAGATACGTATTGAGCGCCATGGGAGAAAGATAAAGTTGAGTTCTCACAGACTTGTCCACGTGGAACTTGGCCACCTCCTTGATGGCCATTTTCTTGACCAGCACCTCCCACACTTCCAGCTTGAACTTCTTCCCCAGCACCAGGGACATGGGCTCCCGGGTTCCCATCTCCTTGCTATCATCCAGCAAGGAGGGCTCTTCTCTGGGACGACATATCCAAGTCTGGAAGTGGAAGTGCACCTGCAACAAAACACAATAACTGGTGAGTGCTATTTTATACCTCCTTCAACTTTCAATGCCACATCTATCGAAAATCAGCTAATGTCATGGCAATTTTTACTTGAGCTGCTGCAGTTCTAATTAGGGATTTGGTGCTTTTGTTTCACTATTTTCATGGTTTTATCAGAAATTTTAAAAATTTGTCTTGTTTTAACTCTCATCTCTATGATAAGACGGAGTAGATGGTATTTTTCATTTCTCTTTTTATTGATAGTTGGCATTTAATAGTGTTTTGCATATCACGTGAAAGAATGGGATATACAAAGTGAGCGTAAAAGAAGAAAATGCATGAAAAAGGTGATGGATATGAATGAATTGAAAGAGGTATGTAAGGATAGGAAAAAATGGAGGCAACTCTGCAGAGGCTCTGGCCACCCCTAGCGGAATGGCGACAGAGTTACAGTTACAGTATATCAAGTTCATTTAATTTTTAGATTACACACAATAAGAGCTGTAAAATTTTCGAAATAGCGAATGAATGGGATATCCAGAGTCATAATAAAAGGAGAGCTTGTATGAAAAAGGTTATGGCTCTGGATGAAATGAAAGAAGTATGCAAGGATCAAAAGAAATGGCGGTTGATCTGTAATGCTGGCGGTTAAAGCTGAGGCTTTTAAATATATATTTTTTTATGTATTTATAAATATGTTTTGTAGTTTTTTACTGTTTAATTGTTTAGAGTTTATTTGTTTTATATATTTGAATGTATTAATTGCTTGTATTCCTTGACTGATAGGTTGGTATGCGGCTGACCACCCATACTGTAAAAATGGTTCACTTTGCCAATGTCACCCCTGCTTCAGGGAAGGTCGGCAAGAGTTGCAGGGCTTATGTTCATTTGAGATTGGGTTTTTTAGATTGTAGGTCCACATGCGGCATGTGTAAGCGCGAAATTATGCATGTCTGCTTGTGGGAATGCATTTAATGTGAATCTCAAATGATACATATCTTTGCAGCTTAGAGCAGGAGTTGCAAAGTTTGTGGGCATGTGTGATTGGTTTATTTTGTATGTACACATGTAGCATGAGTAAGCAAGAACTAACAAGGCTGCTTGTGGGCATGCAATAAATAAAATTAGCCTTAAATGTCAATATATCCTCGCAACTTAGATTGTAGATGTCAGTCAGATATGGTGAACTCAGGACGTTGATGGATTTATTAGCATGACATATTTCTAACCTTACATCCATCACTCAAAGGCTTATAATTTGTTCCCGCGTGTAAAACTTCTTTCTTTACAAGAGAATTCTCATTTGCGACTTCCATGATGATAATTTGTCATAAACAGGATATAAGAGTCTACTTTCGTAAAAAAACACGAATGACGAACAACGTATTTGTTAACTAAATGATCAAAACCACAATCAAAACAACTGGATTAATGAAAATGAAAGCCACAGATTGAAGCAAAATCTCAAGTGAAATGACAATAGCACGACAATAGGTGACAGCTGTCACCACGCTGTCACTTATGAATAGAAATTCCCTGAATGCTGTGGTTGGCTTTAAAAAAATCCCATGATCCGGTCTTTAAAATTTATTTTTTAAGAAAAGACTGCTCGTTTTGGACAGTCTTACACATATTTGTTCATTTTTGAGAATTCAATCTTTTTTTTGTATTATTTGATTGTAGTCATTGAGTTTCTAATAAATTTGATAAATTTGGGCGAACGACAATCTCTTCTTCTTTTGTAGAAAAAAACTTCAGAGTATGAAGATGGTGCCTGTGGGTGTGCCTGTGCCTGTGCCATGGTGGTGCCTGTGCCATGGTGATGGGACCTGTGGCTACTACACATATTTTTGTTTAATATTTCATATCTCAATTTCTTACAACTTACTTACTTTTACTTTCTTCGGCTCATAAGCCTTGAAGGCTCAGGGCCTCCCGCACCACAATCCTCCAGGACTCTCTGTCTTGTGCTGCTTCCCTCCATGGTCCCCTCACTCCCAGAACTTCGGCGTCGGCTTCAACGTTGTCTGCCCACCGCATCCTGGGACGTCCGAGTGGACTAACACCTGAGGGGGCACCATCCAAGACTGTTCTGATGATCCTGGAGTCCTCTGCACGTGCTACATGTCTGGCCCACTGGAGTCTTCTTGATTTCATTACGACACTATGTTATGGAGCGCGCGTACGCGTTTTATACTCGCAGTTTCGTACTCGGGGCCTACTACTAGGGGTGGGCACGCACAATTTTTGGATTATCTTTTTTACATCTGATTTCAGATATCTGGTTTTCTTTTATCTTCTGTACAGATGCACCACACTAGTTAATTTTTTTTTTCAAATTTAAATCACCTTTTTTGCTGTCTGAAATTGTTACAAATAAATGTCATGTCATAATAATATTTATCCATCAGAACACTTCAATTGAATTAATCATTATAATATGTCTGCTCTCCTGTGTATGTGTGTGTAAATTTGGATACAATGTGTGCTGTGTTTGTCATCCACACTTGTGTGCACCGGCCACTGTGCAACCATGATGCCGGTGCATACCTACACATTAGTGGAGCTGAAAAGGCTAGCATGCCAACCGCATGTGAGAGATGCGGTGCGCAGGACATGGCCAGCACAGGTACGAGCCACCAGGCTGCACAGAGCTAGAGGGAGGAGAGGCGGGCGCAGGCTGACAAATTTGTCAGCTCCAGTACCACCTGCTCCAGCACCACAACCTCAACCAGCAGACGTTGATCGTGCGGACCTCTCACCCCATCAACCTCAAACGGCAACTTCGTCTTCAACTCCTCTTCCGTCCGGTGGAAGACATGGACGTCCTTTGGAGAAGCGGCTTGTCCTGGGGTGCTGGAACACACGTTCTATTAATAATAAAATTTGTGACATAGATGATTTTTGTAAAAGCTTTGACATTGGCATCCTTGCCCTGGTGGAGACGTGGCATGAGAGTCACGACTCAGTGGCTTTGCGCGGAGTGCGTGCTCTAGGATACGCGACGCTCGAGAAAGCGCGGGTGAAGCCGCGGCGCGGTGGTGGGTCGGAGAGTATCTCTTGGGTCAACCACGGCGGCGTTGCTTTACTGGCGCGCTCAGGTTTCCGTATGGAGAAGATAAATATCTTCTCCACTACCACCTTTGAGTGTCTTGTGTGTCGGGTGTCCTCAGTAACATCTTTCACCGTGGCCGTGGTCTACCGTCCGGGCTCTAGGCCTGTGACGGCTGAATTTTTCTTGGAATTTCGTCAACTTTTTGAGTTTCTCGTGACTCGAAATGAGATGTTTCTGGTGGTCGGGGATGTTAATGTCAGGCTTGAGCGTAGAGATGACGCAAATAGTGTTCATCTCACTGCTCTGCTTGCTGACTATGGCTGTATGCAGTGGGTCAATGCTCCCACTCATGATGCGGGCGGCCTGCTGGATGTAGGCATTACCAGGGAGGAGGACGCGCTTTCCAGGACGGAGGTTAAAGACGTGGGTCTCTCGGATCACAGGCTGGTGATTTCATACCTTAATATAGGACGCCCGATTCCGGTTTACAGGAAAATTATTACCAGATCCTGGAACGGTTTTGACATTGACAAATTTAAATTTGATTTGTCGCTCTCACCAGTTTGTGATCCGGAGACCTTTGTCTTGATGCATCCGGACGGGCTAGTGGATTTGTACAACAACACTCTTAAGCGCCTAATTGATCAGCATGCTCCCATAACTGGGAAAATTGTTAAAGATCGCAGAAGTGCAATCTGGTTTGACAATGAGTGCCGAGTATTGAAGCGCAGTATGCGCAAGCACGAAAAAAAATTCAGGAATGGCAAACCAGGTTGCACCAGGGACATGTGGATCAGTGTTCAGAGGGAGTACAGATCTACTTTTCTCCAGAAAAAATCCATCTATTTTCGTAATAAGTTTTCTGGGGCTAAAAATCCTCAACAACTGTGGAAATTTCTGGAGAACCTGTCTGGCGGATCTCGGGTCGGTCCGGTCGTGACTTCGGCTGCCGCTGATTTCGCACAGCACTTTGAGAATAAAATTATCCAATTGCGCTCTACTTTGGGCGTGGGTTCTGCTGGTTTTGTAACTGGTGGCAATTCACGACTTGGGTTTTTTGATGAAACTAGCATTAAGGAGATCTCAGGTGTAATAGCAAAATCACCCAATAAGCAGTGTGATCTTGACCCTGTGCCGACGTGGGTTCTGAAAGAATGCATCTCACAGTTGGCCCCATTTATTGTAAAGGTTATCAATGGTAGCGTAGTGGAGGCCACTGTCCCTGCGTCCTCGAAGATGGCATTCATAACTCCCATTTTAAAAAAGCCCCAACTTAGTCCTTGTGATCCCTCTAACTACAGACCGGTGTCGAATTTGCCGTTCTTGTCCAAGGTGTTGGAGCAGATTGTCTCTCTCCGGCTGGTATCGTATCTGGAAACTAATAACCTCATGCCGAAATGGCAATCAGCATATCGAAAAGGTCACTCTACAGAAACTGGTATGCTCAAGGTCACGTCTGATATGATATCGGCAATGGAGCAGGGCAATCTTGCTTTGTTGGCACTTCTGGACATGAGTTCGGCTTTCGACACTGTTAGTCATGAAATACTGATAAATAGATTGGAGGGCTCGTATGGTTTGAGAAATTGGGCCCTGGAGTGGATGACCTCCTACCTGGTAGGTCGCAAGCAGGCGGTGCGTATTTGTGATGATGTCTCACCTGTCTACTCACTCACCTCTGGGGTTCCGCAGGGGTCCGTGCTGGGTCCAGTCCTTTTTTTACTTTACACAGCCGACATTGAGAGTATAGTCGAAAAGTACGGCCTTTCTGCTCATTCTTACGCTGATGATTGGCAGATTTACTCTCAGTGTCGGCCCAATGAGACTGAAGACCTTAAAGGCAGGATGTCTGCTTGCATCATGGAGGTGGAAAGGTTGGATGAAGCAAAACGGCCTTATTCTCAATGCCAACAAGACCGAACTTAGGTATGTGGTCGGCCACATCCAGGCGCGATCACCTCCTGGATAATGGGGTACCTCTTTCCATTGGGGGAAGTTTGATCCAGCCTTCTAACTCTGTGAGACTTTTGGGAGTTATGCTGGATCGAAATCTCACAATGGAGGAGCAGGTTGACAAAACAATAGCCGCTTCATTTTTTGGCCTACGCCAAATAAGGGCTATCAGGAGGTGTCTACCGCCGGGTGTGGTTACAACATTGGTGAGTGCTTTTGTGATGTCCCGAATTGATTATTGTTCCACACTTTATATCGGCCAGTCAAAGAAGTAACTAAATAAATTTCAGTCTGTTTTGAATGCGACCGCAAGACTGATCTTCGGGATGTCCAAATTCTCTCACATCACTCCGCTGTTGAAAGAACTACATTGGCTTCGTTTTCCTGAGAGGGTGGTCTACCGTGTGTGTTTGATGGTATTTAAAGCCCTAAATGGTTTGGCTCCATCATATCTGGCTGACATGTTTTCCCCCGTTAAGGTGAGTCTGAGGGGGCGCACACTTAGGTCAGCGGGGTGTCGAGCTGTCAGGTTGATGCAGCCTCACCGTCAAATATGCACTAATTTTGGGGATCGCGCTTTCCGGTTTGCGGGACCAGTGGAGTGGAACAGACTGCCACCCGGAGTGAGGGTTTCGGAATCTGTTGGCATTTTTAAGAAAGCACTCAAACAGCACCTTTTTAAAATATCTCATTCATGATTAGGAGGGCCCTTGAGGTGTGACATACACAAAAACGGCGCTCTTTTGTCATGTATTAAATTTTAATTAAATAAATTATCCTCATATATATATATATACCTACATATCAAGTATTTGATCTCGATCAGCAATGATGTTTCCCTGTTCATCCCATATCTGGCTACTACGCTGTTGAAATCCACACTTCGCCTTTCTGACGGAATCAAAGAATTTCCTAGAGTTCCTTCCATCCCTATTGTCACTCTCAAGCTTCTCCATCAGCCGCTTATGATGCAAGCGTTTTTTGGCTCTTAAAACTAAGTCATCTTATTTGCAAAAACATATTTACATTTAAAAATTCATATTAAATGCATGCCCACAAGCATACCTACCACGTGAATGTCCGCGCTTACAAAAGCGGCATGTGTAGGTACCTTCATACAAATTAAAGTGCAAACCTAAAATGAACATAAACTCTGCAACTTTTGTCGACCTTCTCTGAAAGAGGGGTGACATTGACAAAGTGAATTATTTTGTACAATATGGGTGGTCAGCCTCATACCAACCTATAAATCACAGAAGGCAACTGAAAGTCATAAAATAAATATATTTTAATATTTCTTTCCGGTCACGCTTTAATTGACATGATTAGTAAAGTGGATCGAAATCGTTTTTTTAGGAATTTCGATTTTGCGATATTGCCAAAAGCTGCTCTATATCAATACAAACAATAAATAGTACTACCATAAGGTCGAAATATTTGATCTTATACTGCCCCAAAGACTCGAAAAAGTTAATAAAAATAATAAAAACTGCCATATACTTACTTAACATTTTTTTTTGTTTATTTTTTTGTTTACTTTTCTAAGGCCTTCGATAAAGTTAATCATCAACTCCTTGTAGCTAAACTAAGAGCTATTGGTATAAGAGATCCCTTTCTAACCTTTCTCAAGTCTTACTTAACTGGAAGAAAACAAAGAGTGAGAATAAGTGATTCTATTTCTGATATAATTGACGTTACGTCTGGTGTACCTCAAGGAGCACATCTTGCTCCTCTTCTTTTCAATATATTTATTAATGACCTGAATGTTTTTTCTAATACTCAATTTTGGCTTTTTGCGGATGACAACAAAATGCTGAAATCCATTAACTCTTACAATGATTGCTCTCTGTTTCAATCAGATATTGATTCATTCAATGATTGGTGCAAGGCCAACTGCATGGAGCTGAATATCGATAAATGTAAAATTATGTCCTTTTATAAAACAAAAAAACCTATAAATTTTGTCTACAAACTAAATGGTGTTGACCTGGCAACGGTCACACTCATTAAGGACCTTGGCTTAAGGGTGTATGATTTCATTTTAATATGAATTTATTTGCCCGTCACGACCACCTATTATCCAGTAGCCGCGAAAATGCATCAAATCCCGCGTTTAGCTTTGAGAGTTCGTCGGTAGGAGATCGTATTGTATCTGAACCATTTTGTGTTTTTTTTAGCAATAAAATAACATGAAAGCGAAAGCGAAGCGAAGTTATACATTAATTAAAAACAAGCATTTATTTTATTTTATTTATATACAAATACAAAAAAAGGTATTCATTTTATTTGTTAACAAATTTACAACTATTCACTTTCGTTCGTGGTAACAGATATATCCAAGTATATAAGTAAATAATTATTCCCCCTGTACCGATTACTCAAAAATGCAAAGAAACTGGCATAAGGTCTCTAGAGAGCGTTTTACATTTCACAGAATTGGAATAAAACGCTACAGTTCAGTTTACACTATAGTCACACAGAAGCACACACGTGTGTGCCCTGTATTTTTACATTGCATATTTTATCAAAGTGTAGACTCCAGTGGTTGCAGACCTATACAAGTGTATTAAAATAAAATATGAAAAAAAAATATATATATTTCATTTTCATTGTTTATCTTGACTTATAGGTTGGTATGAGGCTCACCACCCAAACTTTAAAAAATGGTTTACTTTACCAATGTCACCCCTGTTTCAGGGAAGATCAGTAAAAGTTGCAGGGCTTTTGTTTATTTGTGGATTTGATTTTAATATGTAAATGCGCATGCACGATTTGTAAATGCGAACTTACAAGTGTATTTTTGTGAGCATGCACTTAATATGAACCTTAAATGTTAACATAGTTTTGCCACTTAGATGATAGATTATACATTGTGATTATGTCCCAATGACTCAGTTGATAGAGTGCTTGCATTCCATGCCGAGAGCTGAGGTTCGTATCCCACGGAGGATGTCAGAAATGATTTCCCGTGTCGGTGTTTATTTCAACTCAATAATAAAATACCAGCAAGGTTTCTCAACCTTAACAATAAATGAGAACCAGCCCCCTCGGGAGCTGGGACACCCCCGCTTCAACTGAAATGGTTGGCGTAAGGCCGGCTTCCTTACCTATAAAAATACAACTTTCATTTTTCTTTTCATCTTCGTCTCCTAAATGATATTAATTTTTAAAGTTAAAAAAAGGTTTCATATTACTGCGTAGCCAGGGAATGTTTGTTGAGGCCGTGACTGCGTATGTGTTCAGTAAATATGCCAGTGTGTGTGTGCTCATGGACTTCACCCTGTACGACGGAAGACAACGCATCCAAGTGCTATATATGCCTGTATAGTATACTTTTTTGTACCATTGGATGTGTACATTGAAATAGCAACATGAAGTTTTTTTTCTAATAATTCAACTAAGTGATGGAATATATTCTAAGCATAAAAGCAGCACAAAAGATATACCTACCATTTATATTTTCAAATTTGCTCTTCGCTGGGTTGAAAAATTCATAAAACCTTTACCAATGACCGGTCACGAAATGTCCATCCGGCCTTACAGCAACTGGGTCTTGCTTGAGAATTGGCGCTTTGTAGCGACGACGATGAAGCTCGTAAAAAGGTCGATAGCTCAATTTGTAGAATGCTTGCATTCCATGCCGAGAGCAAGGGTTCGATCTCAAAGGTTGACTCAGCCTTCATAAGAAATGAGAACCAGCCCTTCACGGGAGCTGGGAAACCCCCACTTCAACTAAAAGTGGTTGGTGTGAGGACGGCCCCCTTACCTGTAAAAAAAAATAGGTCCCGAAGCGCCACATGCGACTCCTTCGGGGATAACGCAGGCAAGAAGTTAATTTATTTATTTAATTTTTTACATGACCAAAGAGCGCCGTTTTTGTGTGTTTCACACCTCAAGGGCCCTCCTAATCATGAATTAGATATTTTAAAAAGGTGCCGTTTCAGTGCTCCCTTAAAAATGCCAACAGATTCCGAAACCCTCACTCCGGGTGGCAGTCTGTTCTACTCCATCGGCCCCGAAAACCGGAAAGCGCGATCCTCAAAATTAGTGCGTATTTGACGGCGAGACTGCATCAATCTGACAGCTTGACACCCCGCTGACCTAAGTGTCCGCCCCCTCACACTCACTTCAACGGGGGAAAATATGTCTGCCAGATATGATGGAGCCAAACCATTTAGGGCTTTAAATACCATCAAACACACACGGAACCCTCTCAGGGAAACGAAGCCAATGTAGTTCTTTCAACAGCGAAGTGATGTGAGAGAATTTGGACATCCCGAAGATCAGTCTTACGGCCGCATTCAAAACAGACTGAAATCTGTTCAGTTCAGCGTTAACCACTAGACTAAATTACAGGCCTGAAAATTTCAAATTGCTCTACGCTAGGTTCAAAAAATGATTTCAATTCAACAAAAAAGGCCAGCCAGCAGAATTCTTTCCAGCTAAATCATTGAGCTAAATGAATTTCACTTTGAAATTCAAACAAACTTTCATATTATTCATGTAATGGAAAAAAACTTATCAGAATACTATAAAGTCGTGTGCAGCTCTCCGTACAATTCATTTCATCTAAATGAAAGATCTTTCGCTGTCTTTCGCCATTTCGTTAAACTTTGCAAACTGTTTTTATGTACGTACGTATTATACTACCATAGCGTTTATGTATATACTCTTACACACACAATATAAGAGAGGGCTGACTCGAGCATCTTCGGCAATATACGATGATACACGAGTGTACCCGAAGTATGAAATGTAGCAAATACAGCGCAACCAAAAAATGTATGGAATCTTAAACAGCAACTCTAGATGGTGTTTTGATTTCCATGCATTTTTGAGAAACCAGTTGGTCCAGTTGTAACGTAAACGATTGTACTCTTTTGCATTATATAAATCTTGCTTCCATAAAACTAAGGAGATATAATATTTTTCTCCGCAGTTCATCTACCGGCCGCAGGTGACGCTAGCGACCGGGTCATTTTTTGTATGGAAATCTTTATTTTTCCAGGATAAATAGAAATCGGGGGAGAAAAAATAAAACAAGTATGGCATTACAAACATAAAAAATATCACTTCAAATCCTAAAAGGAAAATAAACCATTAAAAGACGAATGTAGCTACAATATCGTATGCAAAATTTGGGTACTTTTTAAATAATCATAAAAAATCAATGAAAAGTAAAAAAAAACAACTAACAAGTAGAAAAAATAAAACTAATCAAAATTAATGTTTTGAAATAAAAAAAAGTTAGGATTTATTCATAAGAACAGTGGAAATCTCCATTTAAGGTATCTCCGTAAATAAAATTATTTTGAATTGGTTTTTTATGGAAAAAAATACCTAATTTTACGTGTTAATTTAATTTGGAAAAAAAATGCTACCTTACCATTAAAAATATGGGCTATTTTGGTCATCAAAGTTGGGCGCGCTGACCTCTCAATCACCCTTAACATTGGATATCAAACTTTCCTTTCGCGAACACATTGATAATATTGTTAATAACTCACTTAAGATTCTAGGTTTCATCCTTAGAATCACCTCTGATTTCAATAATGTACAAACTTTAAAAATCCTTTACTGTTCATTGGTTCGCCCACACCTTGAGTATGCCAGTGTTATCTGGTCTCCATTCTATGCTACCCACATTGACCGCCTTGAATCAGTACAGCATCGCTTTCTAAGACGAGTTGCTTGGAAACTGGGTCTAAGTAGAGATGAGTATTTTTTTTTATTTTATTTTACTTTATTAGGAGAAAAAACAGATACAGACACAGTTGCAATAAACAAAAAAGTGGATACATATAATTTAAAATGCCTACATCCTTAAAAATTTCCCACATATATATTTTAAATTTAATGTAGCTGACATAAAAATATAAAAGAAGTAGAGGAAGTCAAAATTCAAAAGTAATAAAATTAGTAAAAGAAACAAAAATAACAAGGAGAAACAAGAAGAGTAAACAAAGAAAAACATAAGAATGTAAAAGTTAAAGAAGAAAAAAGAGAAGAATAAAAAAGAAGAACAAAAAGCCCAATCAGCACCTATAAACTGGGTGTAAAAGACATTTTATATATAGTTTTCATCAAGTCCCCCCTAAAGGAGTATTTCCCCTTATTAAACAAATCTAAATCATTAAAATATTTATTAAAATCACTGCACATTCTATGAATAGGAGCTCTTTGACCTGCATTTGTTCGACATTTTGACAGAAAAAATAATTGTGAAGAACGAGATGCGCATCTTGGTATACGAAACTTAATTTGACATAGAAGACCAGGGCAATCCGTTTCCGATAGACAGATACTCCTCAGAGTCAACGCACTCAATATTAAACATCGATTATCAATACTTACCAGATTTAGATGAAGTAGGCGTTTGTCGTAAGAGCGGTTTTCGTAGCTTAACCGATGGAACAATATTTTCGTAAATTTTCTTTGAACCGACTCTAGTAGAGTTTTATACACATCATAAAAAGGGTTCCATACAGTCACAGCAAATTCTAGTTGTGATCGTATCAATGAATGATATAAAGTCATATAGCTCGATATCAATTTGAAATTTTTTGTCACACGATTGTGACTATAAAGACACAGTATGACACAGTATGACTATAAAGACATAGAGAACACCCTAGGCATTTCATTTTTAGTAACACGTCGACAACATGCTCAACTCATATGTATTTATAAAATCATTAATAGTATTTTCGACTCACCTTATCTTTTCCAATGTATCAAATTAAATGTTCCAACGCGTAGATTTAGAATAAATGAATTGCTCTCTCTCAACTTTCACACTTCAAATTTAGGATACTATTCTCATATTAACAGAATGTGTCGTCTTTTAAATTCTTCCTCTCATCTAGATTTATGCGGCATGAGCCTGTCGGAATTCCGTAGAGCTTTGTTTTGCTGAGGAAAGTATAGATATTTATTTGACTGTGCTATTATGTAATATTAATCCTTAAATTATATTGTTTTCTTTGTCATTCTTTGTAAATACCGTGTCATACAATTATGTAATTGGACTATCATGTCCGTTAATAAAATAAAATAAAAAAATAAAATAAAAAATAAAAAGAAAATTAAGAAAAAAAATTGTAGTATAATGAAGTTCAAATTTAAGCACAAAGCATGATTTTGTACTATAGATGATAGAAAAAAGACCCTTTTATGGCAAAAAAATAAATAAAAAATGGCAATCAATAGAAGTCTAGAAAAAAGTGATTTTAAGAGAATTGTTAATCTTTCTTTGAATTAAAAAAAGGCATTATTTGTCGTGATTTCAGGTTTGTTTTAATGAATCCATCTCTTCTGATAAGACCGCAAACAGCAGCTGAAGTTTCGGTTCCAATTTTTACTAATCTTTCAGTGGCTAACGTGTAGCAAGGAAAATGGAAATGGCTTGAGATTAGTTCGTCAACAAGCAGTAGATTTTCTTAACAACGTGATATTAATTCACCGTTCATAAATTTTGTAACAGGTGGCTTGGTCACATTATTTTCGTGCCAGTTTATAAGGATTTTTATAATTGTTTTCATCAAAATCAAGTTTTGGCCGATCGTAGTTCGAATTCTCAAATTTGTTTCCTGTCGCGTTTCAATATTCTTCACAAGATAAAAAGGCAAAGCAAGTAAGATGTTTTTTAGATGATTGAAATATCCATTTCTCTGTATAACAGGATGTAGTATCCTTTATTATATTACCCTTCGTCGTCGTCATTCGTCGTCGAGTTTCGATTTTCAAAATCAATGCCATCACAGCAGATGAAACACATTCATGCTCTATAGCAAATTAATTTTTGTATATATGCTGCAATGCGGCGAGCTTACGCGTGTGTGTTTACAAATGTATGAAAACTTTTAGGAATTAATCTGTTTGTTCATACTAAAAATGTATGGAACAATATTGACATCTAGCGGCAAAACGTAAAAGTTTTTTTTTACATTTTCTTTTATTTCATGCAAATTAAAAATAAAAAAAAAGCCAAATAAAAATGGATTTCAATCTGTAATCTAAGTTGCAAACATATATAACATTTGAGATTCATATTACATGCATTCTTACGAGCAGACATGTATAAGTTCTAATCTAATCTAATCTAAGCTGCAAAGATATATATCATTTAAGATTTATATTAAATGCATTCCCACAAGCAGATATGTATAAGTTCCCGCTTACATATGCTGCATGTGTACTTACAACATAACAGCCCATTCCAAATGAACATAAGCCCTGCAACTCTTGCCAACCTTCCCTGAAACAAAGGTGAATTTGCAAAGTAAACCATTTTTTAAAGTATGGGTGGTCAGCCTCATACCAACCTATAAGTCAAGAAAATTATTTTGTGTATTTCTTTACATAATCTAAGTTGCAAAGATACATACCATTTAAGATTCATATTAAATGCATTCCCACACGCAGACAGGTACAAGTTCACGCTTACAAATGCCCAATGTGGACTTGCAAAATAAAAAAACTAATCTCAAATGAACATAAGCCCTGCAACTTTTGCCGACTTTTCCTCAAACAGAGATAAAATTTGCATGGTAAACCATTGCTTACAGTATGGGTGGTCAGCCACATACTAACCTTTTAGTCAAGGAAATTATTTTGTTTAGTTCTATAATCTAAGTTGCAAAGATACATACCATTTGAGATTCATATTAAATGCATTCCCACAAGCAGACAGGTACAAGTTCACGCTTACAAATGCCCAATGTGGACTTGCAAAATAAAAAAAACTAATCTCAAATGAACATAAGCCCTGCAACTCTTGCCGACTTTTCCTCAAACAGAGATAAAATTTGCATTGTGAACCATTGCTTACAGTATGGGTGGTCAGCCACATACTAACCTTTTAGTCAAGGAAATTAATTTGTTTAGTTCATTAATCTAAGTTGCAAAGATACATACCATTTGAGATTCATATTAAATGCATTCCCACAAGCAGACAGGTACAAGTTCACGCTTACAAATGCCCAATGTGGACTTGCAAAATAAAAAAAACTAATCTCAAATGAACATAAGCCCTGCAACTCTTGCCGACTTTTCCTCAAACAGAGATAAAATTTGCATTGTGAACCATTGCTTACAGTATGGGTGGTCAGCCACATACTAACCTTTTAGTCAAGGAAATTTGTTTAGTTCATTAATCTAAGTTGCAAAGATACATACCATTTGAGATTCATATTAAATGCATTCCCACAAGCAGACAGGTACAAGTTCACGCTTACAAATGCCCAATGTGGACTTGCAAAATAAAAAAAACTAATCTCAAATGAACATAAGCCCTGCAACTCTTGCCGACTTTTCCTCAAACAGAGATAAAATTTGCATTGTGAACCATTGCTTACAGTATGGGTGGTCAGCCACATACTAACCTTTTAGTCAAGGAAATTAATTTGTTTAGTTCATTAATCTAAGTTGCAAAGATACATACCATTTGAGATTCATATTAAATGCATTCCCACAAGCAGACAGGTATAAGTTCGCGCTTACAAATGCCCCATGTGGACTTATAAAATAAAAAACTAATCTTAAATGAACATAAGCCCTGCAACTCTTGCCGACTTTTCCTCAAACAGAGATAAAATTTTCATTGTAAAACAATCTTACAGTATGGGTGGTCAGCCACATACTAACCTATAAGTCAAGGAAATTATTTTGTTTAGTTCTATAATCTAAGTTGCAAAGATACATACCATTTGAGATTCATATAAAATGCATTCCCACAAGCAGACAGGTACAAGTTCACGCTTACAAATGCCCAATGTGGACTTGCAAAATAAAAAAAACTAATCTCAAATGAACATAAGCCCTGCAACTCTTGCCGACTTTTCCTCAAACAGAGATAAAATTTGCATTGTGAACCATTGCTTACAGTATGGGTGGTCAGCCACATACTAACCTTTTAGTCAAGGAAATTATTTTGTTTAGTTCATTAATCTAAGTTGCAAGATACATACCATTTGAGATTCATATTAAATGCATTCCCACTAGCAGACAGGTATAAGTTCGCGCTTACAAATGCCCCATGTGGACTTATAAAATAAAAAACTAATCTCAAATGAACATAAGCCCTGCAACTCTTGCCGACTTTTCCTCAAACAGAGATAAAATTTTCATGGTAAACCATTCTTACAGTATGGGTGGTCAGCCACATACTAACCTATAAGTCAAGGAAATTATTTTGTTAAGTTCTATAATCTAAGTTGCAAAGATACATACCAATCGAGATTCATATTAAATGCATTCCCACAAGCAGACATTTATAAGTTCACGCTTACACATAATGCATGTTGACTTACAACATAAAAACCCAATCTCAAATTAATATAAGCCCTGCAACTCTTGCCAATCTTCCCTGAAACACAGCTGAAATCTTCAAAGTGAACCATTTTTTAAACTATGGGTGGTCGATTTTCTTTTACAAAGGCTGCATGTTTTTATTTTACATGTTTTCCGAATTTTAACGCGAGGAAACTATGCGCAATATACACATTCACCAAATGTTAAGGGGTTGGGCTGCGTAGCAGCCAGGGGCAACGCCCCTAGTCTGCTTTAAATTATCTGTCAAAAATCGCGACAGCTCAAGATTGTCTTGTGTAAGTGTCTATCACCATTAATGCAATGTGGTTAGTTTTGATGTAAGACCATATATAAGAGCATCCACTTTCATTTTATAATTGATAATATTAACAGCTTGTCAGATGGTTAAAAAAAAAGAACATAAAGCCATAGTATTCTGTGAGCCTGACTTTATAGTTATTCTTCGTCCAATAGGCAGATCACATTGGATAGTTAGAAACGAGACTATTGGAAGCTCTTCACAACTTTTCAATACCTTTTCTATGAGTCCAGAGTAACTTCTTGGTCCACTTGCACAACCATCAATATTGTAATGTAAATAGTAGATTAATATAGGTGTACACCGTAGGTAGCAATAATTATAGACCTAAGAAATCTAGAAATTAAATGATCCTTTTGTACTTTTGAACTTGGTAGAATATTCGCGAATGTGCTGTCAAAATTAGTCACTGGAGAGTTCTGTCTGTTAAGTATATAAGGCGTAAAATTGAGTGCGCTAAGCCAGTGAGATAGTTGCCTTTGATTTGAAGAGTGTAAGCGATAGTGAACTGTAACAATAATTTTTTCTACTCCCATTTGGTAATTTACTAATCACAAAACGGCTAACGCAATCACAATGCTATACATTTCCACACCCGTTGCGTAATGTTACATTACGCAACTGATAACGGTGTTGAAATGAAAATGTGCGCATGCGCATTGTCAGAAATGGAACCATTTTTGAATTTCGAGTGTATACCTTGTATGAGGCTATCCTTCTAAGCGACCGATAACAAACTATTATTGGCCGTTTCCATAGCAACCACGTTTAAACGTCAGCCATTACACGAATATTTTCAATTTATTAATAGTTTCTCTCCACTATGTTCAATCTTTGTTCAAATGAAAATGAATATATTCTATGCGTAGAGTCAAATAAAAATTGTTAATAGTGTAATAATTCATCAATGTTACTTATCAAAATACTCCAAATTGTAGCTTTCCTTTTTTTCGAAGGAAAACAGAAGGCTTGAAAGGAAAATAATGCAAGATATTTGCACCGCAAAAAAAAAACAAACTTAAACACTCACTTGGCTAATAGGTCGGTATGAGGTTGACCATCTATGCTGTAAAAACTTGGTTCACTTTGCCAATGACACCCCTGCTTCAGTGGTTGCAGGGCTTATGTTTATTTGAGTTTAGGGTTTGAATGTTAACCCTTATAAATTACACGGTTTGACAAAGGTATTAATTACTTCAAATGGACGAGTACATTAAAATGACTATTATTTACTATTTTATTATTTATTTCATAGTCGTAGAAAAAGTATTGTATGCCACTGCACGTAGGTAATAAGTCTTTGTAACACTCTTGCTGTCTATTGTGCCATTCGGCTGCGCCTCATGGCACAAACTAGCACTCGTGTTACAAAGACTATCATTACTAGGCAGTGGCATAAATAACTATTGTGTTACCAAAAAGTGTTAAAAATAAATATAAATTTGTAAAATTAATTAAGTGCACATAAAGATCCTGAAAGAAGACTTGTTTGTTTTTAATTTAGAGACTTTTCGAACCCAAAAAAACACTATAATTGGCGTCAGGTGTGAAATAATAAAAAATAAAAAAACTTTACTCCTACAAAATAAACTAAAATAAATAAAAAGTGCTAAAATAAAATATACCCAAATTGAAACCTTTGTGAACTGTTTAAAAAGATAAATTAAATTCGAAATAATAAGAAAATAACGCAAAACCATTTTAGAACATTCTGGAACTTTCTACAAAAAAAACATTAATAATAATTATTAGCTTATCCTGTTAAAAAGTCATCAGTTTTGGACTGTGTTTTCTTTTGTGATAAAAAATAAAAAATATATTAAAAAAATATTTTTCAAAGAAATTTCTAGAAAATTAAAAAAAACTAGGGGCGTTGCCCCTGGCTGCTACGCAGCCTAACCCCTTAACATTTGAAGAATGTGTATATTGCGCATAGTTTCCTCGCGTTAAAATTCGGAAAACATGTAAAATAAAAACATGCAGTCTTTGTAAAAGAAAATCGACCACCCATACTTTAAAAAATTGTTCACTTTGCAGATTTTAGCTGTGCTTCAGGGAAGGTTGGCAAGAGTTGCAGGGCTTATGTTCATTTGTAATGGGTTTTTATGTTGTAAGTACACATGCAGCATGTGTAAGCGTGAACTCATGAATGTCTGCTTGTAGAAATGCATGCAATATGAATCTCAAATGTAATATACTTTGCAACTTAGATTATAGAACTAAACAAAATAATTTCCTTGACTTAAAGGTTAGTATGTGGCTGACCACCCATACTGTAAGAAATGGTTCACCATGCAAATTTCATCTCTTTTTGAGGATAAGTCGGCAAGAGTTGCAGGGCTTATGTTCATTTGAGATTACGTTTTTATGTTGTAAGTCCACATGGGGCATTTGTAAGCGCGAACTTAGAAATGTCTGCTTGTGGGAATGCATTTAATATGAATCTCAAATGGTATGTATATTTGCAACTTAGATTATAGAACTAAACAAAATAATTTCCTTGACTTATAGGTTAGTATGAGGCTGACCACTCACACTTTAAAAAATGGTTCACTTTGCAAATTTCACCTCTGTTTCAGGGAAGGTTTGCAAGAGTTGCAGGGCTTATGTTCATTTGAGATTGGGTTTTTATGTTGTAAGTCAACATGCATTATGTGTAAGCGTGAACTTATAAATGTCTGCTTTTGGGAATGCATTAAATATGAATCTCAAATGGTATGTATCTTTGCAACTTAAATTATGTTAAGAAATACACAAAAAAAAATCCTTGACTTATAGGTTGGTATGAAGCTGACTACCCATAATTTAAAAACTGGTTCACTTTGCAAATTTCACCTCTGTTTCAGGGAAGGTTGGCAAGAGTTGCAGGGCTTATGTTCATTTGAGATTGGGTTTTTATGTTGTAAGTCAACATGCATTATGTGTAAGCGCGAACTTATAAATGTTTGCTTGTGGGAATGCATTTAATATGAATCTCAAATGGTATGTATCTTTGCAACTTAGATTATAGAACTGAACAAAATAATTTCCTTGACTAATATGTTAGTATGTGGCTGTCCACCCATACTGTAAAGTGTAAGAAATGGTTCACCATGCAAATTTCATCTCTGTTTGAGGAAAAGTCGGCAAGAGTAGCAGGGCTTATGTTCATTTGAGATTAGGTTTTTATGTTGTAAGTCCACATGGGGCATTTGTAAGCGCGAACTTTTACCTGTCTGCTTGTGGGAATGCATTTAATATGAATCTCAAATGGTACGTATCTTTGCAACTTAGATTATAGAACTAAACAAAATAATTTCCTTGACTTATAGGTTGGTATGAGGCTGACCACCCATACTGTAAGAAATGGTTCACATTGCAAATTTCAGCTTTGTTTCAGGGAAGGTTGGCAAGAGTTGCTGGGCTTATGTTAATTTGGAATGGGTTTTTTTATGTTGTAAGTATACATACAGCATGTGTAAGCGCGAACTTATAATTGTCTGATTGTAGGAATGCATTTAATATGAATCTCAAATGTAATATTTCTTTGCATCTTAGATTACAGATTTAAATCCATTTTTATTTCGTTTGTTTTTTTTAAATTTTGAATCAAATAAAAGAAACTATAAAAAAACTGTCCAATTTTGCCGCTAGATGTCAATATATTTTCATACGTATTTCGATACAAACACAAAAGGTCTATAATGGTTTATAAGTGTATTTTAGTAGGCGATCAAACACATACGCGAATAGTACCTTCACTTTTGCAACATATATACAAAATTTGATTCGCTATACATTGGGAACGTGTTTCATCTGCTGTGATGGCATTGATTTTGAAAATCGAAACCCGAAGCGATTGACGACCAAGTAGGACAATATAATAAAGGATATATATTCTGGACTTTTGTTGTTTTAAAAAGTGCATTAGTGTTGGTACCTACCTATACACTGTACAACTTCCAGATAGTGGATGAGGCGCAAAAACAAAATTAATCATTATCACCCGCTATATATATAAAACTCGTGTTAAATAAATTTAAAAATATGTTTGTTCTAATAAAAAAAATGGCTAAGGTAAACGACAAGGACCTTAAAGTCACCGAGCTAAAAAATGAGCTGCTGGAGAGAGACCTAGAGACCTCGGGAGGGAAGGCGGCCTTACAAGCAAGACTCATGGAAGCGCTGGAACTATCAGGCGAAGACCCTGCATGCTTTGTCATGGCGTCTGGGGGAGACCGCGCCCTTGAAGAGCTGAACCTCAGCATCAACGAAAACTTGAAGGAAGGCCTCACCACCATAGAGAAGAAGACCAGTAACCTGACAGGACTGAAAGTGGAGATGGCTGACAACGCCAAGACCCTGGAGGAGAAGATGACCACCAACCTGAAGCAAGAGATGACCAACCTGAAAGAGGACCTGGCAACCATGGAGGAGAAGATGACCAACAACCTCACCGGGCTGGAGGAGAAGATGACGGGGCTGGAGGAGAAGATGAACAGCAACATGACCAGCCTGAAGGAAAAGATGACTGAGGCACTGGAGAAGAAAGTAGCAGAAAGCTCGCTAGTAATGTCAGAGATTGAGGCCCGTGTGGCAAGCCTGGAAGACCGCTTGAGGGCAGCTGTGGAGGGAGAAAAGCTTTTGCCTCAGATGTCTGACGCACGTATGGAGTCCACCAGAATATCCCTTAAAGACAAAGGCAACCTTCACGACGAGATCGACCAGGAATGCTCCAACGAACTCCAACCAGGGTCACTAGAGGGGATGATGACCTGTGGCTGGCGAAGCACAACCTCCCAACCTTCGATGGGAAGACGTCGTGCGAGGAATACTTGACCCTCTTCGAGACGGCTGCCATGATGGGAGACTGGAGCCAACAGAATTAGGCTTCGGTTCTCAGCATGTCGCTCCGAGGAGACGCTCTCAGGGTACTGCAGGCCATACCCCTGGACAACCGAGGCGACTATGGGCAGCTGAAGCAGCGCTTGAATATGCGCTATGGCCACAAGTGCCTGGAGCAGCTGTACAAGTCGCAGCTGAACACAAGGGTGCAGAAGCCCAACGAGAGTCTCCAGAAGATTGAGATGGACATCGCCCGCCTGGTAAGAGACGGTTACCCGACAGCCTCCGACGACATCTGTGAGAGCTTGGGAGTGAACAAGTTCCTGAACGGATTGCGGGAATGGGAGACGCAGCAAGCCGTGAAACTGCTTGGGTTCGTGCGGTTGAGGCTGAGGAAACCAAGCCACCGACGACAGAGGAGATAATGAAAAGATTTTGGAACGTTTAAGACCTCGAAGATGAGACCCACGCTGCTTGAACTGCGGACAGCTGGGCCACCTTAGCATCAAGTGTCCATAAGCCTCAGAAACCCAGGAAACAAGCTGCGGAAAACTAAAAAGGGTTAATGGGAAGGAGCAACGTTGACCCGCGCTGGAGAGGCCCTGAAATCTGCTGCTACTGTCGCAACCGTGAGAGGAAAAGCCAGCAGCATTTTTATCAATGGCATAATAGATGGAGTAACTCGTGAACTACTGGTGGACACGGGAGCAACCAGAACAATTCTGCGACGCGACATAGTGACACGAGGTAAACAGATTGCACCAACAAAGTGGTCTCTGCACACCGCCACGGGAGAGTCAGCACAGGTGTATGGGGAGACGACTGCCACCTTCCAAATTGGCAGCACCACTTTTGATCATCAGACATTAGTGGCCAACATTAAAGAAGACGTTATACTGGGAATGGACTCACTGGACAGATTTGGGTACAGCTTGAATCTAAAAAAAGGTGCCATTAAAATTGAAAATGAAGAAGTCATCCTGCAAAGACGGAAAGAAATGGCTGCACGTGTTACCCTAGCAAAGAATATCGAAGTGAAGGGGCGATCTGAGATGATAGTGAGTGCCCACCTGGATTCCAGTAGTACAAATGACCAAATCTGTATGATAGAACTGGAGAACATAGACAATGTTAACAAAGGAGTCATGGTGGCAAGAACAGTGATTCGCGCACAGGAGACCATTCCTGTCAAGATCATGAATGTGAACAGCTACCCAGTTAAAAAGAATGAAGGTTTTGTTTTGGGCGGATGTGAGAGGATAACTTCCATTGTGCAACAGATGACAAACATGTCATGCAAAGGAAGAAAATTGTCGACACAACTGGAAACTCTGGTCCACGACGCTTCCCAAGGTTGTTCATCCCAAACCGAGGAAAACAAACGTAGAGTGAGGAGTTTGATCTGCCGCTACCAGAACATCTTTGAGGACTCTAATGGCCGTCTGGGAAGAACCAAGGTAGTGCGACATAGCATAGACACCGGAGAAGCAAGACCAATAAAACAGACCCCAAGAAGACTATCCTTTGCAAAACGGGAAGAAGCTGACAAGATCATCAAAGACATGCGCAAGGATGGCATCATAGAACCATTAAGTAGCCCTTGGACATCTCCGGTGGTACTGGTGAAAAAAAAGGATGGTACCACGAGATTTTGTGTGGACTACAGACTGCTCAACGATGTTACAAAAAAGGATAATTACCCTCTGCCAAGGATTGACGACACCTCGGATACATTGGCAGGATGCACCATTTTTTCCACATTGGACCTGAAAAGTGGCTACTGGCAAGTTGAATTAGATGCCAAAGATAAGGAGAAAACTGCATTCTTGACTGGATCTGGACTTTGGCAATTCACCGTGATGCTATTTGGCTTATGCAATGCCCCCGCCACGTTTGAAAGGCTGATGGAGAATGTGCTGCGAGGACTGTCATGGGAAACCTGCCTGGTATACTTGGATAACATAATCATCTTGGGAAAAGACTTCAACCATCAACTGAGAAATCTTGTAAAAATTGAGAACAGACCAACCGTATTTGCACGACATTATGTCAGCAGTAACAACAAACGATTTTCCTAAAGATCTGACAAATTGATCTCCAGGCCAGATTTTACACGTTCTTTGGCTTACACAAGCCAACCAAATACTACGTCTGTATGTAGCAACGGAATCACCGTCGGAAACTTTGACAACTCTAGCTGCTTTTGTGATAAAAGTGTATCCTCCATCATAGGTTCTTATAAAAATAATTGTTCATGTAAAGATGACTCATAGCATATTTGTTTCATCATTTTGGCCTCGAAATATTTGCTAGATATCAAAAAAGTAAAAGATTCAGTCTTTGGAAAAAATAGCTCTCTGCATTTGGTTGTTGTCCTACTGCCCTTTTCTCCACACATGTAGGTGTATGCAGGCTCGGATTAAGGGCGGTTCGAGCGGTGCGACCGAACCAGGGCCCCCACGTCCTAGGGGCCCCTGAGACATTTTAGAAAAATACAATTTAAAGATTTTTTCGACTTAAATTTGTTCGGGGGCATTCACGACCAAGGGCCCCCCAAAGACTTTTTAAAAATTAGTTTAAGAAGATATTCCCATCGGTTTTTTTTCGGCGTCCTAACCAAAAAGGGCCTCTAGACCAAATAAACTAATGATGACTTGCATGCAAGTATATAGAAAAATATTTCAACGTATTTTTTACAAAAAGGACAAGATTTCAACAAGTGTCATAGACCGTCCGATCAGGTTTCACGAAAATTAACGTAAAAAGTCGTCAATAATCGTCTTGGTTCGCAATGAGTATACATTTTTTGGTTGGTGAGGGGAAGGGGGAGGGGGGAGTTGGGGGTTTGCAGGGCCCCCTGACTTTTCTCGCACCAGGGCTGGAAGTCTCATCAGGACGGTAGATAGCATGTTACCGTCGACGGTACGTTAGAGATACCTATTTGAAAGTTTGCCATAGCGCCGCTAGGTGTCAATGCGTGCATATGATTGGTCGAATAGTTCAATACCTTTCATCGGTACAATGTTAACGAGCTTTGGTAGACTCAACTGACGGTAACGTTCGTGGTAACTACCATATTTATGGTAGCATATCAAGCAAATTGAACTGCCTGATACGCAAACGATTGGAGTAAGCTAGTATCTGCAGTTATTTGAAATATTCTTATCTATGTTTTTTTTAAGTACAAAATTACATTTAAGATTTATACGAGTATTAAACGTATTAACATAAGCAGACACGTATATGTTCTCACTTACACATGCTGCATGTGGACCTAGAATATAAAACCCAAATTTCAGATGAACATAAGCACTGCAACTTTTGCCGACTTTTCCTGAAACAGGGTTGACTTTTGCAAAGTGAAACATTTTTTTACAATGTGGGTGTTCAGCCTCATTTCAACCTACAAGACAAGGAATAAATTTTAAACTAAATAAATTTCATAAAACAATTTTTAAAAAAACAGTTAAGAAAAATAAAACTTATAAATTAAATTAAGAAAATTAAAATGGTAAGGGTAAGGGTTCCTTGACTGATAGGTTGGTATGCGGCTGACCACCCATGCTGTAAAATTGGTTCACTTTGCCAATGTCACCCCTGTCTCAGGGAAGGACGGCAAGAATTGCTGGGTGTATATCCATTTGAGATGGTTTTTATGTTGTAGGTTCACATGCGGCATGTGCAAGCGCGAGCTTGTACGTGTCTGGTTGTGAAAATGCATGAAATGTGAATCTCCATTGTAACATATCTTTGCAGCTTAGATTAGATTAGATTAGAAAATAGTTAATTTCTTGACGTATAGGTTGGTATGAGGCTGAACCACCATGGTTTCAAAAATGGTTCACTTTGCAAATGCCACCTCTGTTTCAGAGAAGGTCGGAAAAAAATGCAGGGCTTATTTTCACGTGAGTTTTCGTTTATTTTATACATACACATGCAGCATGTGAAAGAGCGAACTTACACGTGTCTGCTTGTGAGCGTGCATTAAATATGATCCCCTTGAATATCAATACATCTTTGATCTTTGATTATGGATTTATGATATTTATAATAGATATGATGATAGAACTTAGGATACGATTTTTGGATTTGTTTAATTTAATTTTAATTTCATTTCCTTTTTTTTTTTTTTTATTAAATTTATTTTGTTAATTTTTTATTTATTTCGTAAATTTTAATCACGAGCAAATACGCGAAAGTTCGGGTTTACTCATGCTACACGTGAAGTTTCTAAATAAGCGTCATAAACCCTGCAACTTAGGTTATATACGTCGAAGGCTGCTGGCATATAATAGCGGCAGATTTGGTCAACAATAATGAATGGGAGACCTAGTAGAGAAGATACGTTGACCGTGTCCATACAATAAAACCATACAAAATGGCGTCAAGGGAACAGCTGATCAATAATTCTACGTGTTTCTTACAAAGTACCTAAACGTCATTCAATTGATTTGGCGACCTATCAATTATCATGACCGGTAGCTGACTGCCAAGACTTGCTTTGATAGTACTTACCATCGTTACCTGTCGCCATACAAAAAAATATCCAAGATGGCCGCAGGTGAACAGCTGATTATTAATTCTACGTATTTCATAAAAAAAAAGTACCTAAACGTCGTTCGGTACATTTGGCGAACTATCATTCCGGTAGCTGACATGTCGGGACTCGCATTGATACCGCTTACCGTCGTTACCTGTCCCCATACAAAAAAAAAAAAAAACAAAATGGCCGCAGGTGAACAGCTGATTAGAGATTAACAGGTGTTCATACTAATCTGAACGACAATCGGTAGATAGGATCTACCGTTTGTGTTGAGACTGCCAGCCCAGGGCCCCCCGTGGTCTTAATCCGGGCCTGGGTGTATGTATAATATAAGCGTATTCATTTCCATACATAATATTATCATGTAGGTATGTATATGAATAGGTATAATTCTTACAAAACTTAGATGGAAAAATATTATAAAACGTCGTTGTAGGACAGGAAAATGTGACCAAATGCATTAGTATGAAAATGGAATTATTGACTATTTGGCATTATTGCTGAGAAACATTAAAAAGTAATTTATCATCTTGTAGGTAGGTAAGTGTAAGAGTTTGAATGTAAAAAGTATACCTACCTACTGCATACAATATATATAGTACATACCTGTGTAAAAAACGGTTAAATGCCTCTCCGAACATTTTACATTTCGTTACTTAGCTAGGAAAACAATAATGGAGAAGGATTCGACGACGAAAATAGTCATGTCGTTCACGGATATCTGATGAAAGTCGCATTGAGAAAATTAACGGTGTAGCAAATGCACAAAATACTTATACTGAGTTGCAGCAGCTAAAGTAAAAATAGAAAAGATAATCGTCAATCTTTGATAGAAGTTGCATTAAAGAAATGGAAAAAAAGCAACAAAATACGCAGTAAAAACGTAGCAAGCATGATGGTCACAGATCTTCGATAATTCTTCTTCTTCTTTTGTGCTACTTCTATCGAACATCGACGATCATCATGGCTATTTTGACTTTAGATGCTGCGGCTCGAAACAGGGACTTGGTGCTTCTGCCAAACCACTGTCGCAGGTTTTTCAGCCACGATGTCCTTCGGCGTCCCTGAGATCTTCTCCATTCAATCTTACCCTGTATGATAAGATGAAGGAGACGGTACTTCTCATTTCTCATGATGTGACCAATTCGTTGGAGGACTTCTTTATTGGTGACTCGATCACGCCAAGAGATCCGAAGCATTTTTCGGTATAGACACATCTCGAACGCTTCAATTCGTCTCTCCAGTGCCTGCATGAGAGTCCACCCCTGCATACCATACAGAGCGATTGGGAAAACATAGCATCTCACTATGCGCTTCTGGAGTTCGAGGCTCAAATTTCGGCACAACAGTACTTTGATCATTTGAGCTAAGAAATTTCGGGCTTGCTCTCTATAATAATGAGCTTAAAAAAGGTGAAGAAGAAGTGGGTCGATGAATGTCGAATTTCGCACGGTGGGGTGAAATAAAAAAAGATTTTTTTCCTATACTACCTTTTCGTGACCACAGTCACCTCAAAGGTGCTTCGTGCGTAACTGGGATTTTTTTCTCCTGATACTCGCCTCGCTCAAACGATTTCACTGATATATATTCATAAATATGTAACTCAGGAAAAAAATATTATCTTCAAATTTAGTTACTTACATACACGACGCGACGTAAAAATGAACTTGGAACAAATTCCATAGATAAACAAATAATGGAAACACACGGCCAGGTTGCTGGAGAAAAGGCAAACGTATATTTTTCTATATTAATTAAATAAACAAAGTTTAAATTCACTTTTATATTTTTTTTATTTTTGTCTAGCACTTTCGCCTACAAGGCATCATCAGGACAATGACAATTCAAAATTCAATAGTATATTTTTCTGTTGGTTGCATCGATATAAATTGTACTATATTTTATTTAGATCGATGGTTGGTTGCTATGGACCAAAGTCTTGTAAACCTGCGACGTTTGCCCGCCGAGAAAACTAAAATAAAAATACGTACCGATTCCATATTTTCGCCTACTTTTTGTTCCTTCTCCACTGTCACTGTGCGATGACGGGCTTTATAATATCATCATTGAGAAGTGAGATGAGAATTCAGGAATCCAATAAGCAATGGGAATGCGGCATGTCTCGCCTCTTTATTGCACATTCCTTTACTCATCCTACCCTCCAACTCTATGTATCCTCCCCTGCGGACCGCAATACTCCATTTTAAATGAGGCAGGAGACCCCAACTCGGTATATTAAAAATCTCAACGTTCTCAATGTTGAATCTCATAAAACAATTAAGATTCCGTAAGAAGGTAAATTCTTTTTTATTATAATAAAATCTGCGTAGATATTATTGTACTATTGAATAAAAACAAAATCTTCAAAAGTTCAAGATATTGGTACGACTGCATTGTTCTAAATTTGAAAATTTTCAATGAATAGAATGAGTATTTTTTATCGATTGGCAACATCTTTTTTTCTAATTAGGCGAGTTTTTTTTTTCACTATTCTATAATGCTGCCTCCAAACGCTTGCCAAGCCTCGACAAGCAGTCACAAGCGCAAGCGTGTGGAAGCAGCATAATGATGTCGGCACGTGAATTGGCATCTACAATATGGTGTCGTCTGCTAGGGAAATGGCATACAAATATTTTGCTATTGGTTGCTAAGGAAGTTGTAATCCAATCAGATTCAAAATTCACAAAAATTATCTCTAGGTTATGTTTATAAACGCAACTAAGCTACACATATATCGTAACTTCTTGCCGCGTTATCCCCGAAGGAGTCGCATGTGGCGAGTTGAACCTTTTTTTTACCGGTAAGGGGGCCGGTCTTACGCCAACCACTTCAGTTGAAGTGGGGGTTTCCCAGCTCCGGAGAGGGCTGGTATTCATTTATTGTGAAGGCTGAGTAAGCCTTTGCCTAGCAATTGCCGGTATTTTATTTTGGGGTTTGTAATTAACACCGAAACGGGAAATCACTTCTGACACCCTCGGTGGGATACGAGCCCGAGCTCACGGCATGGAATGCAAGTAGACTCTACCAACTGAGCTATCGACCGGACATGTTTTTTTAAAAAATGGTATAAAACTGTATATAGGGTACATCGATTGCGATGCTTGCATTTATATTTAAAAATTAAAACTTAGGTCATTACTAATATGTTAAATTTCATTCAGAATCGGTGAAGCCGTTTTGGAGGAGTGTGACCACAAACACTGTGATACGAAAAGTATATGTATACCTATATATATAAATAGATTAACTTACTACATACAAAACTCACTCATGTTTTACCTTTGAAAGAAAAGTTAAAAAATATATTTTAATGAAATTTTTATTACCGTCGTCGGTTGATCTACTCAATTTTAAGGTAAAAATGATAATATTTTCCTTGTCTTTGGATGCGTAGAGGTTGGTTTTGTATGTCCCGACTATAATGGGGGTATAAAAGAGGGAAACCTTGCCAGGGCGGCAGTCCCTCTGTGCCTGGCGCTGGTCACACACATCTCTGTGAACTGTGAAGGTACATGCATCTCTAAAAAGTGACGCCAATCAGATGTGGCCTAATTTGTTAGTTTCATGTACTATTAAAATATAATAATAAATCATATATTAAAGTACCTACTTACTTTTATAATCTAAAATCTAAGTTGCAAAGATGAATTAACATCTAAAATTCATATTAAATGTATGCCCACAAACAGACACGTGTAAGTTCGCGCTTACAAATGCTGCATGTGTACTTACAAATTAAAATTCAAACATCAACTCATCCTTCCCTGAAACTGGGGTGACATTGGCAAAGTGAACTATTTTTACAGTACGGGGGGTCAGCCTCATACCAACTATAAGGAAAAAAACTTCATAAATTTATTTGAAGTTACTCAATTGATTTCACTTGCATTGTCGTTAAATATTTTTTGCACCGTATTTAAATTTTGTTGCAAAAGTTGCAAAAATATAATAACATTTCAGATTCATATTAAATGCACGCCCACAAACAATCACGTGTAAGTTCATGCTTACATATGCTGTATGTGTACTTAAAAATTAAAGTCCAAACCTAAAATGAACAAAAGCCCTGCAAATATATAACAATGGTAACATTGGCAAAGTGAACCACTTTTTAAAGTATGGGTGTGTACCTATGTACAGTGTCGCGGTCCTTGCACACTTCTTTTCATTTCATCCAGGGTCATCACATTTTTCATGCAAGCTATTATTATTCTCGATGTTTGCGCCCTTGGCAAAAACTAAGCCCGAAACTGTCTGAAATAAAATATTCCTAAAGGGGTGTAGTTTTCCGACAATTTATAAATAAACACCTGAGCTTGTGTTTTATTCGATTATTTATGTTGTATTCTAAAAGAAATGGAGAGAGAACGAAGGAAGGGAATTTATCGAAAATACTTGGATATGAGAAATTAATGTTGAAATTATTTGTTACCTACACAAAATACAAGTGTGTGCATCGTATAAAAGCAAAAGCAGTAATCTAGATCTTTTTTTGAAATCATGATGGGACAATACAAGAAGGGGCAAAGAAAACAACGCACACGGCACAAGTATTGTAGGTAATTTATAAACCATGCTATCACAGCTCACGATGCGTTTTTTGGGTTGCACCAACCTCCAATCATTATTTGATTGACACATCAATTTTGACCTCGGTTAAAAAAAATTCGGAAGTGGGTAATTATATGATGGAATTTGAACAGGAAATATGATTCACACTTAATTTTGATTTATGTCTGATCGGAGTTTGGTGCAACAGGCCCTTACATAGAATTTCACTTTCAGTTTGTGCAATACATCTAAATAACACTTTAAAAGGCTTTGGCCATTGTTAGGTAGTATTCCTTGACTTATAGGTTGTTATGTGGCTGACCACCCATACTGTAAAAAATTGGTTCACTTTGCCAATGTCACCCCTGTTTCAGGGAAGGACGGCAAGAGTTGCAAGGCTTATGTTCATTTGAGATTGGGTTTTTATATTGTAGGTCCACATGCGGCATGTGTTAGCGCGAAATTATACATGTCTGCTTGTGGGAATGCATTTAATATAAATCTTAAATGATATATATCTTTGCAGCTTAGATTAGATTAGATTAGATTATTCCAAATTAACTATGGGGCCGTCCATAAATTACGTCATCGATTTTTGCCGATTTTCGACCCCTCCCCCCCCCCTTACAATCATCCCATAGTCATTATCTAATGACCCCTCCCCCCCCCTTGCTGTAATAATGGATGAGCTTAATAATTAATAATGTTATAAATCTTACAGAGTATTATGTATATTTTGTAGAAATTGGTATTTACAAGAACGACGTCACTTTTGGTACGCGTACGTCATTTGCCATCATCCGCAGACCAGACTCCCCCCCCCCCTTAATTCGAATGACGTAATAAATGGACGGCCCCTACGTAAATTTCAAATTTCACTTATTGCTCTTATACAGCACTATACACCCTAACTCACCATCAATCCTCACACATGCATACACACACATACACACACATACACCACCCTCACCCATTTTCGCTCTTTGTTATTACTTAATATTAATTTTGTATCTTTGTGAATATCTGTTTTACTTGATATTTATCTCTCTCTGTGTGATTTGTTTTTACTTTACAGCAGTCCGAAGCAACTATAAAGTATTGTATTCGTCCGAAAAGAAATTATTGGGGTTTCAACGGAAATGATTTGTCCTGCACCAGGACATGCAAAAAAAACTATTTTTTCGAACCTGTCTATCCGTCCGTACATAATAATATGTATGTATGTATGGATGTATGTAGGTACTTATGTCCCAGCCGAAACTAAGTACTGATGGCAGAGAAACCAATTTTTGGGTATGGGGAATTGACAACCACAGATTTTGATGAGCCGACCGGCAAAAAAAAAAACCGTGTACACGATCCCAAACTTTTTATTGAAAAGATTAAAAAAAACCCATAAATACGCAAATTACTTAAACTTGTTTAAAGTTCATTTGGAGAATTCAAAATGGCTTCCGAAGACTTGAAACTTTCTAAAGCGATTTTCTCAAGAATGGCTCCAACGATTTTTTTTTCATTTTCAATGTGGTAGTCACTTATGTAATATATTCTTACCAAAATTAACTATGGCAACACTCTTGCTAATCTGCGTCTTTGAGTTGTCATATGAAAAATTTCTCAGAAGCGAAATGGTAGGCAAAAAAACAATTTTCTACAATACTACCCATACATAATATAAATTCCTACAAAGAAACAAAAAATATTTTTTGAAAAAATAAAAATAAAGTACCGTTTACATCTATAATCTAAGCTGCAGAGATATGTTAACATTTAAGGCTCATATTAAATGCATGCCCACAGACAGGCACAATATGTAGGTTCTCACCTACACATTCTGCATGTGTGCATACATATAAGCAAAACCTCACATGAACATAAACCTTGCAACTCATGCCGCCGTTCCCTGAATCGGGGTGGCAAAAGTGAACCGATTTTTACAGCACGGGTGGTCAGCCTCATACCAACCTATCAGTCAAGGATATGAAAATTTGAAATTAAAAGGATGCAAAAACCCATGAGGACGCAATGAAAATTTCCAACAAGATTTACTCAAAAACGGCTCCTACAATTTTCTTCATTTTTTTTGCATAATCATCATTGTAATTAGGGAATGCAATCTCGGTATACCTCTTGAAAGACCAATCTCGCATCGAAAACAGTGCGAGATCTCGCAAGATTTACGAGATCAAGCGACAGCGTGCCACGTGTGCTATCAGCGCGCGAGTGACGACGCGGGTGGGCGCAATGCTGTTGGTGTTGCCTCTCTTGCTCCTACACCTACCCAATCTACTTTTGTGTTAATACAACTCGACAAAGATGACAACGTGCCACTCTCTGCAGTCTCTGCTAGAAACTTGCAGCTTTAAACACAGCAGCGGCTCTTTAACCAATCACTTCAGGAAGAGTTGGAAAATACCCTGAAATCTTGTAAACGCTCTACTCCGGTTCCAATGCACACTTCAATGTCGACCCTAGAATCCAACATCAAAAAAGAAATGCACCTCTTTGAATATGGCGGATCAAGAGGAAGATATTTACAGTATGCCTATCATAGTCTGGTGACAATAGTGCCGACGAGCGTGGAATCTGAGAGGGCATTTTCTTCAGCAGGCTACGTATTGTCTCACGTAAAAAGCAGATTATCTGATGCCACGATTGACTTTCTATGCTTTTTAAGGAGTTTTTTTTTCAAAAATCCATGCCATGAGTTAACTGATAAACATATTAAATGATAGTCTATGATTCTGATTAGCTTGTATTTCTGATTCTATAAAAAAAATCACAATTAAAGGTTTTTTAATATACTTTCTTTGTCAACCTAAAGCAAAATGACACTTTTTAGCAAAAAAAATGTAACCATGTGGCCACTAAATGCGAGATCTTGCAAATACCGAGATCTCGCGAGATCGGATTTACATAATCTCGCAAATACCGAGATTGCGATTTTGCTGCAAGATTGCATTCCCTAATTGTAATAGTGCTAAAATATACAGCATAAAATACGGTCATGTTTAGGTCATATTTAATTTTCAAAAAAAAAAGTTATTTATGCCACTGCACGTAATTAACCTTTGTAATACTCGTGCTGTCTATCATGGCACAAACTAGCACTCATGTTACAAGGCTATCATTATTATAATTTTTTTTTTTTTTTTTAAATTAAATGTGACTTAAACATGACCGTCATTTATGCTATAAAGTCATGTGCAGTCCACTGTACAATTTATTTATTATTATTATTGCTGTTGATATATATATATATATATCTATGAATACCGGCGAGGTTTACTCAGCCTTTACAAGAAATGAGTACCAGCCCCCTCGGGAGCTGGGAAATTCCCACTTCAACTGAAGTGGTTGGCGTAAGGCCGGCCCCCTTACCTGTAAAAATAAATAGGTTCAACTCGCCACATGCGACCCCTTCGGGGATAACGCGGCAAGAAGTTACACTATATGTGTAGCTTAGTTGCGTTTAGTTGCGATTTTTATATTCCAAATAAAGAAAAATAAAAGTGAACTTAAATACTAGGTACCTACATTTTACATTTTATAATTATCGAGGTAAGGTAAATAAAGAAAACATACAACAGGGTGATTGCATGTGGAAATTTATAACGATAATTTTTTACATAGGTATATATTTATATTAGAGCCCTGTTTTGTGTGTGTCAGACCTCAAGGTCCCTCTGCATCACAAATGAGACACTTGAAAGAGGTAGGTACACTTTCAGCTCCCCCTCAAATATGCTAACGGTATTTTCCTTCCTTATTCTGGTGGCAGTCTGTTCCTTTCCATCGGTCCTGCAATCCGGAAGCAGGGAAACCTGACAGCACCACTCCCCGCCGACCTCAGTGTCCGCCCCCTCACAACCACCACAACGTTCAGTTGAGTTGTGTGGGTGAAATCTGTTCAGTTTCTTTTTTGGCTGGCATACCTATATACAGTGAATGAAAACATGCTTGTCTCGGTGGCTCTGCTAGTGGTGGCAGGAGCTGGAGCCATTGTCAGAGGGGATGGTCACAACCAGAGGACTATCATAGCAGACATAGAACCACCGCCATAATAACTGAGCCTGCTGTTAACTGTTGTTCTGTCTGTCAAGGTTTGGAGTGAGCTACAGCATGATGTGGAGGCCACTCTCCCTGGTTATGCTACTAGTGGTGGCAGGAGTAGGAGCCATGGTGAGGGGTGGTCACAACCAGAGGACCATCATGGCAGACATAGCTCCACCACCACAACAACTAGACCTGCAGACACAACAAAGAGGTAAGTAAGTAATCAGTAAGAGAATATTCATTCAACTTATGTATTCCTATTGTCTAAAATGCAACATTTAATATTTTAAATGCTCATAAGCAGAACTTGTAAGTACACGCTTACACATGTTGCACGTGTACTTGCAAAATAAAAACCCAAATCTCAAATGAACATACACCCTGCAACTTTTCCTGAAACAGGAGGGACATTAGCAAAGTGAATACATTTTTACAGTTTGGGGGTCAGACTTAAAGCAACCTTTATTTTCCTCTTTTGTAGTCAAGGAGAAGAATAAGAGAAGAGTATGTATGAGGAAAGTGATGAATGTTGAAGAGATGAAAGAGATATGCCCCTTACAGTAAAATATCATTAATAAATAATCTATAATCTATAATCTAAGTTGCAAGGATATATTCATTTAAGGCTCTCAGATGTATGCCCACAAACCAACAAGTGTAGTTCGCACTTACAGATGCTGAATGTGTACTTACAAATAAAATCCAAACCTCAAATGAACATAAGCCCCACAACTTTTGCCGACCTTCCCTGAAACAGGGGTGACATTGGCAAAGTGAACTATTTTTTACAGTATGGGTGGTCAGCCTCATACCAACCTATAAGTCAAGGAATCATTCAGAAAAAAATCATTAGAAAATATCATGGATCAATGGTCAATGATAATTTCGCGAATGATTTTGTGATTGTATAATATAATCATTGGTAAGATATTATTGATAATCATTCATTGGGTTTTTATATTGCAGGTCCACATGCGGCATGTGTTAGCGCGAAATTATACATGTCTGCTTGTGGGAATGCATTTAATATAAATCTTAAATGATATATATCTTTGCAGCTTAGATTAGATTAGATTAGATTCAGAAAAAAAAAATCATTCGCGAATGATTTTGTGATTGTATAATATAATCATTGGTAAGATATTATTGATAATCATTCAGAAAAAAATCATTCGCGTTGGTATGAGGCTGACCAGTGACCACCCATACTGTAAAAAATGGTTCACAAAATTATCATTGACCAATGATAATTTCGCGAATGATTTTGTGATTGTCGCCTAGAATATCATGCAAATCAAGGCTAATACTGGAAAAACTATACTCCTGATCCTGTTGATCCTGTTCCTGAGCTGTGGTTTTTGATGTTGATTAAGTGATGACGTAGCAATATTGAACTGTCCTGGGCAAGTTTAGTGTATATGAGTACAACCTTGTACTTGGCGTATGTGTTTGAGTTGATAGTAACGCCATCTGTGTGTGAAAATCAAAAGTTGTTTTTTCAACTCAATAGTTATCACGCAAGGTGCATACACATTGAATTCAGCATTCAATTGGTTTCTATAACATGGTTGCAACTATAATTTACACTTAAGATTCATATTAAATGGATTCCCATATGCAGACACGTCCAAGTTCGCGCTTACACATGCCGCATATATAAAATTACAACATAAAATTAAAAACCCAATCTCAAATGAACATAAGCCTTGCAACTCTTGCAAACAAAGTTGTTATTGGCATAGTATAAACCGTTTTTGTACACCATTTGGTAAATACCCAGTGATGCAATTATGTCAATGATCGGGCAGTGACAATATTATCAATGAGAAGAATATTATCATAGACACTCAATGATGCTGCCACATGCCAATGATCTTCCATCATACATTATTGATTTAGCCCAATGATGAAACCATGCCAATGATCTTCTGACAAAATATTATCATAGACACTCAATGATGCTACCACATGCCAATGATCTTCCATCATACACCAATGATTTAGCCCAATGATGTAACCATGCCAATGATCTTCTAACAAAATATTATCATAGACACTCAATGATGCTACCACATGCCAATGATCTTCCATCATACACCAATGATTTAACCCATTGATGTAACTATACCAATGATCTTCTGCAAAATATTATCATAGGCTTCCAATGATACAATTTTGTTGAATCATTGGGTGCCAATGATAAATCACTACAAGTCAATGATAAATCATTGGAAAAGCATTGATGTATTATTGGACTCTCAATGATACTTTTCTCAAGGACAGAAAAAGTGGATCAACTGTGGAGGTATCGGTCATCTGCATTGGAACGGCGGCAAGATACAGCACAGCAGCAGCAAAAATTATAACATCTAATAAAGATTACACTTTTTACAAACAAGTAAGTAGGAGGCCGTCCATAAATTACGTCATCGATTTTGTGGACTTTCGACCCCCCCCCCCCCTTTACAATCATCCTATAGTCATTATCTAATGACCCCCCCTCCCCCTCTTGCTGTAATAATGGATGAGCTTAATAATTAATAATGTTATACTACTTACATAATATTTTGTATATTTTGTAGAAATTGGTATTTACAAGAACGACGTCACTTTAGGTACTCGTACATCATTTGCCATCATCCGCAGACCAGACTCCCCCCCCCTTAATGCGAATGACGTAATATATGGACAGCCCCTAGGTATAAATTGTGTAAACCATGTGAAGAAGCACATGTGAATTGATATCCTTTATCGACTTTCCACATAGATGCTTGATTCACTGCACCACAATCTTGTACAAAGTACTTTTAATTTCTCCTGCAGCTCCTCTGCCCCTAGTATGGTACAGCGCTCCCCTAGATGGAGGAGCTATGACCCTGCTGTGGCGGGTGGACTACAGCCGGCTCCTCGTTGACTTCAAGCTGCAGTGGAAGTCATCTCACATGGACAAGTTCAAGTGGCTGGCCATAGGCTGGTCAGACCGCGGAGAGGTCACAGATGCTGACTTCTGCCTCGCTGTCATTGGAGAGAATGAGCTTATCACCATGCTTGTGAGAACTTCATAATACTTTCAGGGCAGTGCCGGTTTTAGCACTACCAGCGCTCTGGGCGAGATTTTTTAAGACCCCCCCCCCCCACCCTATTCGCCATTCGAAAATTCAAATTCATACGAAAAAAAGGAATGTAGTAACCATTTATTTAAAAAATATATGACAATAGGTATAGTTGACAGCTAATCAAATGGTGGAAAATATAAACTTAGAGAGGGGATTTATGTCCAAAAAACTATTTTGAAAAATAATACATTTTTAAGTAAATTTCATCAAAAATAAAAAATGAACCAAAATGAAAATTTGACGAAAGTACAAAAAATGAAAATATAAAAAAATGTACGAATGTAGAATAATTTCAAATTCAACATTTAGAAAGCACAAATTAAAAAAATAATGGAAAAGACAGAAAATAATAGTCTTACAACATAAAAGTTGAAGAAAAAAAAAAAAATAATAAGAAATCTAAAATTAAACAAAGAAAAATTAAAAAAGAAAACAAAAACCAAAACGAAAAAAAAGTCTAGACAGAAAAGTATTAACTTTAAATAAAAATATAATTGGAATGTAAAAAAAGAAAATAAGAAATATGGGATTAAAATATTGTAATTAAATTACTCTAGTTTTTTCTAACTTACACCATTTCAAAATTTGTTTTTCGGTACTGCAAGGTAGACTTTTCATAGATTTTTTTTAAGATTTCATAGTGTTTTCCAAACTAACCAAATGTTATATTTTATTTGTGGAAATATATCACGGCTGAACACTGAAAATCAATTTGAAAAGTCTTCTTTTCAACAGTCTTTTTTTTCAACATTGAAAATGCATTTATGTAACTGAATTCAATATTGCAAATATAACTATGAAGTCCGCACATTTGAAGAAGACATTAAACTTATGAGTCCACTCGGCCGAGTTGCTTAGACGAAATCCGTTGTATTTAGTAAGCTGGAACTGTGAATTATGAAGGTTTTCGGCAGTAACTTTGTGAAAGTCCATTTTAACAGATTTAAATAAAATATCACAGTGAGTTTTATTTATTAAGTAGAACTGTGAAGCTTGCACGCTGAGAAAAATGCAAATTTGGAACATCCATCGAAAAATAATTTCCGATATTTTGCTACCGCGGATAAACCTCAACTAACAATGACACGTCCTAATGTCATTGTTATTTGACTCTTATCCGCCGAGACCAAAATTGATTTTTGAACTTCCTTTATATGTAACTTGAATTATTTACAAATTTTCAAATAAATATTGTGAAAATATTTTTTTGAAAATATTATAAGTTGCAATAATATATTCATTCAAAGGCCCACAAACAAACACATGTAGTTCGCGCTTACAAATGCTGAATGTGTACCTACTTACAAATAAAATCCAAACCTCAAATGAACATAAGCGCTACAACTTTTGCCGACCTTCCCTAACACAGGGGTGGCATTGGCAAAGTGAACCATTTTTTACAGTATGGGTGGTCAGCCTCACACCAACCTATAAGTCAAGGAATACAAATAATAAATAACGTTTAAGTAAAAAAAAAAGAACAAAACCTTAAAAAGATATCTATACAAAAAGGTCAATACTTTCCTATCCAAAAAATGTAACAAATTAACAAACCAACATTACAAATCAACATTGCAGATTAGCCGCCACTTCTTCCTGTCCTTCTTCTTATACTTCTTTCATTTCATCCAGAGTCATAACCTTTTTCATACAAGCCCTCCTTTTATTATGACTCTGGAAATCCCATTCATTCGCTATTTCAAAAATTTGATCCATCTATACTTTTCTCGGTCTTCCTCTACCACGACATCCATCTATTCTTGCAACATATACTTTCTTCGTCAGTCTTTCATCACTCATTCTCTCCATATGCCCGAACCATCTTAGCAAACTTCTTTTAATCTTCAATTTCACACTTTCTCTTACACCACATACTTCTCTTACAAGATCATTCTTCACCCTGTCACTTCGTTTTTTTCCCAATCAAACTACTTAGATAGTCCATTTCTGAAATCATCTTCCTTAAAATAATTTCATTCATTCATAATTAAAACATGTATCGAAATAAAAAACAAGGTCCTGAAATAAAAATGTGCCTTTTTAAAGTAAAAACTAAAAAGAAATATACCTAGCAATAACAAAATAAAAATAAATTGTACAGTGGACTGCAAAGGACTTTATAGCACAAAATACGGTCATGTTTAGGTCATAGCCAATTTTCATAACAAAACATTAATTAGTTGTGTGAAAGTAATGAAGCTAATCTTTTTAAGCAATCGTCTTTTTGCAGTATTATCATTGATCCCGTTTGTATCAAAACTAATACTTTGTTTGGTGGGTACCTATACTTTTCATTGATATTTTGGAAAGTTATGATTGATTATTATATGGGTACAACTTACTAGATTTTAAGACTCGTAGCCTAGTATTTTATATTAGGCGTTTTAGTACCAAGAATATTACAATTATTTTTGTATTAAAATTTGTCACTTTGTATGGTGGCTACACCTTATAATATTTATTTGAAAAAAGTAATGATTAATGTATGTAGGTATATATAAGAGCTTTTCAATTGTATAACATTATTTTTTAGTTAACCCGTTCTCTGCCGGGAAAATTTAAAATATTGTTTTCTCTTGTATGGCAACCCCCAAAACAAAGAGTATTAAGAGGCAATGCTTATTGTTGTTTTATAGCAATTGATTGAGCGAATTGCTATGTAGGTTTATTTATGGGTATTAGACGTTTTGCTACCAAAAATATTACAATAATTTTTTGTATGAAAATTTGTCACTTTGTATGGTGGCTATACTTTATAATATTTTTTTGAAAAAAGTAATGATTCATATATGTAGGTATATATAAAAGATTTTCAATTGTAGAACATTACTTTTTAGTTAACCCTTTCTCTGCCGAGAAATTTTAAATTATTTTTTTCTCTTGTATGGCAACCCCCAAAACAAAGAAAATTATGAGGCAATGGTTATTGTTGTTACATAGCAGTATTATAATGACGATTATGCAAAAAAAATAAAGAAAATCGTAGGAGCCGTTTTTGAGAAAATCTCATTTGAAACTTTCAGCTGTTCGGAAGCCATCTTGAATTTTCTAAAATTTGAAAAATGTTTCACTATGAATTATAGTGATAACAAAGTTTTTTCTGATAAATTTAAGAAACATACAAGTTTTTTGCGTTCTGATGGGTTTTAGTAGCCTTTTAATTTCAATTTTTGATATCATGTAAACGGCCCTTTATGTTTTTATTTTCAAAAAATTTATTTAATTTTCATATAGAATTTGATGTTACGTATAATATTATAGAACATTATTTTTTTGTCAACGCTTTCACTTCTGAGAAAATCACAATTGTTTATTTTTTTCATATGGCAACTCATAGACGCAGATTAGCAAAAATGTTGCCATAACTAAATTTGGTAAGAATGTATCAAGCAACTACTTTACTGAAAATTTAAAAAAAATCGTTAGAGCTGTTTTTGAGAAAATCGCATTTGAAGTTTTCTCTTCTTTGGAAGCCATCTTAAATTCTCAAAATAGTGAAAAACAAATTATATTACAAAGAAGTTTATAAATTTTTCTTTCTTTTAAACCTAAAAAAAGTTTTACAAAATTGCGTTTTTATGGGTCTTTTTAATATTTTCGATGAAATTTTTGAGATCGTGTAAACGGTACTTTAAGTAAAAAAATTTTTAAAGTTTTCTTTAAATTTTTGTAGAAATTAATATTGCACATAATATTGTAAAACATTTTTTTTTTGTCATCCCAGCCATTTCCGAGATAATCACAATCGTTTTTTTCTTTCATATGGCAACCCATAGACGCAGGTTGGCAAGAGTGTTGCCATACCTAATTTTCTTAGAAAAAACTTAAGCAACGACCACACTGAAATTTTAAAGAAAATCGTTTGAGCCGTTTTTGAGAAAAGTGCAATTTTATGTTTTTTTTGTATGGCAGCCATCTTGAATTTTCAGGGTGGTGCCATGCCAGTTGGCTCATCAAAATCTGTGGTTGTCAATTCTCTAAATCCAAAAATTGGTGTCTCTGTGATCAGTAGTTTCGGCTGGGACATACACTCATACGGACGGACGGACGGACGGACGGACGGACGGACAGGTTCGACAAATTAGGTTTTTTTGCATGTCCTGGTGCAGGACAACTCATTTCCGTTGAAACCTCATTTTTTTTTTTTCGGACGAATACAATACTTTATAACAGTCCTTCGGACTGCTATAAAGTAAAAATATTTAATTATTGTTTTCATTTCTCTTTCGAAGAATGTTACAATTACGAGTATTTTACAGGTTCAATTTTTACTGTTTACGAAAAAGAAATATTTTCGTGTTTTAATGCCCCAAAAACTTCAAAATTACTAAAAAATATAAAGGGGCAACGCAGGCGCCCCTTCATACCTGGCGCCCTGGGCGGTTGCCAGACCGCGCCCTACCCTAACGCCGGTACTGTTTCAGGAGCATTTCATTTAAAGCTACAGACATATATAAAAGAAATTCAACTTGAAAAACCTGATTCACTTGTACTTGTAAAAATCAAGACATGAAAACCAACCCCCTCGAGAGTTGGGAAACCCCTACTTCAACTGAAATGGTTGGTGTAAGGCCGGCCCCCTTACCTGTAAAAAGAAATAGGTCCAGATCTCCACATGCGAAGCCTTTGGGGATAACGCGGCAAGTAGTTACTCTGTGTGTGTAGCTTAGTTGCTTTTTTTTATTGTGTTGTGATGCCAATTGAGTTATTCTTTTCAAATTCAATGCCGTTATCAATTATTTATTGACTTAATAATGTCACAAACCTTTTGAAATGTGGTTGCATTGTAGAATGTTGCGCATACCATGGACAGATATGGTCAGCAACTTACATGTCTTCCAGAGAGCCAGAACTGAGAAAAAAATCCTAACAAGTATCCTAACCAGAAAGGTGTCAAAACTACTTGGTACCTGAGCTTAGGGGAGAAAAGTACGCACCGTTGCATTTAATTTGATGATTGGGGGAAAGATCGAAGGAAAACAAGCTGTCTTGTGTTCACTCTTTCAATAAGCCTGCCTTTATTTTGCAGGACCTTTACACAGATTCCACCAGCAGTCTCCACAAGGACCAACAGCAAGACTGCCTGAACTTTGAATACAACCACCAGGACCAGTACATCTTCTTTAGCAGAGAGCTCAACACATGTGATGTGCATGACTATGTGTTTGAGGTACGCACCAAAGTTTGTGTTTCACACCAATAAAGCCTTATCCAAAGCTTAAGCACACTTCCACGGACTTATTACTTACAAATGGACTTAGATCATTTAATCCCGGCAAGCTAAGTCTCTGAATGATAGGGTCAGAAATGACTGAGCCATGAATGAGTGCAGTAGGTATTAACAAGAATATAAGAGTGAAAGTACCTACAAACAAGTAGGTGCAATTAGATGGTTTGGGCATCTAGGAATAATGGACGATGAACGACTGACAAAAACAGGGTACAAAGAAAATGTCGAAAGTAGAATGGGTTGATCATTTTTTTTTTTTTTTTTAAAAAAATAGATTTGTGGAAAGGAATGCAATCCACCAACCTATTTTACCTGGCCAGTTGTCTTCATGCGAAAGCAGAAGCTTGTGTACATGCAACGGCATCTGTTGAACCAGGGTCGAAGTTATCGTCGCGGGATTCGAACCAGCGTTATCCAGTTCCAAATAACCTGTCTTGATCCCCGCGGCTATAACACCGACTCATCATATCATCGATATCATACAAACAAGTTTGCAAATAACTGGAATCTGCTGAGAAAAAGAGAAGAGCATGAAGTGGGTGAAGAATGCCGAGATGATAAAAAAAGTGTGTAAGGACAGAAAAAAGTGGAGACATATCGCACGTTTAATAATAAAGAGCAATAACTCAAAAAACAAGAATGTTGGGAAATCACATTCAAGTTCAGACACCCAGTACAACTTGTATGGGATGAAAAAGGCGGCCAATGTTTTATATCGGTCATATTCGTCCAAATTGAACGGCTGTCGCATTCTACCTATTCTTCTCGCATTGTTCTTGCGTTTTATTACAAAATCTCGATTTTCCCAATATTCGAGTTATTTCTCTTTATTATTAAGCGTGCGATATGCAGATGTGACTTTGGCCAGGTCTCTCATTTTTTTTTGTGGAGGTACTGGAGACTGGATATAAGTACAACACAAACTTATTTGAATGAGGTCCGCACGTATAGCATAAACAATATTGAGTCATCACTAGAGATGGAAAAAACGGCTTAGTAAAAAAAACGAAAAAACGCTTACGCTTTTTAAAATAAGCAGCTTAAAAAGCGGGGGGGGGGGGGGGGGGGGTGTTGATACGATAAAAAAAAAAGATTTTAATTTTAATATTTTGCCGCTCCAATCGAATCGAAAAGAATAGTTAAAAGTTTTTTTTTAATAATTTTGCGTTACTAAGACATGTTTTTATTGGGTTATCGCAAAATAATTATTATGTCATTAAGTAGGTTCATTTTCGTAACCTATATACATTTTACATTCCGTGGTACCTATTTAAATAAATGACTATTCAAGTTACCGAGTTACTGCAAAACGAAATATAAAAAGTATGACATCGCGTCGCATATCCACGCAGGTCAATGGCCGGGAAGCAACTGAGAAATGATCTACGCCGCACGCGCGATACAAGTCGTTTGAAAAAATGTAGCGCGCTTATTCAACGAAACTTAATCAAACGAAAGTTGCTTATGCTTATTTTATACGCTTATTTTTCAAACGCTTATACGCTTATTTTTCAAAACGACTTTTCGTTTAAATTGGAAGCGCGCTTAGTTGCTTAAAATAAAAAGCAGCTATTTTAAACTGCTTTTCGTTTAAACGGCCACCTCTAGTCATCACCTAGCCAAGTTGTTAAGGAAAAGGCATACAAATATTTTGTTATTGGCAGTCCCATACAAGACTGACGTTTGCTCATTGAGAAAAAAGTTTCAAATTCAAAAATGTTTCAAAATCATTGAGTGACATAAATTTATAAGGTGCTTATATAATTTGCCAATGCTGAATAAGCATAGGTAATAAGTCTTTTGTTTTTTATGACTATAGGAGGGAACAACCCATATACTTTGGGTGCGGAGTGAAATGATGAAAGGTACATCCATGAACAATATCTCGGCCAGCAACAAAGGCATGGTGCGAGTGCAGCTTCTGAAGCCGTTGCAGGCTCCGAAGCCTCCGCTACGAGAAGTACAGGAGCTGCTGGTACACATGGATCACCTGAGGGTGCCCGAGCAGGAGACCACCTACTGGTGCAAGGTCGTGAGGACCCCCAGCTGGCTGGTCAAGCAGAAGCATCACATTGTGCAGGTCTTCATTTAAAACTCTCTTCCCTATCAAATTTAGTATTTTTTTGTTCCTTAACTGAAAGTTTGGTATCCCAATGCTGTAAAACTTGGCTCATTTTCGTCAATGCCACCCCGGTTTCAGGAAAGGCAGCAGGAGTTTCAAGTTCATCTTAAATTTGGTTTATTCTGTAACACACATTACATTCCTTGGCTAATAGGTTGGTATGAGGCTGACCACCAATACTGTACAAAATGGTTCACTTCGACAATGTCACCTCTGTTTCAGGGAAGGTCGGGGCTGAATATTGGTAATATTTGTAGGAGACTAATCAGCTGTTCACTTGCAGCTATTTTGCTTGACAGGTCTTGATACAGATATTACCAATATTCAGTAGGTAAGAATTACCGTGGTGATGAGACTTCCAGCCCAGGAATCATTAGTTTGTCAAAGCGTGGGCTCAATGGACGACCAAAATGTCTAAGAATAGCACCGTTAGGTACCAAAAGTTGATTCCAGATGAAGGGATGATTACAACAACACAATGGCGAACTCTGAGGTCAGGTAAACAAACACTCAGCCTCCTGGATAATCCCGTATGGAAGTCACAAACTGCTTTTGGTGATCGAACCTTGGATGGAGTGGCTGCTTAAGAAATGTGGAACACTCTCCCACAGCGATTTTGGGAGCTAGACTCAAGACAAGTTTTGTCAAAGTACTTAGATTTATGAACTCTCTCCCATACTGATGTCACGGCACAACATGCCTTAACTCAGATTTTAACTCTAATAAACTCCGCTGACCTAAATGTATTTCAGATAAATATAAATACGTTTATAGAGGGTGCACTGTAACAAGGGTAGCCTGTTGTGTGCATTTATTTTCAATGATTCATGATAATTTGTTGTTTAGTTTGAGGCTCGCATCAGTGTCGCTAGCCAAGGCCTGGTCCACCACATGGAGGTGTTCTACTGTGATCTCCCGGCCAGCCAGGAAGTGCCGGCCTACTCTGGCCTGTGTGACAAGCGGCCCACGCTGGTGCAAGCGTGCCGGAACGTGAAGGCGGCTTGGGCCATGGGTGCTGCGCCTTTCAGGTACCCCAAGGCTGCCGGGATGCCCATCGGAGGACCACAGGCTAATGCGTATATCATGCTGGAGGTGCACTACAATAATGTGAAGCGAGTTGCAGGTTAGCAATTATTGTTTCTTAGTGGAATGTGAAACAATGCAGAATGAAATTTAAAAATGAAATAGGTCAGTAGTCTATTTTTTGGGGATACTCGTTCAGAGTTTGGTTAGTGGGCATAGCAACAATAAAAATAAATAAATGTTGAGAACTGATCACAAAAACTTATAAACTATTTTATAAGATGCGTAGTAACCAAGTGTACAAGACTACAAGGCAGCCCAGTAAGCAAGTGTACAAGACTACAAGGCAACCCAGCAAGCAAGTGCTACAAGTTTTCTTCCCACCTTCTTTGTTGTGACTATATATTTTCTTTGATGATGATGATGATGATGATGAATCAGATGATTTTTTCATTGCCGTTCCAAAAGGTTCGGTGTCGAGATGTCCCTTGAAGTGGCTACTTTCGTCAATCTACCGAACCACAGATGGCAGTCGGTTCCATGCCCTTTGAGCCGTCACTGCAAACGCATGCTCATCAAACAATGTTGCAGACTTTTGCAAAGGCTCTTTGATCAAAATTCTGGCTCGTATTTCGACAGAATATAATGTCAATTGTCTGCTATTCAAGGCACTTTGCTAGATTTGTTCTGCCAGGTACAAGGGTGCTCTCTCGTAGACATACTCTATGTAATTGCAGGTTTGCTTGACAGCTCTGGTGTGGCCATCACCCTGACCTCCCGCCTACGCAGATATGATGCTGCCATCATGGAGCTGGGCCTGGAGTACACAGACAAAATGGTGATGCCGCCAAAGCAGGAGAGGGCGCAGCTGGAGGGATACTGTGTGGCGGAGTGCACCAAGGCAGTGGGTGACACAATAATATTAGACTAGATGTATGATTTTATAATGAAGAGCTGATATATTAATACCTACTCAAAAATGAACTTTTTGTGTGATTGACACCGAGTATAGCACATTACATAGACTTCTCTCAATAGCCTAAATAGAAATAAATAGAGGACAGCTGAAGTAATGTTTCATACTTAGGGTATCTTTTGATCTGACAAATTGAGTTATTTTGTAAGTCCTGGTAAGGGAAAACTCTTTTTTTTTTTTTTTATTAGACAAACAAACAGTTATACATGTAATATATGGGATAAACAACATAGTTATACAATTTCAAAAACCAGCAAAGAGAGTGTAACTTCTTGCCGCGTTAACCCCGAAGGGGTCGCATGTGGCGAGTTGAACCTATTTTTTTACAGGTAAGGGGGCCAGTCTTACGCCAACCACTTTAGTTGAAGTGAGGGTTTCCCAGCTCCCGAGAGGGCTGGTACTCATTTCTTGTGAAGGCTTAGTAAACCTTGCCAGTATTTTATTTTGGGGTTTGAAATAAACACCGAAACGGGAAATCATTTCTGACACCCTCCGTGGGATTCGAACCCGAGCTCACGGCATGGAATGCAAGCACTCTACCAACTGAGCTATCAACTGGACTGAGTAATGATATTAAATAACTGTAAAAAAAATCATCAATCACATTGTTTGCAGGGTCTTCCTGCAAATGGCATCATGGTGTTTGGCTCCCAGCTGCACACGCACCTGACAGGCCTGGCTGTGAGAACCCGCCACTTCCGTGCTGGGGTGGAGCTGCCTCTCTTAAACTCCGACAACCACTACAGCACTCACTTCCAGGAGATCAGGATGCTCAAGAAACCTATACACATCTTACCGGTAACAAATAGTTAACTGCATCTCAAGAAATAAAAATGTAATGTGGAAGAAGATATGTGAGGAAGAGTCTATCAAGTATGGCATTTAGAAAGAATGCAGGGGAAACGATCAGGAACAGATTTGGAATATCTAACCATCAAAAGCATCAGGCTTTGTTACTTACTTACTTTACTTTGCGTATGGCCGGCAAGCACAGCAAATCACTTGACCGTTGGGCCGCGTCAGAGGCGAAGATCCAAGCCCTCCATCCACTTCACTGCTCCTGGCGTGGCTTTGTGGAGGTCTTTCAGGCCAGGAGGGTGTCTTCTGATGGGGCACTCCTCCACTATGTGCCAGATAGTCTGGTTCTCCGCCCCACAGTCACATCCTGGAGATGGAGCTAATCCCCATCTATGGAGCAAGAAGTTGCAACGGCCTTGCTCGGTTTGGATCCTATCAAGGTCGTCCACAGTCCTCTCGCAAGATTAAACCCTGGGACCTCCTGGTGTGGCAGAGTGATCAGCTCGTGGTTTTTAAAGCTTTTCTCCTCCCATATGGACTTCCATTGCAATGTAGCATCCCTACTCCGATCATCAATTGTCCAGATGGGGTTTCTGGACTTGAGTCGCTTGTTTGGGTGCTGGAAGATGTCCTTGAAAGCAGGGAACAGCAAGTCACTTCTCACTCTGTCGACCAGTTTTATGGATGCTAGGGATCTACGCAGGGTTGGGGGGGCGATGTTGGACAGGACCGAGAGCCACTTTGTTGAAAATCCACTTTGTGTGTATTGCAGGGAGATTTCCTGATCACCACATGTGACGACACGACCTTGCACAGTCCTAACATGACATATGGAGGAGAGGCCATTACAGATGAGATGTGCCTCAACTACATCCATTACTATCCAGCCACCCAGCTGGAGTTGTGCAAGAGCTCCATCAGCAGTCAGGCTTTGGATGCTTACTTCCAGTTTGAACAACAGTCAGTATACACAACCTGATATTATTTTTGGTGCTGACCAGTACACTCTACACTTTCTCAGCTGGCATAATATGTCGTTGCCAATAGCGTTTGCACATGAATTGACATAAACAAAATTGATTTCACAACTAATGGAGTACATTCTGGACAGGACCTAGGACATAAAATGTGGTTTAGAAGTTATTACAAACCATATTATTAAGTCTCTTCATGTGACACTCTTGCAAAGATCTCCAAAACAACATTTTTGTTACAGTACATATTTTTCCTTTAGTTACATATGTTGTCACTTAAATAAATTTATTTTCATTTATGTTCCTAGAATGGACGGAATGAACATACATCAAAACATGACAATCCGCGAGAAGTTCAACCAGATATATCCTTGGACTCCGCTGCGTGTGGAGATGTTTAAGGACCTGTACAACAAGGCTCCTCTCAGTGTGCAATGCAACTCCTCAGATGGAAGCCGCTTTCCCGGAGTATGGGACAACTATGCTAAAGATGTGGTGTATCTGGAACAGCCGAAGAAGAGATCTGTATGTGAAGGAAACCCTAAAAGAAAAGAGAAGGTCAATGAAGAGACTGGTGACTGGGAAAAAGCGCAACAGGAAGGTAATGAATTTGATGTTACCAAATAAGTGTCAGAAGAGGATATGTCTTTTTTTCAGTAAAGTGAAACAGACAAAGCTGCAATGATTTTTAAATATAAGATATATCTTGTTGTTTATCATTTTTGTTAACAGTGTCTGAACCAACAATACCCATCCAGTTGCTAAGATTTTATTTTTGGTTGTTAAGGACCCTAATCACCTAGACCTGTGATATCACTCAACCGAGGGAAATTTGGAATGTTTCGACTCAGTCTTTCAGTCTCAAGGAGGTAATAGATTTTGATAGTTTATTTTTGAAGTGAAGTCAAATTTTATTAAAGAATTTTAGCTCTATAGGAAAACAGACAGAAAGTTCAGTTAATAAGTTGTAGAGAAATAAAAGTAGCAATCTATTTTCTTTTTCAAGAGACATGCATACCCATAAGGAAACTCAGAAAATGTTTAATTTATTTTTAAAAACAAAAAATTTAATAGGTTAAAATTTACTTAATATAAAAGCTCTACAGAGTACCTTCTTACCGTATTATTATGTAAATATATTTTTAATAAGAAAAATAGGTAATAATGTTACAACCGCAAAGTATATAATCATAAAATAGGATAAAATATATCTGGTGTTATGGCCGAGGGGGTAGAGGCGCATGTTCGACTAGCGTATTTGGAACAGAATAACGTTGGTTCGAATCTTGCATCAAAGTTATGGTCAAATGACCCAAGCGGGGATCGAACCAACGTTATTCCATTCCAAACACGCTAGAACGATCGGCCCACTTGGCCCCCTGGGCCATAATAAATAATAATAATCATAATAGCCATAACAATGACAAATCAAATATTATATATATTTTTAAGGGTTTGGTGGTTTACACAGTGAAAGTCCATTGTATATTAATTAAATAAAACATGTAAAGCGCGAACTGAGTGTGATGCATTTATTGATTCTTTGCCTTTACATCATTTACATTTAATTCGTGAGTTCTATTGAATATAAAATGTACAGTATCAATGCTTATAAAACAGTAAGCAGAACAATAATAGATCAGTTAACAATACAGTATGTTATCATCCCATGATCAGGGAAATTGCGGGGAAACCAACCCCTTACAATATTATGATAATTACAATGAAAGAGAATGACCTCAAGCAGGTCATACTATGCATATTTTCGCCAGTCACAGGCGTGAGCATTATTAATTACCCTTTGACAATAGGATAATGATTTTAATTGTGATAAAGAGGAAAAGGGTTCCACCCGTAAGCCAAGGAGGTCTAGAAAGCACGCTGCCTTGCTTGTGAGGTGTGGAAGGATGAACCTTAGGTCCAAGTTGTCCCAGAAAGGAAGCTCGCTTGTCCCTGTTGTTCAGGTGGTAAAAAGGGGTGAGCTATAGGGGTGAGAAGTCCTAGAAAAGAAGCTTGCTCGGCCTAGTCGCTCGGGAGGTACAGGGAGGTGAGACATAGGTGTGAGAAGTCCTAGAAAAGAAGCTTGCTCGGCCTATTTGCTCAAGAGGTACAGGGAGGTGAGACATAGGTGTGAGAAGTCCTAGAAAAGAAGCTTGCTCGGCCTATTTGCTCAAGGAGTGTGTGATATATAATATACATAAAATAACCCCTTCAGTCATGTATGTCCTGGCACAGAAGCATTATGACGTCGGGGGGAGAGAGAAGGTGGGTTGGAGCCCATAGGATCCTTCTCAACTGACGAGTTCGTCCACTGGTTGGCCTTTTATATGATTTGGGCAGCTGATCTCCCCCTGGAGGGGAAAACCTTCACTACCCTTGGCCCTCAAGCTTCCCTACTCCGTCCCTTACAACAGGCGGGGATGAAGTCGGCCGCATAATATTATGTTCCAGATCCTTCTCTCTCCGAGCAGTAATAATATGAGTACAACAAAATCAAGTAAAATCTTAATAATATAGATATGCTACGCTACAAACACTGTTTCAATTCACTTTTATATTCTTTTAATTTTGCCCAACGTTTTCGCCTAAAAAGGCATCATCAGGACAATCCTGATGATGCCTTTTTAGGTTAATAACGTTAGGGTAAATTAAAAGAATATAAAAGTGAATTGAAACAGTGTTTTATTTAATTAAAATGCAAATATTATATTATTGTTCCTGTTAATTGTAAGACTAAAGTATTTTGCATTTAATAAAATGGAAAAAAAATATGCACCAATTTATTTCTCAATGAGCAATCGGGTCCATATTCGACTCAGGCAAAAAAGTTGTGATGTCAAATGGCCAGGTTGCTAGAGCAAAGGTTGTCGTATATATTATATATTTTTTATTGGTGGCTCCAAAACCAAATTACATAGGTGTATGAAGTTTTGTTAGAATGACACTCCTGTCACAGCCATGTTGGCAACTACCTATTGTATAACTTTGTATGGTTGGTAGCACAAATACATTACTGTCTGTAAAACCACTCTACAAGTGACATGTGTTTTCTTTAACATCCGCTAACCTGCAAGCCATCCCATCAAGTTTGACCACTGATAAAAATTCTAATAAATAATGTATGAGAGGTGTGGAGGATTTTTTCAGACAGCGCAGGACCACAAAATCTTTGCCACAGGGCACTTACAGAAGAAGAAAAATTCTAATTTGGCACATTTAGACCAAAAACATACCAACTTTTTATGGGAAATTGAAAAAATATCCTACTATATAAGAATGCACGGACATCATGGAAAATTTTAAATTACAATTTTTTGCTCAGCTAGCAAACTTACACACAAATAAAATATATAGGTATATATCTATGCTCTAGCAACACGGCTGTATGACATCACAATTTTTTTGGTATCTGACATAATATAAGGAAGAACATAAAATATGAACTAAACTTTCATGCAGATAAAACATTGGCATCTATAATCTAAGTTGCAAGGATATATTCATTCAAAGCTCTTGGATGTATGCCCACAAACAAACACGTGTAGTTCGCGCTTACAAATGCTGATTGTGTACTTACAAATAAAATCCAAACCTCAAATGAACATAAGCCCTGCAACTCTTGCCGACATTCCCTGAAACAGGGGTGACATTGGCAAAGTGAACCATTTTTTACAGTATGGGTGGTCAGCCTCATACCAACCTATAAGTCAAGGCATAATATAATATAATAAAAGAACGTCAAATATTTTTGCATGATTATTCCAAATTAGATTTTTTCTCAGAGGGTAAACATCCCACATCTTAAAAATAATAAGGGTTTTTAGAAATCAACAAAAACATATAAGATAGGCTCAGTTAACACTAAAATATTTTTTTAGGTGTAGCCGGCCATGTGAAGTCACAACTTTTGCTTCAAATGTGCAGACTTCATTTCACATTTGGATCTTTGTTCGATAGGTCAGTTGGTAGAGTGCTTGCATTCTATGCGAGAGCTCGGAATCGAATCCCACCGAGAGTGTCCGAAATGATTTCCTGTTTCACTGTTTATTTCAAACCAAAAATAAAATAGCGGCATGATTTACTGATCAGCTTTCACAATAAATAAGTACCAGCTTGGGAAACCCCCACTTCAACTGAAGAGGTTGGCGTAAGACCAGTTCCTTGCCTGTAAAAAAAATAGGTTCCAGTCTCAATATGCGAACCCTTCTGGGAGAACCTGGCAAGAAGTTACACTTTACATGCTTACTGATTTTGCATAAATTATAAGTTTTTTTTATTGTACAGCTCATAGATAAAGTAGGTACCTATAGGTACTCTGTGGTAAATCTTCAATAAAAATAAAAATATTCCAAATTATGGGAACAATAAATGGGGAACATTTATTTTGTCAGCTTACCTCACCTTAGGGATGGGCAAATGGAAAAAAATATCGAAGTATATCGATTAATCGATATTTCTAATAGCGAGAAAAATATCGATACTTTTCCAAAAAAGATGCGGTACTTTTGATATATCGATTAGGGATGGGCAAATGGGAAAAATATCGATAAATATCGAATCGATATTTTTAAACACTATCGAAATATATCGAGGAAAAAATATCGATATTTCGATATATCGATGGAAAAAAATCAAAGTTTTCAAAGAAAAAATATCGGTAGCTGACGGGTAAGGTCTCAAATTTTCGCAATTTTTGGCCAAAAAGTCTGTCGACGGGGGGAGGGATACTTGCGATTTGCTACGTATAAATGTTGGCTTCCAAACACAGCCACCTATTGAGTGTTTGGAGCAGTCACATTTGAAAAAAATATCGTTTTTGATACGATTTTGATACTTGAAAAAAAATATCGAGATATCGATTCATCGATATTTCTAAGGCTCAGTTTAGACACACGAATATTTTTTTAATAAGTTTCGATAGTGACGTCAAGCAAGATGGCCGCTCCGAAATGACAGATGTTGGCAATTTTGATATTATGATGATGGTTGAATTGTGCCCTGATTTCTGACTGTTGGTTAAACTGATTTGTCAGACATTTCCACTTCGGAGTTAAAAATGTCTGAAAAGTCAAAGACAATAATGCTCAGGACTCGAAAATTTTGGTAGGTATTTAAATTTTTTGTTTATTTAAAACTCGAAAACCTTTATTTTCTGTGAATACCCCAGAGTAAGGGAGAATAATAAAAACAATTTGGAACATATAAAATGATTGTTAACCCATTGAAAAGAGAAACAATGTAGGTAATAATTAAATTGAGTTTGTTCTTACTTTTGGATTAAAAACAATTTTATTTCAAAACTGTGTTTTTTTTACATTGCAACGTTTTAATTATGAAATTATTCCGTGAAACTATTCACGGAAGAAACATGTTAATAAACTATTTTTATAAGTCGTAAATAATTTTAGTCGTAAGGGAATTTTTAAATTAAATGTTGGTCTCAGCAAATAAGCGCCAAAAACAATGACACAATATAATGTTAACACAATTACCAATGCAATATTAATGACACAATTGCAATATTGCATTCTGTTTCATAAAAATATTTTTGAGGTTACGAACCCGTAATATATTTCCACAACTAACATTGGAATATTCTGCCAGTTTGTACAACATGACGATGAATTTTTCAATTATCTGTACGGTTTTTTTTTTACTGGCGTATAGTTTAACTTAAGAGGGTGCTAGGAAATTTCTCGAAAACACAGTTTTTGACGTGGTTTTTCTTCAATAAATATGACAAATATAAATTTTTGATAACTTTAAGTGTTAGTTAAACATTTCATTTGCAATATGCATCAAATAATATATGTCTATAAACGCTTTTATTACTTGAAAAAATAAAAATTACGAACACCTTCTTGCGGTAAGTGGAAAACATACAACTTTTGAACCAGTTTTTCTGTAAATTGGTGGTATTTTGAAATCCAAAAAAAATTACAAATATATTTTATATCCTGTTTTAGTTCGTGGTGTGATTTAAAATGTGATTCAGATGAAGAAAACTGAATTAAAAAAAAAATCTAGAAGCAAAAACTGACAAAAAAGTGTACATTGTATCTTCGAATAAAATCTCAAAAAATGGTTATTTGTGCCCAATTATTTTCAAATATTAAACAATATAATCTTGAGCTTAGTTTTGATTTTTTTCAAATTTTTATTTCATAATATCTATTTTTTATTATTATTTTACAAATGGCTTTTAAATGCGAGATTCGCGGCTAAACCCGCAGACCGGCTCCGATGGCCACAGAGGACGGACCTGCGTCACTTTTTTTTTTTAGCTAAAACTCTCTCATAAAAAACTTTTGGTTCGCCGGCAAGTGATATGCAACATTTTCGAAGCGAGAACATTTTACGATTTTCCATGTTACATTTTTACAAAAATATTATTTTTTGCAACCAACAATTTCTTAATAATACATTCCTTGACTTATAGGTTGGTATGAAGCTGACCACCCATACTGTACAAAGATGGTTCACTTTGCTAATGTCACCCCTGTTTCTGGGAAGGTCGGCAAAAGTTGCAGGGCTTATGTTCAACTTCTATGTGTGTGCTTGTGGGAATGCATTTAATATGAATCTGAAATGATATATATCTTTGCAACTTTAATTTAGATTCAGACTTTGATACTTAACTTAGAAATTTATTATTACTATTTTAGAAATAATCGGTCGACATTCTACTTCCTACGGATTTTACGCTAAAAAATAATTTTAGTCATCAAGAAAGCGAAATTGCGAGAAAGGAAACGCAATTTTACAGTATGTAAAAACTAAATATTTACTAAGAAATTCTGCGTGTATGCACTATATTGACCACTTTTTTCATAAAATTCCTTGGAACCTTCACATATCCATAACATCTGTAGTTACGCTTACGAGTAACTAAAAACTTGTTTTTTTTTTATTTACATGTTTTTCAAAGTTCTAATGAATTAATATACTGGAAATACACAAACCATTACAAAGACCCGTCACCAAAGTTCATCCAGCTCTACAGCAACTTGGTCTTGATTGAGAATCGACGCTTTCTTTAGCGACGACCAAGCTCGCTGAGGGCTCTTGAGGTGTAATTTACACAAAACAGCGCTCGCAAAATAAATCATCCTGATATTATTAATACTAAAAATATAAATTTTGAAACTATTATTTCTTTGATAAAATAAAACTAAGGAAGTTAATAAATATTTCATCTTTTATTCACATCTCAGTCTACCCATACAATCAAATACATTTTTAGTACCGCTCTTTCCTCTTTTGAAATATGAAATATTTGTGATGTAATTTATACAACAATTGAAAAGGTTGAGCCTATCTGCATTGCATTAAAAATGGCGTAGAAAAAATGTGGGACATAGCTACCCATGAGTTATTACATAGAGGAGCGGAAACTTACTTGCTGATGTGATACATCTTCGCTCCCCCAGTTCTTGTTTGCCCCATAGACCAATTCTGTCAAATATGACTTTTTAATCTCTTAAGAATCAAATTCTACACAATCTGAGCTAAGAAAAAACGTAAAATTCGAGAATATGAGAGTTGTTTGAAATATTTTTGAAATCAATTTCCTGTTTTCAAGACACATTGGTCCAGTACACATGCAAACATTGCTCATGTAAAATTAGCTTAATGGTCTATACGGCAAACAAGAACTAAATCATCGACATGCTACCACTTGCGTTTCTCTCCTGTCACACGTTGCAGTGGTTTTAATGAAATGAGTGATAAAGTTTTTTGGCACGAATTTTGGCGATCACAATATTTATAACGTGTGTTATCTGTCAACTCTAGCTATTTCCGGTCTAGTCGCAGCCGTTATTTGAAATGGTACCAACATTCAAGATTTTTTTTTCGTTCTGCCGAGTTTTTTGTACACATGGAAATGCAACTGTGAAGTTCTTTGTTATTTTTATTACTAATGACCATTTTCGTAAGTAAGTTGAGACAGATATACCTTTGTCTATTTTGGTTAAAATAGTTTCTAGTCCACAGATATTTAAAGTTAATATACCTAATAGGAACGAACTGCCAAGACGAATTTATGTACAGCGTGAAGAGCGCTGCTCTGGCAGAAATACGAACCAAACGAACGCGAATTTTAAAATTATAAATCTTCGAGAGCGCTCTAACACGTATTAAAATGATTTAATTCCTACATTATTTTAATCCCATTCGATGTTTGAATAAACCGCAACAGCTAAATGTCATTAGAAGAAAAAGATTCTGTTTTGTTCAAAAAATATTTTTGTTCAAATGTGTGTGTAGACGGAGAAACCGATAGTTGCCGCTAAAAATCGGTCACTGACGTCACTATCGATACTTATTCAAAAAATATTCGTGTGTCTAAACTGAGCCTAATATCGATATTTTTCAAAAAAAATATCGGTACTTTTGAAATATCGATATATTTCGCCCATCCCTAATATCGATATATTTCGACCGACAGCTGTCACTTACGAAACAACAAATATTAATATATTTATTCATTCACCTAAAAATCTAGTATGTTTCTGTGGGATTGTTGAAATTAATTCAAAATCTGAAGGTGTCGCTTTGTTTATAATATAATTTTACATCGGTTCAAGTTGCGCAGTGTTTATTTTACATAACCTCACTTTATTATTCGATCATGTTCAGATTAAATCAGATAGCGCTGTTCACAGGAAGGACATTAGCGACCGAATGCAAGTGCTGCGCGAAAAATAGCACCATCATAATCCAGCGCTCCAAAACCACAGATTTCTCAAAGAGTTTCTCACCAAGGAAGTCGCTAGAACATGATGGACCTCTGAAGTGGGTTCTTCTGGTGATGCCAGTTGCTGCATTTGGCTTAGGATGCTGGCAAACCAAGCGCCTGCAGTGGAAGCTGGATCTAATCAAGAGCCTTAAAGGAAAAACCACATCTGCACCTGCAGATCTACCTGAAAACCTAGCAGATCTGTCTGGACATGATTACTGTCCGTTTAAAGTAAAAGGACACTTCTTGCACGATAAGGAGATCTTAATTGGTCCCCGTGCGCTTATAGAATCCGAAGGAGAACAGCGATCCGGCAGTTTAGTCTCCGATCCAAACAAAAACCAAGGATGGCTTGTGATTACCCCATTTCAGCTGCACGGAAGACCTGAGAGGATTCTTATCAACAGAGGATGGATTCCAAGGAGCATGAAGAACCCTGAAACAAGACCTGAAGGACAGATTACCGGGGAGGTTGAATTGACGGGGATCCTTAAACCTGGGGAGAAGAGGCCGACGTTTGTCCCGGCGAATAAGCCCCAGCAAGGACAGTGGTTTTACCGGGATCTTGAGCAAATGGCGGGGCCCTCGGACAGTGCTCTGGTTTGGTTGGACGCCCGGGGCATCCCTGATCCTCCTAAAGGCTGGCCCCTGCCCAACCAAACGCGCGTCACCCTTCGTAATGAGCACCTCTCCTACCTCATCACGTGGTTTGGCTTGTCAGGCTGCACTGCCTACATGTGGTTGAGACTTTTTGTGCAGAAGCTGCCTCTGTTATAAAGTGAACTGGCAATGACACAGCTGATGGCGATGTTAGTTCACTCTCGGTGTAAGACGTCTACACAATACTGAAATTTCTCAGCACTGAGAAATCACTTTTTCTGACGTATGCTGGCTGTCCTTGTAAAGTCAACTTTGGTTGTCATTCTTTGTATTTTTTGTTGCATATTTTAACACAGGAATTGGAAATTATTGTGATTGTATTATTACGCCTTAATAATAATAATAATAAACACAGAATTTATATAGCGCCTTTTATGACAATGTGTCACTACAAAGGCGCTTGTCCATATGATTGGACGAAGAGGTGAGTCTTGAGACTTCTTTTAAATTGCGTCTCCAAATCCAGTTCCCTCAGTGTGTCTGGAAAAGCATTCCAGGTCATTGGAGCGGCTGCCTTGAATGCCCTGTCTCCAAAAACAGTGTGGGGTCTTCTTGCTGGGACTTCCAGGCAGCTGCTTCTTGATGCAGCTGACCTCAGTGTTTGTCCACGCAAGGTTATAGTTGTTGGAGACACCAGCTCCATCAGGTACCCCGGAGCACTCCCACGTAGTGCTTTAAAAGTGAGCAGACCAACTTTAAAGGTAATCCTCTCAGGGATTTTCAGCCAATGCAGAGCTTGAAGGTGAGGAGTGATGTGGCAAGACTTTGCAGCGCCATATATGAGTCTAGCTGCAGCGTTCTGCAGCGATTGAAGCCTTTTGAGCTGATTTTTGGGCTGGCCAGCATAGATCGCATTGCAGTAGTCAAGTTTGGCCACAACAAAGGAATTTACAATCGCCTTTGTAGCACTCCTAGGCAGACTTTTAACCACAGTCTTAATTTGCCGGAGAGCAAAGAATCCGGATCTGACAGTGTTTGATAGTTGATTATCCAGTGTCAGGTGCTGGTCGATGCAAACTCCAAGAAGTTTAATGCTGGCAGACGGGTTGACATTTACTCCGCAGATTCTGATGGGCGACAGGTCAAGAAGTTCATTACGCTTCTTTGTCACTGCACACAAAATTTCTGTTTTTTCTGGGTTTAGGACTAGCTTGTTTGCAGTCATCCAGCGCTCAACGTCTTCAATGCATTTGCCGATTGTTCTCTTTAAGGCCATTTGGTTTTCGGGTTCACAGTCACCATAGATCTGACAATCATCAGCATAGCACTGCATTTCAAGTCCTAACCTGTGAACCACCTGTTCAAGCTCTCCAGTGTACAGGACGAAGAGAAGTGGACCTAGAACAGAGCCCTGTGGAACACCTGAGGACAACATATTTGTAGCCGAAACATCTCCATTGAGCAATCATTTACTTGTTGATGGTCCCATTATGTATTATTACGCCTTGAGCAATCATTTACTTATTGATGGTCCCATTACAATGTATTTACGTGCATAAGTAAAATATATTTGTCAAAATTTTTGGCCAAATACATCTGTAAGTACAGTGTTTTACCTGTTTCACTCAGGCCCGGATTAACCCCTTTGGGGCCCTGGTGCAGTGAAAATCTCGAAGACCTTGGTGCGGGTGTTTTCTATAGAATGTTTTTTAGTCTTTGGGAGGGCCCTTGGTCACGTATGTCTCATAACCATTGACATCTGTGGACTAGAATTTATTTTAACGAAAATAGACATATATATCTGTTTCAACTTGCTTACAAAAATGGTCATTAGTAAGAAAGAGAACGAAGAACTTCACAGTCGCATTTCCGTATGGACAAAAAACTCGGCAAAACGACAAAAAAAATCTTGAATGTTGGTACCAATGGCTGCTGACTACACCGAAAATAGCAAAAGTTGACAGATAACACGCGTTATAAATACTGTAGTCGCTAAAATTGGTGTCAATATTTCATATTTTCAAGATGTATATTCATATTTGAATTTTATCACTCATTTCATTATAACTAAGTATTGTGGTTATTAATTGCGTAATTCTTCTCTAACATTTGACAGAAGAGGAAACAAAGTGGGAGCAAGTATGTATCAATTCATCTTGATGCATCTTTTTTACAATATTTTTGCATTTTTTAACATGGTTGAGTATATACAAAAAAATGAAAACATGCAGGTATCAAAAATGATTTATTACGTAACGTATAAACATTTCAACAATGACCTTTTTGGATTTACAAAGTTGATAATGCGGTGATCACATGTCAACATATTATCAACTTTGCATGTACATAAACAAGAATTAAAAACTGTACAGACACAGTTTTCCATACTTTTATGATCCAAGAGAACCGTGAGCACATCTTTTATAAAACTTATATGATCAAGAAATAAAAAATATTAATGAACTAATTGATATAAAAATGTGGGATGACAGGTTGTATAAGGAAATTAAGTTTGAAGAAAAAAAAATTTTATACAGAATCATCATTCCACGATACCTTTGATTCTATTTTTGTCATCTCTGAAAGTTCTTGTTCAGCAATGTATTGAAAAAAAAAATCAAGCTTGATAAATCTATACTGACTTAATCAAACCAACAGTACTTATCTAAAAGTTGCTTGCCGGGATCTGTTGCTGTGGTCTGTGGAAGCACGAGCTTCTGGAGAGATGAAGCTCATCACAGACATGGGCGAAATGTCCGGAAGCTCCAGCTCTCACAGACCACGGCAACGGATCTCTGAAAGCAACTCGACAGCCTCATCAGCCGACAGTATAAGCCTAAAACTCCTATTCAATACCTAGAAGTCTGTACAATGTATTCATTAAGAATGTTGTAAGAATGCATATGAGAATGTGAGTTATCATATCATCATGTTTATGAATATGGGTGTAACTATGACTTACTATCATTAAATTTCTCTCCAAAGCTCTACCTGGAGTCTATCACTTGTGCTTGATGAAACCGCATTTTCGGCTCAGTTTAGACACACAATTTTTTTTTTGAAAAAGTTTCGATAGTGACGTCAAGCAAGATGGCCGCTCCGCAGTGACAGATGCTGGCAATTTTGATATTATGATGATTTTTAAAAAATGCCGCATGACCCGCTTATTTCGTAATGTTGGTCAGACTGAGTTGTCAGACATTTCCACTTCGGAGTTAAAATGTCTGAAAAGTCAAAGACAATAATGCTATGGACTCGACAATTTTGGTAGGTATTTTAAATTTTTTTGTTAATTTAAAACTCGTAAACCTTTATTTTCTGTGAAAACTAAAAACAATTTGGAAAATATAAAATAATTGTTAACCCCTTGAAAAGAAAAAGGAAGTAGGTAATAATTAAATTTAGTTTGTTCTTACTTTTGGATAAAAAACAATTTTATTTCACGACGGTGTTTTTTTCCATTGCAACATTTTAATTATGAAATGATTCCGTGAAACTTTTCACGGAAGAAACATGTTAATCAACTATTTTTATAAGTCGTAAATAATTTCAGTCGTAAGGGAAGTTTTAAATTTAATGTTGGTCTCGGCAAATAAGCGCCAAAAACAATGACAAAATATAATGTGAACACAATATAAAATACCAATGCAATATTAATGACACAATTGCAATATTGCATTCTGTTTCATAAAAATATTTTTGAGGTTAAGAACCCGTAATATATTTTCACAACTAACATTGGAATATTCAGCCAGTTTGTACAACACCACGATGAATTTTAAATTATCTGTATGATTCTTTTTTTTACCGACGCGTAGTTAAACTTAACACGTATTAAAATAATTTAATTCCTACATTATTTTAATCCCATTCGATGTTTGAATAAACCGCAACAGCTAAATGCCATTAGAAGAAAAAGATTCTGTTTTGTTCAAAAAATATTTTGTTCAAATGTGTGTGGAGACGGAAAACCGATAGTTGCCGCTAAAAATCGCTGTCTGACGTCACTATCGAAACTTTTTCAAAAATTTTTCGTGTGTCTAAACTGAGCCTAAGGATTGTAGGTTTTAGTTCTCTACTTACAATTTATGTCCGTCAAATAAATATTTATATTTAAATTACTTATAATAAGCATCTTCAAAGTCATCACTTAACTATAGGACATAATCATAAAGTAAACATGGTAAACAGCAAATCACTGTCCGGTCGATAGCTCAGGTGGTAGAGTGCTTGCATTCCATGCCGAAAGCTCGGGTTCGAATCCCACCGAGGGTGTCAGAAATGATTTCCCGTTTCGGTGTTTATTTCAAACCCCAAAATAAAATACCGGCAAGGTTTACTCAGTTTTCACAAGAAATGAGTACCAGCACTCTCGGGAGCTGGGAAACCTCCACTTTAACAGAAGTGGTTGGCGTAAGGCCGGCCCCCTTACCTGTAAAAATAAATAGGTTCAACTCGCCACATGCGACCCCTTTAGGGATAACGCGGCAAGAAGTTACACTATATGTGTAGCTTAGTTGCATTTTTGCATTGCGTTTTACTGGTCCTTCAGTTCTACATGAATTCTCAAACCAAACTTCTGATGTCAGTTAAAAGACAAAAAGTTGAGGTTTATTTAGGGCACTTTATGAATAAAATTGGCTTCTGCATCTCATGATACAAGGAAGAATAGAGGCCCAGGCTCTAGGTTGAAGGAGTTGAGACTGTGGTTTGGCAGAAGCTTCAACACACTTTATCTGAAGAGGCACAGAAGTCGACTGATTGTCTACATGGTTTTGAGAGCCTGCATGGCATCGGCCAGCCTCTGCAGCTCCCCCTGCGAGGTCTGCAGCTTGCTAGTGTTAGCCTGCTGCACTTCAGCGGGCACCTTGGTGAGATAGTCTGCAGCCGCCATGGCCTGTTCCAGCCTGCTTACCGTCTGCTGCAGCTGATCACTCTTCTTCTCCAGTTTTCCTATTTCCTTGGCGGGATCGATAAGGCCCTGGCAACATAACAGAACAACTTGTAAGTGACAGGAATGAATATCAGTTGTAATTGGAGGAGATGGGAGACCTAGATTGAGGGCAGCTCAAATAAGCAAAACAAATATATACCAGTATTAACACAAATCTTAAGCGACTCTCTTGAAGTAACCAGGTTTTTTAGGAATTAATTATAGAGTAAGTAATTATAGTTGTATTGTTAAACAGATAAAATAAACTTATTCAGTGAATTGAAACGTTTCAAATATTCATAAAAGTTGCACTGTTATCAATCAAAAGATGGCATAAGAATAGGGTATTTGCAATAGTGAGGAATATGATAAAAAGTATATTATTTTGATAGATTTCGAAAAATCAAGTAATAATATGTTGATTTGAAGCCGAATTTTTTTTTTTTGATTTTATATTAAAAAAAGAAAATATAGAAATTTGGACAAGTTTTTAAACGGATATGAGATCTGCTTCTTCTATTTCCGGTGCTGTGACGTCATATGTTGACGTCACTTTCTTTTATTGACATTCCATACTCTGTTGAAATGTGTTGTTGACAACAGAAACAAATGAAATGTTTTTAAAGAAACGCACAAACTTCTTGAAAAAACAACAGCTGCAACGGTGTAAACATGAAAAAGCGATGTTTGAATGGGCTGTCAGTTGATACGGCGATGTTTACAAGACCGTGACGTCACGCGAGAAAATTTCATCTAGTAGCGTTTTGGCGCGAAAATTCAAAAATCGATTTTTAAATGCTTATAACTTTGCTAAAAATACAGCTAAAATTCAAATTCAAGAAGTTTTGGGCTAATAAAGCATAAACGAATTTAAATCACGAATGATCAAAACCACCTGCTTGAAAAAGGCTTTAAGTATAATCTACAAAACACATCTGAGAAGTCCCTCATCCAACTGGCAGCGGATACCAACACCGCATTGTACAAGGAACCATCGAGCTTCAAGTATAGCTGCGCGGATTTCATCAAGTCCTCACCAATCTGCACTACCAGGACCGGTAGGCAGGAGCTTAAACTGGCGAGGGAAATACAATCGTCTCTCCGAATAAACAACCTCATCATCACAAAAGCGGATAAAGGAAATAGTGTGGTGATCCTCAGTGAAGTAGATTATAAGGACAAAGTCAATCAATTTCTTACAGACAATAATTTTAGTGTTCTCAAATCTGACCCCACATCACATTTTCATGGCAAAATAATTCAAACAATCAAAAAATGCCTCATATTATGTAATAAGTACCTCTGCCCATCCAACCCCAAAGCCCCCAAACTATACGGCCTTCCTAAAATCCACAAACCCCATGTACCTATCCGCCCAGTGGTTTCATACTATCCAGCCCCATCTTATAAATGATGTAAAAAACTTAATGGCTTAATTATAGAATTCGACATTTTTCATCCCAAATACAGTATTAAGAATAGCCATGATCTCGTCAAACTTTTAAATAATTTCATAGTGCCATTTAAGTACCATAAACTAGTTTCTTTTGATATTACAAATTTATTTACCAACATCCCTATTGACGACAGTAGAATAATTTTCACTGAACTATTAAATAAATCAACTCTAGATGACAGTGTAAAAGATGAAATGATAAAAATGTTTAATACATGTGTTGAACAAAATTATTTTGAATTTAATAACAATTACTACAGTCAATCCACCGGTCTACCCATGGGCTCCCCGCTTAGCCCCATCATAGCTGAATTATTCCTCAACAATCTTGAAGAAACCATGTTTTCTTCTGATCATTTCAATCTTAAAAATAATATTGTTAAATGGATTAGATACGTAGATTACATTTTTTGCTTATTTAAGGGAACCAACCGACAACTTAGTTCACTCTTAGAATTTATCAATAAATTACATCCTAACATAAATTTTACATTAGAATCTAACCCTGATAATACTCTTAATTTCCTTGACTATTCTCTTAAAATAAGTGATAACAAGATTGCATATTCCATTTATAGAAAACCCACACACACCGACACCATTATTCATTCTTCTTCCACGCACCCAATTTCACACAAGCTATCAAGTTTCCACTCCATGCTTGAGAGACTTATCAGGACTCCACTAACAGATGCTGAACACAGAACCGAACTTGACACTATTAGACAAATTGCTTTCAATAACGGATATGACATCAAAATAATAGACAAATTACTCAACAAAAAAACCAAAACAACACTATACAGACAACACATTTACCACTCTTATAACACTCGAGAGGACCTAGACCGACCTTGGAGGAAAGTACTATTCTTGGGTGAAATTTCTTCCAAAATCTCCAAAATTCTACCCGACTCTATCAGACCTGCGTTTTACACCAATAATAAATTGGGAAACTTACTTTGTAATTCTTAATCGAAAATGTGACATTTTACAAAAATGTGGAGTATACGAAGTTCGGTGTGGCGACTGCAATAGAGTATACATTGGGCAGACTTGTAGAAGTTTAAAAATTAGAATGGACGAACACAGGCGTTGTCTATCTAATAATAACTTCTCCGAGTTTGCCAACCACATCATAGAATCAGGACATACTTTTAATAAACATACAAATTGTCCGGTCGATAGCTCAGGTGGTAGAGTGCTTGCATTCCATGCCGAAAGCTCGGGTTCGAATCCCACCGAGGGTGTCAGAAATGATTTCCCGTTTCGGTGTTTATTTCAAACCCCAAAATAAAATACCGGCAAGGTTTACTCAGCCTTCACAAGAAATGAGTACCAGCACTCTCGGGAGCTGGGAAACCTCCACTTCAACTGAAGTGGTTGGCGTAAGGCCGGCCTCCTTACCTGTAAAAATAAATAGGTTCAACTCGCCAGATGCGACCCCTTCGGGGATAACGCGGCAAGAAGTTACACTATATGTGTAGCTTAGTTGCGTTGCGTTTACAATCAAACTTCTTCACACAAACACATACAGACCGACTTTAACAGCTCTCGAGACCATATAAATTAATATACAAGTTTTACCTACCATTAAAACTTTTATTGTGGTGCTTCCTTTATCCAAGGCAGTTGAGAAAGTAATCTTTCGTATTTTGGCCAGTTCACGTGAGTTTGACATTTTATACCTACCAAACTTGATTTTACCATATAGGGGTTCTTGATTTTGGCACCTGGCAGCTCTATATGCATGATGCTTGTATTTACGTTTTTCAATTGTCTCACCAGGCAGTCCTTGCATACTGCCTTGGATAAAGGAAGCACCACAATAAAAGCTTTAATGGTAAAACTTGTATATTGTGATAGCTGTCCTGTTATCCAAGGCAGTTGAGACATGTTTGTTATCGCCAGGTGTGAGCTTTATATTATCAATTGTGATCTATGGGTTGAAAGAGACCCGCTAGAGAAGATGATAGGCCAGCGGATGGCTTTTTGTCGTCAGTTAGCAATTCTCTCTGATAAAATTTGGTAAAGGTGTTTTCGCTTTGCCAATTTCCTCTTTGTAGAATGTCAGCGATAGGATATTTCTCGATCCAGTTTAATGAAGCAACTGCTGATCTAGCACTTCCTGGAGTGGCCTCTATTCCAGCTTCTTTGAGTACAGACTTAATCCAGCCCGCTATGATTGTGCAGGAGGCCGGCTTTGCTGGGCCTCTACTTGTGAGGAACAAGTTGGGGATTTTGTTTGCCTGTCGTCTCCTTGTACCAGATAATTCACAGAGCTTCCTCAGCCAATAGACTGAATCTGTTGCTTGCATGCTGGATGTTGCCAGCTTCCGACCGGACTGTCGGTGCTGGTCTGTGTCCGTCTTTAATCCGAATATTGGCCACAAGAAAGAGGAAAGCCAAGCTAATAGGGCACTCAATCAGACACAGCACCTTTCTTAGCAACATTTTTGAAGGCAAAATCTTAGGACAACGCACAAGAGGTCGCCCAAGAACTTCATACTTTAAGGATTTGAAGCGGCTCATGGATGTCTACTCCTATTCGCATCTCAAGAGGATAGCAGCAGACAGAGACAGATGGCTGATACAACAAGGCGCTGCCTTTATAAGATGATGATGATTGGCCACAAGATGATGGAATGTCCGTTATCGATTAGGTGATCTGATGAGCATCTTAGCAAAGTGAGATCATTGAACTCGTCGACCTGATGCTAGCAGTAAAATCATAGCACATCTTATTATTCTGTTCTGAATCTCAGGATTGCAGTACATAGATATAGCCGACTTGTAAACTGCTGTAGTTTTGGGAGCTAATTTCTCGTTTAAGCTGAGATGAGCTAGGAAGCGTGCCACCTGCGAGCCTGTTGGATTGCTTGTATCTATAGGGTTCTTCATGGACCACTCACACCATTTCTTCCATGCAATGTTGTATTTTTTTTTTATTTCATAAACAATTTTTACAAGAAATATTAAATCTTAAAAATTAAACATTTTTGTCCCGATAAACCAAAAATTTTCAGTTTGTCATCGGGTGCAACAATCAAATTAAAAAATAAAAGTCTTAGTATTTAGTGCTAGTATGAAATAAAAAGTAAATTAAAGTTAAAATTAGGAGACAAGAGTAGAGTAAAAACACAAATATAGTTAATGTAATTAATATAAGAAAGTTCTTTCTCCCAGCCAAATCTTCGAGATTATGAATGAGATTATGAATACGAGATAGAAATATGATTGAGAGGTTGAATGTCTCCAGCTGGACCTTAGGAGATCTTACTCTTCCGAGGACCAGTCTCTCAAGGTGCTGCTTCAGCTCCAACTAGCCATGCCTGCAGTTGTAAGTCCCTCATCCTGGGCGGTGCTCGACCTGAGGTTGTGACGATTAGGTGATCGGACAGCTCTCTGATTGTGTATGGTCGCATGAGTACCCGTCTTTGTAAGTCCGGAAGCCAGAATGCTCTGGTCCATCTGGGGGCTATGAGGATGTAGGTCCCTGAGGACCTGTTCAGGTGTCGCAGGACTCTCTGGGTATTAGACACTGTGGTGGGAATATCCATGCTAACTTGTAGTGCCATAGTCTGCTGAAAGCATTGTGGAATAAAGCCCTCTTGTCCTGCGCGTTGAGGGTTACGTAATCTTGCACTACATGGGTTGTTGTTGATGCAAACAGGTTTATATATCTGGCCACCCCCATAAATTGAAAATCTTGTTCACTGCCGAGGGAAGCAGATGCCACTCTGGAAGGGCTTTGCCTCTGGAGAGGTGATCCGCTTTTCCGTTTTAGCGCCCTGACAGATAGTGAGTCTCCAGTTCTATCTCGTAGTGGTCTACTATCGCAAGTATCTGACGTGTCAGACGTAGCAAAGGAGCAGATCTTGTGCCGCCTTCGTTGCGTAAATAAGCTAGAACTGTTCTGTTGTCGGACTGAATGAGCACGGAAGAAGTCTTGAAAGCGCTGTGCTTCAGCCGTAATGCCTCGTGAATGGCAAACATCTTGAGATTGCTGTGCTAGGCCAGTTGATGACGTTGCCAACTTCCCGATAGGGTTAGGTCGTCTAACTGGGCTCCCCAGCCGCTGTCTGCCGCATCTGTGGTTTAGAAGTGCAATGCTCCGGCTTTGTGCAGAGTACTGGTCTTGTGGAGATTGTTCAGCCACCAGATCAGATCTTGCTTTGCCAGCGGACCTATGGGTGTTTTGCGATGTGGCGGGTAAGTCAATGTGGACCTGCATCTGCATGTAGCGAGAGTGCAGGCGCCCACGAGGGACTATGAAGGCTGCAAAGTTCAGTCTCCCTAGAATGCTCTGTGCGATTCTGAGGGTCCAAACGCCCTTCTTCAGCAGATCCTTTAGTCCTTGGGATATCTTTCGTTTCTTGCCTATTGAAAGGGCTCGTATCTCGGCCTTTGTATCCCCTATTATTCCCAAGTACTCGAGAGCCTGTGATGGGCGAAACGAGCACTTGGATGAGTTTATCACCCACGCTAGAGATTCTAGTACACGGATTGCATATGAGGTGGATATCTGAAGGCTTTCTTTGTTCTGATGAGACAGGAAATCGTCGAGGTAAACTATGACCCTGAGACCCGCTTGTCTTAGGATCCCTGCGACGACATTGGTTAGGCAGGCAAAGGACTGTGGTGCCGTAGCCAGGCCGAATGGAAGGCAAGTCATTTGGAGCAGCTGATCTTGGTAAAGCACTCTTAGAAAGCGGCGATGTGTAGGAGCCACAGGGACGTGGAAGTAGGCCTGCGATAAATCTATTTTTACCATCCATTCTCTGGGCTGAAGAAAATCTGGTATCTCGTGATGTGAGATCAGCGAGAACCTTTTGGGCTGCAGGAATGGGTTGAGGGCTTATAGGTTTAAAACGGGGCGATTTGAGCCGTCGCTTTACTTTACCAAGAACATCTGGGACATGAATTCTGCTGTTGGCTCTGCGGGCTCCAGGATTCCTGAAATAAATATTTTGCTTACCTGCTGGGTCATCTCGGCGGAGGGCTTTGTCCTGAAGCCTTCCTTCTGGGCGGCAGACAGGCGGGACAGTGGAGGTTGATGCCTGAAGGGTATCCTGTAGCCCTGGATCATCTTGATACCCCCTCAGTCGTCCCGCCTGGAAGGTGCCATCACTTCCGGTAGCCACCGCGCTGAGAGGTCTGCCCCCTTGCGCTTGGCCTATACCTTCCTGCCTTCCCGGGCTTGGCACCGCAATATGTCTCAGGGTCTGCCCGCTGAGGACGATATTGTGTCCGGTTGTAGGGATGAAAGGAGTGGGGCTGCTTTTTCTGCTGGGAAGGAACAGGCTGCTTCTCCGCCTTGGGTCTCTGGGTTTGCGTGGAAGGAGGCATTTGGTTTTTGAACACCTTCGATGCCTCTCCCAGCTGCTGTAAGGCCGAAGAAAATGCCTCCTCCTCAAACAGATGTGACACGGATGGCGGGATCCTAGCCAGGACCTCTCGGTCCGATTGGTTTCGGGTCCTGGCCAAAATCCTGTCCCGGCCACCCTCTATGAGCTCTGCTCTCTTCCCGCAGGCTATCTGGAGGACATCCGTCGATGCCTCCATGCAGGCCCCCTGCCCTCCGAATATCTCCTGGACTTTCTCCCTCAGGGTTTCGGGAGATAAAATCTCCCTTGCTTCAAATCCCCATGAGAGAAGATGTTGAAGGCTTGCCTGGAGAGCCTCCCTTTCTTTGAGCGCTGCGTTCGTTAGCGCAGCACAGGCTCTCTCCAACCCGAGCATCTGGGTTGATGGGTTCTCCTCAGTCACCTCGGGGTTGGTCCCCAGGTGTTTAAAGCCGGGGTCGGCATAGTGCGCCTTCATCACCTTGGCATAGCGGACGCTGGCCCATTCCGGCTTGCCAAAGTGCTGAAGGTTCTGCACCTCACGCAGCATGTGCATCAGGGCGGGGGTACAGCGACTCCCGGAGTGACGTCCTCAGGTCCGCCAGGCGGAAATCGCCCCCCGCTGCTGGTTGCGAGCCCGACGCCACGTCCAAGTTAAGGACAGTCGGGGCCTGGGGGAGAGGGCGGTCCTGAGGCGGACGGCGCTCGGCATCGCGCCGCCAGGAGTTGCGCTGCGGGATGGTCTCTTCGTCTGATGGGCCGGCGAAGCTCCCCCCAGTACTGCTCTCGCCCGGAGAGACCCCCCCTGTGACGCACGAGGGCCTTGAGCCCCTTCACCATTACTAGGGACTCCAGGAGCGAATCCTTCACCCTTCTCCTGCTTTTTCCCTCATCCTCCGAACCGAGGGATATTGGTCACTCAAACTCATATTTTTTCAAGAAAAAAAGAAACAAAAAACTCAAAAAAAAAGAAATTTTGTTCAAAAGTCGAGATCAACTGTCAAAATTTGATTACCAATTGAAAAACGTAAATACAGGCATCATGCATATAGAGCTGCCAGGTGCCAAAATCAAGAACCCCTATATGGTAAAATCAAGTCTGGTAGGTATAAAATGTCAAACTCACGTGAACTGGCCAAAATACGAAAGATTACTTTCTCAACTGCCTTGGATACCAGGACAGCTCTCACAATAAGAATTCCAGTACTGTCAATTCCTTACTAAATAACTTTTTGATCCCTAATCCATCTCCTCTACTGACCTTGTTTCCAAGAAATAATAATAATAAATCTGTCACCAGCGATCCCAGCGCTCTGTTCCCTTCCTCACCCCTCACACCCACCACTAGTCCCAGCCCTTGAAAGAATGATGCACTAATTTATATTTTATTTAGTCAGTATTATTTTGTACCTGACGATGGAAACATTGTTTCCGAAACCGGTCGTACATTATTAAATTTTACTCGCCCCGTAACCTTATATAATTTGTTTTTTATTTTTAATTTTTATTTTTTAAGATTAGATTAGATTAGATGGGTGGTCAGCCACATGCCAACTTACAAGGTTAAGGAACACAAACATATAATCAACTCAACTTAACTAAGCTACACATTTAGTGTAACTTCTTGCCGCGCTTGGGTGGTGAAGACCATTTTTCTTCACAAATCTATTTTAAAAAAAAGGATGCTCCAACTTCAAAACTATCGTTTTTTTCTTAAATCAAGAAAAAAAGAGTTAATTCATTTAAGCTAAAGATTGCGGCAACCCTTACCACGCATCTATGTATGTATGAGAGTTGCGCTCCACGAAATTCTTCGAAAAAAGAGACGTGCGCACACCTCCGCGTTTTTCAATCGAATGAGGAATTATGGGCTCTGCAGTTGCTTTTGAAGGAATTTCTTTTTACCATACAAAAGTTTGTATCGAAATTTTGAAGGTGTTCTTTTTATTTTATTTTGTAAAACTCACATGCATTATCACGAAAAAAAAATGCTGGCAATTTTTAGTTTGACTAATAAGCTTACCGTTTGTAAATATTTTTTGTATACTTTCATTCAGCGGAACCTCATCAGCGGAAGTACATTAATATGTTAGAACAGCTCCAGAAGAAGTTCCTGAGGTACCTCCTCATGAGAACGCAGGGAAACTACCCTCAGTTCATGCACCATGAGGACCTGCTTCGGGAAACTGGCTTCAGGAGCTTAGAAACTAGGCGCAACGGGACCCTGATGGTGCTCACTTATAAAGTCATCAATGGTTTAATAGACAGTCCCACCCTGTTGGAGGGTTTCAGGTTGTTTGTACCAAATTACTATAATCGGGGGCGAGGTCATGATCTTTTTCATGTACCAATGAGCCGCACCGATGTCTTGGCACAGCATCCTTTAACTCGGAGTGTCAAACTCATTAACGAGTCAAAAATATATATATTTCAATATAATGTAGACACCTTCAAAAGTATGGTAAAAGAGTTCCTCCCAGCTTGTTGATGGCTGTGAGGGTGCACTGTAATTAGGGCAACCTGTTGTGCACCAAAAAAAAAAAAAAAAAAAAAAAATTAACAAAATTATTTAGCCCAAATAGCATTATTCCGTAATATTTCATAAGTTTGTGTTCATTTTGACAGAATTCAAATAACTTCAAATTTTTTTGGAAACAGTTAACCTGTAAATTATACATTTCTTTATTTTATACTGACAGTAACAGTTTCTTAAAATAAAGTAAACATAATGGACATTTAAAACCCAGAACACCGTTTTGGACTTATTCGCTCTATGGAGTCTTAAATGGCCATACTCAAAAAAAAAAATGTTTTGTTGTACATACAAGAAAATATGGCTTTCTCCACACTAGGGCCCGGAGATCTATCTATAATCTAAATTACAAAGATACATTGACATTTAAGAATTATGTTTAATGCACACCCACAGACAGACACTTGAAAGTTTGCACTTGCACATGCTGAATGCGTACTTACAAAAAAAAAACTGTCGCCCTTCCCTGAAACTGGGGTGAAAAGTGAACAAAGTTTTTACAGCATGGGGGTCAGCCTCGTAAAACAAAAAAATAATAATGAGAAGCTACCAGATTTTTTTTTACAGAGTTGTCATAAATCAAAATCTGACGGATATAGTTGTCATGATTTAAAGCCAAAACCTAATCGAGACTAATGCCATGAATGACAAATGAGCAATATTCACCTTCAGCAGCAGGTGTATCTGTATCTGATCCGTGACGGTGAGTATAGCGCAGCCCTGTGTCAGGTCCTCTGTCTCCTGCGCCAGCCTACTGCAGGCCAGAGGCGCCAGGACTGTGAGCAGCCCCCGGAGCCCCTCCTGCACAGCCCCCGAGCACGTGAGAGCACAGGTGGTGGGCTGCTTGTTGGTCAGGTTGTAGTCACTGCGCGCTGATCGGATCAGGTGCACGGACTTCAGGCAGAGGTCCACTTCTCGCTCCAGTGCCTCGTTGCGCCAGCCACAGTCAGACTCCTATAAGAAGTTTATTATTAGTAATGCACATAAAGTATCATAAAGGATTCATGGTTGGGGAATATAATATTAGGATGATTTATTTGGTGAGCGGTGTTTTTGTGTGTATCACATCTCAAGAGCCCTCTGCGAGCTTGGTCGTCACTGTACAGAGCGCCAATTCCCAAGCAAGACCCAGTTGTTGTAAGGCTGGATGGACATTTAGTGACCGGTCTTTGGTAAAGGTATATTATTTTTTTAACCAGCGAAGAGCATATTTGAAAATATAAATGGTATATTTTTTTGTGCTCCGCCGGGATTCAAACCCACAACCTTCCATTTACGAGTCAGAAGTGTTAACCACTAGACTACGGACCGGTCAATGGCATTACTGTAACCCGAGTATAAAGTGTTTTGTAAATCTCACCTCGATTGCGTAAAACAAAAATGTATGGAATATTAAAGATTTTAAATTATGATTACGGTCGTTAGACATTTTAAAGAATGAAAAAAACGGATTTTACTGACCGTGCAAAAGAGAAGAACGATTTTCTCTACGTTTCATCGGAGTCATATCCGACGTCTTCAGGAGACGTGTGTCCTCTAGAAAGAGGAACCACGAACTGTTGAATTATTGTTGTTTGTTCGAGGCCGGAGGTTGTAGGTATTTTTTCATTGTTTTTTTCATTCTTTAAAATGTATGGAATATAAGTATGATAGCATAAACTACAGCATATAAGCTAGAGAGTAACATAGATTTCATACATTTTTTACAATTACGCAATTGAGGGAAATTTAAGCATATATTTTAAATACTTTAGTATTTTGTGGAGATGGAAATGTTGGTCGCCAGTAATGATCGTGGGTTTTTTCTATAATTTATTCATACTCGGTTTTTATTTTAAAAAAACGCAGCAATAACATGTTACTTGAGGGAGAGCTTATGTATTACCAACTGACTACCTACCATGTTGTAGAGAGCAATCTTGCAAATCTAACTAACCATAGACTAGGGGTATTTATTAATTACCAACTGTACTTAATACAATAATATATCACAACTAGCAGACCGACCGTGCTGCGCACGGTTGTCTGCTAGGCCCTTCGAGCAGTTTAAGTCTGGCTTCGCAATAATTTTTCCTCACACCTCCTTCTATAATCTATAATCTAAGTTGCAAGGATATATTCATTCAAAGCTCTCAGATGTATGCCCACAAACAAACACGTGTAGTTCGCACTTACAAATGCTGATTGTGTACTTACAAATCAAATCCAAACCTTAAATGAACATAAGCCCTGCAACTCTTGCCGACATTCCCTGAAACAGGGGTGACATTGGCAAAGTGAACCATTTTTTACAGTACGGGTGGTTAACCTCATACCAACCTATAAGTCAAGGAATTAAATTTTCTTTCCTTCATTGTAATTAAATGCTTTAAGAAGTAATTTGAAAAAAAATGACGGTAAAAGGGTAATTTAGTTCTTTCATGTTCTGAGTATCTTGTGTGCATGTGCATGAGGTATGAGGCTGACCTCCCATACCATAAAAAAATGTTCACTGAACGAATGTTTCTCTGTTTCTGAAAAGGTCGGCAAAAGTTGCAGGACTTATGGTCATGAGAGGCTAAAATATTTATTTGTAATTACATATGCAGCATTGTAAGTGTGAACTCACTCGTATTTTCATGGGGGCATGCATTGCATATGAACTATAAATATTAATGGATCTATGCAACTTAGATTTATATTCTAAAATAAAAAACATCAAATGCCACAATTATATGTAAGCGTGAAATAACATTTGCCAGCTTGTGGGTATGCATTGCATTTGAATCAATAAAGATTTTTTTTGCAACTTTTGATAATACATTAAGATGAATGTTGCTGAAGGATTTTTCAAACTCAAATTCCTTGACTTATAGGTAAGTATGAGCCTGAACATTCATATCGTAAAAAATGGCTCACTTACAAATTTTCCCCCTGTTTCTGAAAAGGTTGCCAAAAGTTGCAGAGCTTATGTGCATTAGAGGCCTTAATTTTAATTAGTAAGTTCACATGCAGCATTTCTAAGCGGGAACTCGCTCGTGTGTCCATGGGGGCATGGATTGAATATGAATTATAAAAGTTATTGTATCTGTGCAACTTAGATTATATATTCCAATATTAAAAACATAAAGTGCCACAATTATATGTTAGCGTGAAATGACATTTGCCAGCTTGTGGGTGTGCATTATATTTGAATCATCAAAACTCTTTTGTGCAACTTTAGATTATAAATTAAGATAACCGTTGTTTAAGGATTTTTCAAACTCAAATTCTTTGACTTAGGGTTAGTATGAGGCTTACCACCCTTATCGCATAAATGGGTTCACTTAATAAATTTTCCCCCTGTTTCTGAATAGGTCAGCAAAAGTTGCATGGCTTATGGTCATGAGTGGCTGAAATATTTATTTGTAATTACACATGCAGTTTTTGTAAGCGCAAACTCACTCATGTCTGCTTGGGGGAATGCATTGAATATGAATTATAAATGTTAATGTATGTATGCAACTTAGATTTATATTCTTATATTAAAAACATCAAGTGCCACAATTATATGTTAGCGTGAAATGACATTTGTCAGCATGTGGGTGTGCATTGTATTTGAATCATCAAAACTCTTTTTTGCAACTTTAGATTATAAATTAAGATTATCGTTGTTTAAGGATTTTTCAAACTCAAATTCCTTGACTTAAGGGTTAGTATGAGGCTTACCACCCATATCGCATAAATGGGATCGCATAAATGGGTTCGCATAATAATTGTTCCCCCTGTTTCTGAATAGGTCGGCAAAAGTTGCATGGCTTATGGTCATGAGAGGCTGAAATATTTATTTGTAATTTAACATGCAGCATTTGTAAGCGCAAACTCACTCATGTCTGCTTGAGGGCATGCATTGAATATGAATTACAAAATGTATCTATACAACTTAGATTTACATTCTAATATTAAAAACATCAAGTGCCACAATTATATGTTAGCGTGAAATGACATTTGCCAGCTTGTGGGTGTGCATTATATTTTAATCATCAAAACTCTTTTGTGCTACTTTGGATTATAAATTAAGATAACCGTTGTTTAAGGATTTTTCAAACTCAAATTCCTTGACGTAAGGTTTAGTATGAGGCTTACCACCCATATTGCATAAATGGGTTCACTTAACAAATGTTCCCCCTGTTTCTGTAAAGGTTGGCAAAAGTTGCAGGGCTTATGGTTATGAGAGGCTGAAATTTTTATTTGTTATTACACATGCAGCATTGATAAGCGCGAACTCACTCGTGTCTCCATGGGGGCGTGCATTGAATATGAATTATAAATGTTAATGCATCTATGCAACTTAGATTATATATTGTAATATTAAAAAGATTAAATGCCGCAAAAAGTATGGTTCCATACAAAAAGTTGACCTAATCAATCGTAATTATTTCTAAAAAATACATGTAATAACTGGTTGAAGTATAATTTTGAAATAAATAAAGAATATAGGTAGGTACTCAACGGAATTCAACCGAAAAAGAATCGACTTGTATGGCAACTCTGAAGCCTATGTTGAAGTGCTGGCAATTTATTTGAAATTCGAATGTCAAAATGAGTTTTGTTTCTCGCATAGGTTTTACATAAAAAGGTGTTGTGATCGATCATGTTTATTTATTAAAAAAACAACAATAAAAAATCTTTTAATGATGAGGATGCACATCCGAAGGTCTGAACAATATTTGTTGTGAATATGACGTGCATCTGTTCAGGAGTTCTTCAGTTTTTATGCCATTAACGCACATTTATTTTGTATGGGGAGGCCGTTGAATTTTATAATTATAATCTATCTATAATCTATCTATAATCTAAGTTGCAAGCATATATTCATTTAAAGCTCTCAGATGTATGCCCACAAACAAACACGTGTAGTTCGCGCTTACAAATGCTGAATGTGTACTTACAAATAAAATCCAAACTCAAATGAACATAAGCCCTGCAACTCCTGCCGACATTCCCTGAAACAGGGGTGACATTGGCAAAGTGAACCATTTTTTACAGTATGGGTGGTCAGCCTCATACCAACCTATAAGTCAAGGAATACGAGTAATAAATGACATTTAAGTTTACAAAAAAAAAACAACAAAACCTTAAAAATAAATCTATACAAAAAAAGTCAAAAATTTCTTATGCAAAAAATGTAGCAAACTAATAAACCAACATTACAAATCAGCATTGCAGATTAGCCGCCACTTCTTCCTGTCCTTGCATACTTCTTTCATTTCATCCAGAGTCATAACCTTTTTCATACAAGCTCTCCTTTTATTATGACTCTGGATATTCCATTCACTCGCTATTTCGAAAATTTGGTCCATCCATACCTTTCTCGGTCTTCCTCTTCCACGACATCCATCTATTCTAGCAACATACACTTTCTTCGTCAATCTTTCATCACTCATTCTCTCCATGTGCCCGAACCATCTTAACATACTTCTAATAATAATAATAAAATATAAGGGAAGGGATTACACAAGGAACTGCACTAAATTCAATATTAGATTTTTACTTTATAGCAGTCCGAAGGAACTGTTATAAAGTATTGTATTCTTCCGAAAAAAAAGAAATGAGGTTTCAACGGAAATGAGTTGTCCTGCACCAGGACATGCAAAAAAACCTAATTTGTCAAACCTGTCCGTCCGTCCGTATGTGTGTATGTCCAGCCGAAACTACTGATCACAGAGACACCAATTTTTGGATTTAGACAATTGACAACCACAGATTTTGATGAGCCGACCGGCATGGCGCCACCCTGAAAATTCAAGATGGCTGCCATACAAAAAAAACATAAAATTGCACTTTTCTCAAAAACGGCTCTAACGATTTTCTTTAAAATTTCAGTGTGGTCATTGCTTAAATTTTCACTAAGAAAATAAGTAATGGCAACACTCTGGCCAACCTGCGTCTATGGGTTGACATATGAAAGAAAAAAACGATTGTGATTTTCTCGGAAATGGCTGAGTTGACAAAAAAAATATATTTTACAATATTACGCGCAATATTAATTTCTACAAAAATTTTAAAAACACTTTTAAACAAAAAGACTTAAAGTACCGTTTACACAATCTCAAAATTTTCATCAAAAATATTAAAAAAACCCATAAAAACGCAATTTTTTAAAACTTTTCTTAGATTCACAAGAAAGAAAAATTTATATACTTTTTTGCACTATAATTTTTTTTTCACTATTTTGAGAATTCAAGATGGCTTCCAAAGAGCTGAAAATTTCAAATGCGATTTTCTCAAAAACGGCTCCAACGATTTTTTTTTTAATTTTCAGTAAAGTAGTTGCTTGATACATTCTTACCAAATTTAGCTATGGCAACATTCTTGCTGATCTGCGTCTATGAGTTGCCATAAGAAAAAAATAAACAATTGTGATTTTCTCAGAAGTGAAAGCGTTTACAAAAGAATAATGTTGTACAATATTATACATAGCATAAAATTTTGCATAAAAATTAAATTTTTTTTTTGTAAAAAATAACATAAAGTGCGGTTTACATGATATCAAAAATCGAAATTAAATGGCTACAAAAACCCATCAGAACGTAAAAAACTTTTACATTTCTTAACTTTCATAGAAAGAACTGTCTAATCACTATAATTCATGGTGATTTTTTTTTTAAATATTAGAACATTCAAGATGGTTTCCGAACAGCTGAAAGTTTCAAAAGAGATTTGCTCAAAAACGGCTCCTACGATTTTCTTTAATTTTTTTGCATACTCGTCATTATAATAGTACTATCTAACAACACTAACAGTTGCCTCATAATTTTCTTTGTTTTGGGGGTTGCCATACAAGAGAAAAAAATCATTTAAAATTTCTCGGCAGAGAAAGGGTTAACTAAAACATATTGTTCGACAATTGGAAAGCTCTTTTGTATACCAAAATATATTATTCATTACTTTTTTCAAAAAAATATTATTAAGTATAGACACCATACAAAGTGACAAATTTCCATACAAAAAATAATTTTAATATTTTTGGTAGCAAAACGTCTAATACCCATAAATAAACCTACATAACAATTCGCTCAAACAAGTGCTTTGTAACAACAATAACCATTGCCTCACAATACTCTTTGTTTTGGGGGTTGCGATACAAAAGAAAACAATAATTTAAAATTTCTCGGCAGAGAACGGGTTTACTAAAAAATAATGTTCTACAATTAAAAAGCTCTTAAATATACCTACATACATTAATCACTACTTTTTTCAAAAAAATAATATAAGGTGTAGCCACCATACAAAGTGACAAATTTCCATACAACAAAATAAAATAATATTCTTGGTACTAAAACACCTATAAATGTCAAAATTTAGTAAGTACCCATAACAATCAATCATAACTTTCCAATATATTTATGAAAAGTATACCCACCAAACAAAGTGTTAGTTTTGATACAAACGGGATCAATGATAATACTGCAAAAAGACGATTACTTCAAATAGATTAGCTTCATTACTTACACACAACTAAATGTTTTGTTATGAAAATTGACTATGACCAAAACATGACCGTATTTTATGCTATAAAGTCATGTGCAGTCCCCTGTACAATTTATTTTGACTTGTCAAGCCATTGATGATGATAAGGATGGAGTTCTACCAGAGTTCTTCTTCTTTTTATTGGGATTTGTCGATCTGTGATTCAGAAAAAAGCTTTAAATCAGCTCATAGATCCTGAGATGATCTAATCTATCTAATCTAATCTAAGTTGCAAAGATATGTTACATTGGAGATTCACATTACATGCATTCCCACAACCAGACACGTACAAGTTCACGCTTGCACATGCCTCATGTGAACCTACAACATAAAAACCAAATCTCAAAAGGACATACACCCTGCAACTCTTGCCGTCCTTCCCTGAAACAGGGGTGACATTGGCAAAGTGAACCATTTTTACAGCATGGGTGGTCAGCCGCATACCAACCTATAAGTCAAGGAACTATCTATATTTCCATTTTTTAGATCTGGGCCTTCCATCTGAGCATTAACCTATTAGCATATTATCATAGATATGATGTGTGCGAGTCTTTCATGAGTCATTCAGGAGATATGATCTATCTGAAATCACGTTTTGGATGCGCTCCATCTCACTACGTCCTTTATTTCACCATAAGCTTCTGTGACCCCTCTAGCTTCTACACCGTAGGTCATAATAGGTAGAGTTGTATACATGAATTGAACTCTTAACCTGTGGGAATGCTTGCACGCATATGGAAGGTACTGGGGTGGGGGCCCTGGGAAGCCTCTGGTACAGCTCCTCCGTGAGAAAGGGCATGAAGGGGCTCAGCAGACGCAGCCCCACGTCCAGAGCGGTGAACAAGGTCCTGCGGGCGGCAGACTGCTGGGCAGGACTGCCAGCACTGAAGACAGGCTTTAAGTATTCCTATAATAACACATATGAATTAATAAACCTGTAGAGTATTGTTGGACCAGTTCTGTTGTATTTTAACAGTCAAACATCATCACACATGGCAGTTGGTTCCGTGCCCTTGGAATTGCCATTGCGCTGCTGCTGCAAAAGCACGCTCACCTAACACTGTTTCAGACTTGCGCTAAGGCTCATTGGCCAATGTTCTAGCTCCACTTTCCGCAGAGTACGATGTCAATTGCCTGCTATTCAAACCAGTTTTCCTTATGAGTTACAGTGGTGGCTCACATAGAGTGCCCTATGTGTCATCAAGCACGATTTATACTCAATGTGTTGTGGAATGCGAAGCCAACACAGCTCACACAACAGCAGTGTTGTATGTGTGTATGATAGGACTAATACTCTTACCAAATAGACGTCGCAGATTTCATAGAGCCACAGATTATAGCAGGCTGTGGTGGCAGCAGGGAAGTCATAGTTCTGGAAGCCGCTGTTGACCTGCTTCACGGTCGCTGACACCTTGGAAAGCATCCAGCGGTCCATAGCCGCAAAACCACTCACATTTTCTGTTTTCAACATCTGTAATCAAAATAGCAAGCTATATTTTTGACAAAATTGTGATGTCACACAGCCGAGTTACTAGGAAAAAGGCAAACAAACATTTTGTTGTTGGTTGCTAAGGACCTTAGCCTCAGACGTGTGACGTTTGCCCTAGGAGAAGCAAAATATAATTTTTAATTTGTGCCGAGTTTTGGTAACTTTATATATTTTTATAAGTTTGTGCTGAGTGGTTGGTAGCTTGCAACGAGAGATAAGAACAATCCCCCAAACGGTGCGCAAAATCTTGTATAATTCGGCATTGTATCCTTTGGACTAGTTAATTCTTTCAATTAAGTCTTTCCTTTTTCGTAAGGTCGGTATCATTTCAGCTAGATACAAAAAATAAGAAGAAGATGATATTTGAGGAGAGCATGCTGGGTCTCACAGTGTAGTGGTCTCCATTGTTGAGGTAGATAAGAGCGAACTTGGTGGCGTTCCACAGCTTGTTGCAGAAGAAGCGGTAGCCCTGCACGCGCAGGATGTCCAGGTTCAGGTCCCTGCCCTGCGTCATCGCACACAGTGCAAACCTGCAACACAACACGCCACCACATATTACTAATTTATTTTTGTGGACTGTTAACTTTTCATTTGCACTGCTAAGCCTTGGACTTGGACCGGTCCGTAGTCCGTAGTGGCAACACTTCGGACTCGTAAATGGAAGGTTGTGGATTTGGATCCCGGCGGAGCACAAAAATATACCATTTATATTTCGAATGTGCTCTTCGCTGGGTTGAAAAATTCATAAAACCTTTACCAATGACCGGTCACCAAAGGTCCATCCAGCCTTACAGCAACTAGGGTCTTGCTTGAGTATTGGCGCTTTGTAGCGTCCGGTCGATAGCTCAGTTGGTAGAGTGCTTGCATTCCATGCCGTGAGCTCAGGTTCGAATCCCACCGAGCGCGAGGGTGTCAGAAATGATTTCCCGTTTCGGTGTTTATTTCAAACCCCAAAATAATAATGCCGGCAAGGTTTACTCAGCCTTCACAAGAAATGAGTACCAGCTCTCTCGGGAGCTGGGAAAACACCACTTCAATTGAAGTGGTTGGCGTAAGGCCGGCCCCCTTACCTGTAAAAATAAATAGGTTCAACTCGCCACATGCGACCCCTTCGGGGATAACGTGGCAAGAAGTTACACTATATGTGTAGCTTAGTTGCGTTTTTTTTTTTTTTTTTTGCGTTAGCGACGACCAAGCTCGTACCCCTCTGCGGCACTACAACAAGTGTCATAGACCCCTAGAGTCTTTAGAATCTAGGGAGTCTCCCGCACAGGATTTCTTAAAAAAAAAAAAAAAACGTGAGAGATAAGATGGGGAACACGCTTCGACTCCCAAATACAAATGAATGCCAAAAGGCTTCCTTTGATGGCTGCTTGTAGTGGCCTGTGGTTCAGGGATCCCAGGGGCGCCCTGTGGATTGATAGCTACACCATTTACATGTTGAGGATACATTATCTGTTACCTGAGGGCGTCAGTCCCGCACTCTGGTATTCCATTGGGGTAGTCCTGCTTCTGTCCCTGCCTGGCCCGCTCCACCTCCTTGGGGTCAAGGTTGGAGTCCTCCAGCTGCTGGTGCAGAGCCTCCAGGGTTACCCCGTGTATCACGTCCATGGGGTCTATCACATTACCCAAAGACTTGGACATCTTTCTGCCGTGGGCGTCACGAACCATGGGATGCAGGTACACCTCTCTAGAAAACAATCATCTTAACCTTTTCGATTCTGAATTTATTTGCTACATACGCACCGCCAGAACGGAATACTTTTTTGAGGTTATTTTTTTACACAAAAATTGATTTCCTACCTTAATTACTTGATGAAACTTCAAAATTTATGAAAAAGTACCTATATTCATTAGTTATCCAGGAACACAAATCACAAACTTTCAACACATATTTTTACTTGTTGTTTTTTATAAAAACAAGTAAATCACAATATCATTACTTAAAAAAATATATTATATGCTCATTCCATAACTAGATTTTATATCCATTAGGTTTTAAACAATTTTTTTACTCACTTAAATACTCGTCACTAAAGATTTTTTTTATTAGTTATTTTACAAAAAAACAAAAAACGTTAACAGTTATACCTATCTGCATAGAGTATACTTGCCTGGATTTGGTTTAAAAACATTGGTACACACGCGCGGGACGAGAGATCGAGCTGTTCTGACGAAATATTTGAGAAAGAATATTTTCAAAATATGTGTAATATGAGATTATATTAGTGTACCTATAATGTAAGCAACAAAAAAAAAAAAAAAAAACGCAACTAAGCTACACATATGGTGTAACTTCTTGCCGCGTTATCCCCGAAGGGGTCGCATGTGGCGAGTTGAACCTATTTATTTTTACAGGTAAGGGGGCCGGCCTTACGCCAACCACTTCAATTGAAGTAGTGTTTTCCCAGCTCCCGAGAGAGCTGGTACTCATTTCTTGTGAAGGCGGAGTAAACCTTGCCGGCATTATTATTTTGGGGTTTGAAATAAACACCGAAACGGGAAATCATTTCTGACACCCTTGCGCTCGGTGGGATTCGAACCCGAGCTCACGGCATGGAATGCAAGCACTCTACCAACTGAGCTATCGACCGGTAAGAAAAAAGTTAACATAAAAGTTTGAAAAATTTAAACACCGATGTCAGGGTAAGCTTTAAACTTCGATGACATGCATAGATGCCAGCCGCACTGTATGCAAGTTACGTCATGACATCTATGCATGCCAGCCGCAGCCAAAGGGTTAAGTAAACTAACTTCGTAAGTTAAACCAGTCCTGACTTACACCTCCAAAACATGGGTAATGACTAAAGAACTGAGACCACAATTGCAACATTCAAAATGAGGACTCTCAGCACCATCTACAGTCTGGTGAGAGATATCAATGATTGGCAGTACAACAAAGAGCTCTATAACATCTACAGAGAGCCCGATATGATCAGTTGCCTACAAAATTAAAGCAGGATGCCTACAGTGGGCTGATTGTTATTTATTATAATGCACAACTCATTTACTGATAGGTTGGTATGAGGCTGACCCCCCATGCTGTAAAAATAGGTTCACTTTTGGCAATGCCACCCCAGTTTCAGGGAAAGGCGGCAGGAGTTGCAAGGTTTATGTTCATGTAAGTTTTTTATTTTTTATTTGTATGCACACATGCAGAATGTGTAGGCGCGAACCTACATGTGCCTGTCAGTGGGCATGCATTTAATATGCGCCCTAAATGTTCACATATCCTTGCAGCTTAGATTCTAGATTATAGACAACGCCAGCCCTATTAAGGGCCTAACATTCTCAGCACCAGAAGACCGAAGTAGACCAGGAAGGCCAAAAATACGATGGGTAGACGATATCATTGCAGATGCAGCCAAGGCGAGAGTGGAGTAGAATCCTAGATTCAGCCAAGGGGCACCCAGAGCTGTCTGATAATGATAATGTAGCGAACTAACTTTCCCTTAAAAACGTCAGAAAAGTTCATTTAAGTTGTCAAAGAATTGAATACCTTCAGTTGACTTACTTGAATGGCAGCTTCCCAAGTAGTTTTTGTCCCAAGAAGACCATGCGAGCCACCCAGAAGAACAGGATGTCGTGGCCTGTCTCCAGCAGAGTGCCCGGGTAGAAAGCCTGAGGAGAATCAGGAATGATTCAGACACAAAATAATAAACAGAGCTTACTAAAACTTAAATGTCAATGGTTAATTCATAAGTAGGTTTTTTTTTCAGCAGGCAAACAGCCAAATGACACACAAAGTTGAGACCAGAGTACTTAGCAACCAATAACAAAATAATTGTTTGCTTTTCCCTAGAAACCCAGCTGCGTGACATGGCAATTTTATTGTCCATGAAATTTGTTCCAAGTCCATTATAAAATATCCCTTTTTGTAAGCAATATGAAATTAATTTAAGGATAACTATGTACGAAAAATGATAATCTTGTTGAACATGAAATAACACAATGGTCAAAACTCATATTATTACATATTATTTTATCATATTATCACAACAATACAATACATTAAATCAATACGTACAAAAGCTGCTCCGGCTATTTTTAGTATTTATATTAATGATGCCACGAATATTCGGCAACTATTCGGTATTCGGCCTATTCGGCCACTTTTTTGCTATTCGGTATTCGGCCGAATAGTGCGTACTATTCGGCCGAATACCGAATAGCAAATCATGTAAAAAAAGACACGTTATTTTACTCAAAAATTATGTATTTATTTCCAAATTACAACATTTTAGTACTTAAAATTAATCAGTGGTAAGTTGTGATGGATAAAAACGAGCTTTTCAGCATTTTCTGGTAGCAAACGATTGCGCTTTTCATCGTAAACGTTACCAGCCTCAGAAAATAACCTCTCACTATAAACGCTACTTCCAGGCGAAGAAAGATAAACTTTTGCAAATTTCGAAAGGTTCGGGTATTGTTTTTCGTTTGCTGACCACCACTTGTAAGGATCGGCCTTCCGATCTAGGCGAACTGTTTTCAAATAAAAATCCAACTCGTTTGCCACAGCATTCTTCTCCGAAGCGCCGAATATTCGGCGCTTCGGCCGACAGCGTTGCCGAATATTCGGTATTCGGTATTCGGCCAATTCACTATTCGTGGCATCTCTAATTTATATGCTGTAATCGTAATTATTTTGGTGACAAAAGTGTGTGAAAGTATAATCGAAGTGTTAACACATGGGACTTATGCTATTATTTGATAACGGTACTGTGGAACTGGCTAAAGTCTTTATTATTAACATATTTACATAGTCCTATTGAATAGTCATCGTCCAAGCACCTATAAATCTGAGTATAGGGTGGTCACAAAGATTACTGTGTATTTTTTGTCTAAATAATCGGTAAGAAGACATAAAATGACTGCTATGGAATTTATAACTGAAGCAAAAAACATACTAATGAATTTGAACTCGATTATTAATGATACTGTTACGAAATTAGGGTTCAATTGTCTTCAAATTAAAAATACACAGGTCTTCTTCAATAGTTATTTATTTTACACAGTTACAAAATTTATTTTCACACTACTTTCTCGATTATTCCATTGGTTTCGGTTCACTGATCAGATGGCTTCGATGTGTTTGTTAGTCGCTATGATACTGGCCCGCTCTGCAGGCCATTCGCACCTTTATACTCTTCAGAGCAGTATGATCCAGAACTAAAGTCGCCAGACGGTTCCAGAGTAATTATTACTTCTCGACGCTTCACGTACTACCTAGAGATACAACCAAAATCCTACCTACAAATGTAACACAGTATTCCTATAATTATAACAAATACCTACTTAGCCTAGAGAATTCTACACTTATACATAATTATCGATCTTACCTACCAATACTTTTGAGGATTCTTATAACTATAACTATCCATACCTATTTCAATATTTATATTTACATAACACTACCCCCCACCTAGACTGTTTCGTCCCGGAACAGTCTTGACTCTGTGTAGGTAGGGGCATGCTGATCCACGTCGACACCCTGTGGTCAGGAAGAAGTGGCAGTCCACGGATTTCTCCCCACTGGCTCTCGGCTGCGCTTGCTCGCAGCACACCATGACGCTGATGCCGACTCCCGAGAACACTGCTTCAATCATACTCCGGATTATCCGCCAGTCTCGATTAGCGCGGCCGCCACCCATCTTCGGTATTGCCAGACGCGCCTGCTGATCCTCCAACATGTAGTCACGCAGCTCAACAAGGCCGTCCCACAATGCCTTGTAGTCCTCTTCCAGGTTGCTGGAATCCGGGACAACCAGGCAGTATGCTTGTTGATGCCCCTTCGGTAGTCTCAGAGCTCTTCCTTGCGGGCTGCTCGAGGGTTGCGGTTCTCCGAATTTGTATCGGAAGACCCGTGCAATTCCTCTAGACATATCTAGATCTTCCGGTACACTGCATGCCAGTGTGTGGTCCCTAGTGACCTCAAATAAGTCCTCGAAAATGTTCTGGTAGCGGCAGATCAAACTCCTCACTCTCCGTTTGTTTTCCTCGGTTAGACCTTGGGAAGCGTCGTGGACCAGGGCTTCCAATTGTGTTGACAATTTGTTTCCTTCGCATGACATGTTTGTCATCTGTTGCACAATGGAAGTTATCCTCTCACATCTGCCCAAAACAAAACCTTCATTCATTTTAACTGGGTAGCTGTTCACATTCATGATCTTGACAGGAATGGTCTCCTTTGCGCGAATCACTGTTCTTGCCACCATGACTCCTTTGTTAACATTGTCCATGTTCTCCGGTTCTATCATACAGATTTGGTCATTTGTACTACTGGAATCCAGGCGGGCACTCACTATCATCTCGGATCGCCCCTTCACTTCGGTATTCTTGGCTAGGATAACACGTGCAGCCAGTTCTTTCCGTCTTTGCAGGATGACTTCTTCATTTCCAATTTTAATGGACCCTTTCTTTAAATTTAAACTGCACCCAAATCTGTCCAGTATGTCCATTCCCAATATAACGTCTTCTTCAATGTTGGCCACCAACGTCCGATGATCAAAAGTGGTGCTGCCAATTTGGAAGGTGGCAATCGTCTCCCCATACACCTGTGCTGACTCTCCCGTGGCGGTGTGCAGAGACCACTTTGTTGGTGCAATCTGCTTACCTCGTGCCACTATGTCGCGTCTCAGAATTGTCCTGGTTGCTCCCGTGTCCACCAGTAGTTCACGAGTTACTCCATCTATTATGCCATTGATAAAAATGCTGCTGGCTTTTCCTCTCACGGTTGCGACAGTAGCAGCAGATTTCAGGGCCTCTCCAGCGTGGGTCAACGGTTGCCCCTTCCCATTAACCCTTTCTAGTTTTCCGCAGCCTGTTTTCTGGGTTTCTGAGGCTTGGGACACTTGGTGCTAAGGTGGCCCAGCTGTCCGCAGTTCCAGCAGCGTGGGTCTCGTCTTCGAGGTCTCAGACGTTCCAGCACTTTTTCAATTAGCTCCTCGGTTGTAGGTAGCTTGACCTCCTCTGCCTCGACTGCACGAACCCTGGCGTGGCCCCTGATGGACTGTTTGACAGCCTCAAACTCGAGAGCTTGGCTGAGCGCCTCGTTCAAAGCCTTGGGATGGGCCAGTTTTACGGCTTGTTGCGTCTCCCATTCCCGCAATCCATTTAGGAACTTGTCCACTGCCAAGCTCTCACAGATGTCGTCGGAGGCTGTCGGGTAAGCGTCTCGTACCAGGCGGGCGATGTCCATTTCAAACTCCTGGAGGCTCTCGTTGGGCTTCTGCACCCTTGTGTTCAGCTGCGACTTGTACAGCTGCTCCAGGCACTTGTGGCCATAGCGCATATCCAAGCGCTGCTTCAGCTGCCCAAAGTCACCACGGTTGTCCAGGGGTATGGCCTGCAGAACCCTGAGAGCGTCTCCTCGGAGCGACAGGCTGAGAACCGAAGCCTTCTTCTGCTGGCTCCAGGCTCCCATCATGGCAGCCGTCTCAAAGAGGGTCAAGTATTCCTCCCACGACGTCTTCCCGTCGAAGGTTGGGAGGTTGTGCTTTGCTAGGGAAGGGTCATCATCCCCTCTTGTGACCCTGTTTGGAGTTGAGCATCCCTGGTCGGTCTCGTCGTGAAGGCCGTCTTTGGGGGATATTCTGGTGGACTCCATCTGGCACTTGTCAGCCAGCTCGGCACGCAGACGATCCTCCAGGCTTGCCACACGGGCCTCAATCTCCGACATTGCTCGCGAGCTTTCTGCCACTTTCTTCTCCAGCCCGGCTAGGTTGCTGGTCATCTTCTCCTCCAGCCCAGTCATCTTCTCCTCCAGCCCGGTCAGGTTGCTGGTCATCTTCTCCTCCATGGTTGCCAGGTCCTCCTTCAGGGTCTTGGCGTTGTCAGCCATCTCCACTTTCAGTCCTGTCAGGTTACTGGTCATCTTCTCCTCCAGGGTCTTGGCGTTGTCAGCCATCTCAGTCTTCAGTCCTGTCAGGTTACTGTTGATGCTGATATTTAGCTCGTCCAAGGCGCGGTCCCCTCCAGACGCCATGACAAAATATGCCGGGTCTTCGCCTGATTGTTCTAAGGCCTCCATGAGGCGTGCCTGTAAGGCCGCCTTCCCTCCTGAGGTCTCCAGGTCCCTCTCCAGAAGCTCATTTTTAAGCTCAGTGACTTTGAGGTCCTTGATGTTCACTTTGGTTGCCATTTTTTTCAAAATTTACTTCAAAACAAAAATATTTTTAAATTTATTTAATACAAGTTTTGAGTTTTATATATATAGCTGTTTTGAATACGTACTTTAGCAAAAATAATAATTTGTCTGATTACACTGATTGGTAGGTAGGTACTGTCTTTTAATATTTATTTTTAAATCACCAATATTTTTAACATAATAATGTCTGATAGTACATAATTATTTATTTCGTCTCAAGTCTTTCAAACACACAGGTAGGTACTTAATGTACATTCACACACTTGTAAACAAAGGATAGTTATTCAAAAACTTTTTCTCGATGAATCTGGAACGTTCTTTTGTAATATTTTTCAAGATTTTTATTTATTTATTTTATTTTTTTAATCACACACAATAATAAAAAAACTATGGTCCAATTTGATGACTTTCTCAATGCGGTAAAATAGTCATTATGTTATGTCCAGAATTATGTTCCATATGATGTTCCAGAATTTATAAGCAACTTGCTTTTGCGTCTTTTCTTTTAACAAAAATTTATTTAAACACTTGTTTTCACAAAAGTCAGTTCACACAAAGTTCAATTTGAATAAAGTTCATTTTAACACTTATTTAATTTATTTTATTTATTTTTAGACAGAAGATCTTAATTTTTCTTGACAATTCCGCACCTGACGCCAATTGTTACGAAATTAGGGTTCAATTGTCTTCAAATTAAAAATACACAGGTCTTCTTCAATAGTTATTTATTTTACACAGTTACAAAATTTATTTTCACACTACTTTCTCGATTATTCCATTGGTTTCGGTTCACTGATCAGATGGCTTCGATGTGTTTGTTAGTCGCTATGATACTGGCCCGCTCTGCAGGCCATTCGCACCTTTATACTCTTCAGAGCAGTATGATCCAGAACTAAAGTCGCCAGACGGTTCCAGAGTAATTATTACTTCTCGACGCTTCACGTACTACCTAGAGATACAACCAAAATCCTACCTACAAATGTAACACAGTATTCCTATAATTATAACAAATACCTACTTAGCCTAGAGAATTCTACACTTATACATAATTATCGATCTTACCTACCAATACTTTTGAGGATTCTTATAACTATAACTATCCATACCTATTTCAATATTTATATTTACATAACAATACCAACAATAAATTTAGCAAAGACCACATAGCAAAGCTCACACCAAGGCTTACCGACCTTTCGGGTACCATCAGCCAAATGGCTGTGAAGATGGGTAGCCTGGAAGGAGAAGTACAGGCGTACAAACAAATTGTTAATAATCCTCCCAAATCAATACCCAAATCGAATCCTTCCGACATGTATGAGGCCATTGCTGAGCTGGAAGATCGAAAGGAGAGGTCTAAAAACGTTATAATTTACAACTTACTAGAAGGTACTTCTAACACAATTGAAGGTATTAAAGAGGATGATGATTCAACTAAAAACACTATAAATCTTATCGATTCTTCAGCAACATCGGATATTGTGAAAATTTATAGACTGGGAATTAGAAAAACTGATTCATGTCGTCCAGTTGAGGTTGAATTTAGAGACCCGATAACAGTGAAAAAACTATTAAACTTCAAACGTATTATACCCAATGGAATAAAATTGAAACCAGATCAAACATATCAACAGAGGAAACAATTGACGGAGTTAAGGACTGAGTTGGAGGAGAGGAAAAAGAAGGGAGAGGTTAATTTAACCATAAAGTATATAAACTCGTCACCTAAAATTGTTTCAAGCACACCAAAAAACTACAGAGACATAAATTAAACTGCTTGTATCAAAATCTGAGAGGTGTTTGTACTAAAGTGAGTGAGTTTTCCTCAATAGTACCAACCCTAGCATACGACATTCTCATTTTTACGGAGACTTGGCTTCACCCGAATATCCACACTGCCGAACTGGGGCTCTTCTCTTACACTACATACCGCCTGGACCGAAATGAACTCAATAGCACTAAAGTGAGAGGTGGTGGAGTGCTGATCTCAGTGAATAGTAATCTCAATTCCCGCAAGATCAAAACGATCAACTCAGATGTTGAACAAGTTTTTATCTTAGTGTCTTTTAGTGGTTTTAAAATGGTGTTGGGTACAGTGTATATTCCGCCCTCTGCTGATATAGCGGTCTATCGAAGTCATTGCGATGAGGTGGAGCGATTAAAGATTGCCTATCCTGACGCTAAATTTCTTATTGTGGGAGATTATAATCTTCCAAATATTAATTGGATGGAACTGGGATCGGACTCATCACCGAATCCTAATAGATGTAATTTAACTGAGCGTGAAAATACTGTATTTGATATGTCTCTTCTTCTAAACCTTAATCAAGTTAATAGAGTTAGAAATGCAGGTGATAGAATACTAGATCTAGTTTTTTGTAGTAATATGTCTGCAATTGTTAACGAATCAGTGGAAGCTGTTGTTCCTCCGGACAGTCACCATCCGATTTTGGATATTGTCATTGATATTACTAAACCGCAGGTCTGGAATGTTGACTCTCCAGAATCCTATCGGAATTTTGTCAGGGCTAATTATGAAGGTGTAAACAAGTTTTTGTCTGAGGCCAATTGGTCATTCATCAATGCGAAAAATAATAATTTAGGCGAGATGGTTGAGGAGTTTTACAGCATTCTGAATGGAGCCATTGATTTGTGTATACCAGTTACAAAAGTTAGAAAATCATCATTCCCTAAATGGTATAGCCGTGATCTAATTGATTGTATCTGTGAGAAGAAACTTGCTCATAAAAAGTACAAGGAGACCAGATTGGCGCCAGATTATGAGAAATTCAATTATCACAGAAAGCACTGTAAGAAAATCTTGGTAGCGTGTTATAATGAATATATTAATAGCATTGAAATGTCTGTTAGGTCTGATGTAAAAAAGATTTTCAATTATTCACGATCTCTCAAAAATGAGAGTCTGAAAACTATATCTAATAATAATGTGGGAGAAGTACCAAACCTATTTGCTACGTTTTTTAAAAGTGTTTATACTACTGATAATACTGATCAGTCCTTTGATTTCTCATCTCACATTGATTTTCAGCTCTCGAGCTTGTCATTTGAAGTGTCTGATGTTACATCAGGTTTAAAATTAATGAAACCTTTAACTTGTCCTGGCCCTGATGGGGTTCCGGCATTTTTTTTAAAGAATTGTGCTTCTAGTTTGTCACAACCTTTGTGCACTATTTTTAATTTATCTATGTCTTCTGGATGCTTTCCACTTATTTGGAAGACATCCTACATCACTCCAATATTTAAAGGTAAGGATAGGAAGGATGTCACTAACTACAGACCTATTAACTTGCTCTCGGCTATTCCCAAACTGCTTGAAAAACTGATTTTATCGAAAATTGGATTTGTGGTCACTAGATCTTTAACTAATTGTCAACATGGCTTTTTACCTAATAGATCTACGACCACTAATCTCATGTCTTATGAGAATTTTCTGTCGGGGGCTCTTGGTAGACGTAAACAGATCGATGTAATTTACACAGATTTCGCTAAAGCTTTTGATAGAGTTTCTCACAATATCTTGCTTACGAAGCTGAAAGCAATGGGAGTATCTGGTAGCTTTTTGTTGTGGATTAGGAGTTATATTATGAATCGTTCCCTGATCGTGAAAATAAATAACTCTGAGTCTGATCCTTTTACACAAACTAGTGGTGTCCCACAGGGATCTCATCTTGGTCCGCTGCTGTTTTTATTATTCATTGACGATATTGTTAATGTTGTCCAGGACTGTAATGTACTTTTGTTTGCGGATGACATTAAAAATTTTCGTGAGATCGACTCAATCAACGATTGTATTAAACTACAATCGACACTTGATAGATTTAATAACTGGTGTTCACTTAATCATCTTAATCTTAATATATCCAAATGTCAAGTGATGCGTTTTTATAGAATAAAAAACCCATTGATTAAAGATTATGTTATTAATCATAACTTATTAACTAATGTTTTAGTCATCTCTGACTTGGGGGTTCTGTTTGATCATAAACTCTCATTTGTCGCCCACATTAACGATATCCGAGCTAAAAGTATGAAAATGCTTGGCTTTGTTTTCCGAATTACCAAAGATTTCCGTGATTTACAAACAATAAAAATTCTTTATACTTCACTGGTCCGTAGCGTTTTAGAATACTGTTCTACCATCTGGTCTCCTCACTTCTCGGTTCATATTGACAATATTGAAAAAGTTCATACTAAATTTTTAAAAATCGTTAATTTTAAACTAAATATTCCTATTGCTAATTTTGACCCCATCCTCCTTAACTCCTTACTTAATTTAACAAGTTTGTCTAATAGGAGAAAAATTATTGATTTACTCACACTCTATAAAATAAAAAATGGTCTAATAGATTGCCCGATGTTGCTTGAAACTATTAATTTTTTTGTTCCGCGACAGGGATCTCGTCAAATAGTTCCTTATCGCCCTGTAGCTTCCAACACTGTTGCAGAGCACAACAGTTGCATTAATCGCATGCAACGTATTGGTAACCAATATGCGTTGGACTTTGATCCTTCTCAGTGCCAGTTTAAGGGGGGTCCGCAGTACCCGCAGCGGACAGGGCCCCAAGGCCCTTTTGCGTTATTTTTTTTACAGTATTTAGCTCCTCTTGAAAAAAATAATTAAAAAACATGAGAAATAATTCTTCACTATAAAAAAATTATAGGTAGGTATGTACTTTTGAAAGAAATTACAAAAAAAATTAAACCTATTGCAAAAAATTGTTATAAATAATAAAACAATGTTTTTCTACTCCCATTTGGTAATTTACTAATTACAAAACGGCTAACGCAATCACAATGCCATACATTTCTACACCCGTTGCATAATGTTACATTATGCAACCGGTAACCGTGTTAAAATGCGCATTGTCAGAATTGGAACCATTTTTTAATTTCAAATGTCAACCTTGTATGGGGGTATGAAGACCTGTCAATCCAAGATGGCCGCAAGCGATCAGCTGATTAGGCTTCATACAATATTAGTGATATTCGGTAGGTAGGAATTACCGTGGTGATGAGACTTTCAGCCCTGTTCAGATGAAAATAAATAAGTATATTTTAAGTGTAGAGTCAAATAAAAATTGTTAATAGAGCTAAAATTTATCGAATTTATTTATCGGATTGCTCCAAATAAAGCTTTCCTTTTTTCAATGGAAAATAAAAGGCTTGAAAGAAAAACAATACAAAAAATTTCACCGCAAAAAATAAACAAACTCAAAAAGTTACTTGGTTAATAGGTGAGTATGAGGTTGATCACCTATGCTGTACAAATTTGGTTCACCTGCCAATACAACTGCAGGGCATATGTTTATTTGAGTTTTCGGTTTGAATGTTTAAGCTTATATGCAGGATGTAAAAGCGCGACCTTATACATATGTGTCGGCTTGTGGGCATGAATTCAATATGAAACCTAAATATAATTTATTTTTACAACTTAGGTTAGATTAGATAATCGAAGGGAATGATAAATCACACGTTTTGACAAAGGTAAGGTTTTAATTACTTCAAATGGACGAGTACATTATAATGACTATTATTCACTATTTTGTTAATTCTCTCATGGTCGTAGAAAAAGTATTGTATGCCACTGCACGTAATTAGTCTTTGTAAGACTCGTGCTTTCTATTGTGCCATTCGGCTGCGCCTCATGGCACAAACTAGCACTCATGTTAAAAAGACTATCATTACTTGGCAGTGGCATAAATAACTATTTTACGTGCCAAGCCGTGCCACGCTGCACGCCAAACCAAACCAATAACAAACCAGCCTAGCATTTTTGCGTAGGTATTTCGTTTGTCATTAAATTGTGTTTAAAAAAATGTCATTACCTACTTATTTGGAGGGGGGGGGGGGGGCATGAGCAGCGTTGGACCCTACCCAAAATAGCTTAAAATGCCCCTGAGTAACGCAACGGGAGAAAGGGCGTTTTCAAAATTAAAATTGACAAAAAATGACCTCAGGACTACAATTTCCCAGCACAAACAGAATCACCTGTCAGTGATGAACATAAATTACGACACCTTACAGAATTTAGATTTTTCGACTATACTAGAAAAATTTGTGACTGCGAAATTACGAAAAAAAATGTTTTGAACCGTTACGTTGTGCCTAGCTACCTATAATAATGTACCTACCTACTTTTCTAAAAAATTGTCATTAAATTGTGTTTCAAAAAATGTCCTACAAAATTACCTACTCATTTTGGGGGGGGGGGGGGGGGGGCCCATGAGCAGCGTTGAACCCTACCCAAAATAGCTTATAAGATGCCCCTGATCCTTCTAATAATAATTTTAATAGGTACAGGACAGGTTTGAAGAGATTCTTTCTGCGGGGCCAATATTAATTGTTGTTTTACTTATGTATTATATGTAATTTAAATATTTTTTTTTAAATGAGTGAGTTTTGCATTGTATATCTGCTTTTTGAATTGCAATTTTTTTCTTTTTTTTTTTTTAATTAAGCTTCTCGTAAATATATTGTTTTCACCATATTATTTAATATTTCTGATATAAGTTATTACCTTACTATACTTAAGTTTTCCTACCTATTGTAAATTCTCATATTATCATTTTGCACTAGCATATCCTTTATTATATTACCCTTCGTCGTCGAGTTTCGATTTTCAAAATCAATGCCATCACAGCAGATGAAACACATTCATGCTCTATAGCAAATAAATTTTTGTATATATGCTGCAATGCGGCGAGCTTACGCGTGTGTGTTTACAAATGTATGAAAACTTTTAGGAATTAATCTGTTTGTTCATACTAAAAATGTATGGAACAATATTGACATCTAGCGGCAAAACGTAAAAGTTTTTTTTACATTTTCTTTTATTTCATGCAAATTAAAAATAAAAAAAAAGCCAAATAAAAATGGATTTCAATCTGTAATCTAAGTTGCAAACATATATAACATTTGAGATTCATATTACATGCATTCTTACGAGCAGACATGTATAAGTTCTAATCTAATCTAATCTAAGCTGCAAAGATATATATCATTTAAGATTTATATTAAATGCATTCCCACAAGCAGATATGTATAAGTTCCCGCTTACATATGCTGCATGTGTACTTACAACATAACAGCCCATTCCAAATGAACATAAGCCCTGCAACTCTTGCCAACCTTCCCTGAAACAAACTCTTACCTTACTTTTCCTCAAACAGAGATAAAATTTTCATGGTAAACCATTCTTACAGTATGGGTGGTCAGCCACATACTAACCTATAAGTCAAGGAAATTATTTTGTTAAGTTCTATAATCTAAGTTGTACAGATACATACCATTTGAGATTCATATTAAATGCATTCCCACAAGTAGACAGGTATAAGTTCGCGCTTACAAATGCCCCATGTCGACTTACAAAATAAAAAACTAATCTCAAATGAACATAAGCCCTGCAACTCTTGCCAACTTTTCCTCAAACAGAGATAAAATTTTCATGGTAAACCATTCTTACAGCACAAGCAGATATGTATAAGTTCCCGCTTACATATGCTGCATGTGTACTTACAACATAACAGCTCATTCCAAATGAACATAAGCCCTGCAACTCTTGCCAACCTTCCCTGAAACAAAGGTGAATCTGCAAAGTAAACCATTTTTTAAAGTATGGGTGGTCAGCCTCATACCAACCTATAAGTCAAGAAAATTATTTTGTGTATTTCTTTACATAATCTAAGTTGCAAAGATACATACCATTTAAGATTCATATTAAATGCATTCCCACACGCAGACAGGTACAAGTTCACGCTTACAAATGCCCAATGTGGACTTGCAAAATAAAAAAACTAATCTCAAATGAACATAAGCCCTGCAACTCTTGCCGACTTATCCTCAAACAGAGATAAAATTTGCATGGTGAACCATTGCTTACAGTATGGGTGGTCAGCCACATACTAACCTATAAGTCAAGGAAATTATTTTGTTAAGTTCTATAATCTAAGTTGCAAAGATACATACCATTTGAGATTCATATTAAATGCATTCCCACAAGCAGACAGGTTCGCACTTACAAATGCTCCATGTGGACTTACAACCTAATCTCAAATGAACATAAGCCCTGCAACTTTTGCCGACTTTTCCTCAAACAGAGATAAAATTTTCATGGTAAACCATTCTTACAGTATGGGTGGTCAGCCACATACTAACCTGTAAGTCAAGGAAATTATTTTGTTAAGTTCTATAATCTAAGTTGCAAAGATACATACCAATCGAGATTCATATTAAATGCATTCCCACAAGCAGACATTTATAAGTTCGCGCTAACACATAATGCATGTTGACTTACAACATAAAAACCCAATCCCAAATTAATATAAGCCCTGCAACTCTTGCCAATCTTCCCTGAAACACAGCTGAAATCTGCAAAGTGAACCATTTTTTAAACTATGGGTGGTCAATTTTCTTTAACAAAGGCTGTATGTTTTTATTTTACAAGTTTTCCGAATTTTAACGCGAGGAAACTATGCGCAATATACACATTCACCAAATGTTAAGGGGTTGGGCTGCGTAGCAGCCAGGGGCAACGCCCCTAGTCTTTTTTATTCACTGTAATTTAATACATGTTGTTCTTTTTGGTATTTTTATGTATTTGTATTATTTTTGAAACTCTGTATCTATTTATTGTAAAAGGCACTAAGTTCCGTTAATAAATAAATAAATAAATAAATAAATTTGTTAATTTTAAAAATGTAGTCATTTGAGATTTGGATTTTTATGTTGTAGGTTCAAGCATGTGCAAGCGCGAACTTATACCTACGTGTCTGCTTGTAAAAATGCATATACATAATGTGAATCCCCAATGTTACACATCTTTGCAACTTAGATTAGATTAGATTAGTGTACCTGCAAATCTGGGGTATTGTCTGGCCAGCCGAATATGGAGAAGGGGAAGAGTCCCGAGGAGAACCAGGTGTCCAGCACATCCTGGTCCTGTTGCAAGGCTATGTCCTTCTGGGAGACTCCAAACTTGGCCGCTGCCTTGCTCAGAGCCTCGGCTTCTGAACGCGCCGATATCCAGTAGTCATCTGAGCCTGTATCCTACGAACAGTACATGAAATGAATGATAAATTGACAGTATTTTTCCAACCAATTGTGCTCTTACTCTATTAGACGGTTTTCTTGATTAGGTGAAACTCTATCAAAGATTGAGCGCCCATTGGTGTAAACCATAATAACAAGTATCAGCTGTTTCTCCCTTTGGTCAGGCGTTACGAGAGGTATTGTTACGATGGACTATGATCGAGGGGCACGCAGGCAATTAAACACCATCATACCTTGTATAAGATTTCTCACCTTTTTAAATCCACATTGTCATCTAGTCATCTAAAACACAACACGAAAATGTCATGCCCATAAAAAAAACAGGTGCGTGCAAATCCATAAAGTATTTCTTAAAAGAAATCTGAACGATTCACACCAAGTAGACACTTATTAACCAATTTTAAAGTGGTACATACATCATTAATTGATGAGGCATTCACTTTGTAACCTTTCATTTTTAAAATATTAAAATAAAAAATAAAAATAAACAATTTGTATGAGGTTACGGGGCGAGTACAATTCATTAATGTACGACCGGTTTCGGAAACAATGCTTCCATCGTCAGGTACAAAATATTACTGACCAAATAAAATATAAAATTAGTGCATCATTCTTTTAAGGGCTGGGAGTAGTGGAGGGTGGGAGGGGTGAGGAAGGGAACAGGGCGCTGCGATTGCTGGGCACAGATTTATTATTATTTCTAGGAAACAAGGTCAGAAGAGGAGATGGATTAGAAATCAGAAAGTTATTTAGTAAGGAATTGACAGAATTTGAATTTTTATTCATTTCTATGGTCTCGAGAGCTGTTCATGTCAGTCTGTATGTGTTTGTGTGAAGAAGTTTAATTTTATGTTAATTAAACGTATGTCCTGATTCTATTATGTGGTTGGCAAACTCGGAGAAGTTATTATTAGATAGACAACGCCTGTGTTCGTCCATTCTAATTTTTAAGCTTTTACAAGTCTGCCCAATGTATACTTTATTGCAGTCGCCACACTGAATTTCGTATACCTACCCCACATTTTTGTAAAATGTCCATTTTTGATTTAGAATTACAAAGTAAGTTTCCTAATTTATTATTGGTGTAAAACGCAGGTCTGATGGAGTCGGGTAGAATTTTGGAGATTTTGGATGAAATTTCACCCAAGAATAGTACTTTTCTCCAAGGTCGGTCTAGGTCAGGGATGGCGAACCTTTTTGAGACTGAGTACCAAAAATTTTTTTTTTTCAATAAAATAATATGTCGCGTGCCACATGCCATGGAAATAAAAATGCATCAAATGTTCGTGTAATTTCAGATTTTTAATAAAAACAAAAATTAATACACCGAGGAAAATAATTAAGTAGATTAATTAAAAAGAAAATACACGTCGCTATTTAAATATATTTTTAATACTATTTCTACAACTTTTTTTATTTTTTCTTATACACTTTTATTTTTTCTCCTCATTCGCGTGCCACGCAAAATCGTCTCGCGTGCCACCTGTGGCACGCGTGCCATAGGTTCGTCATCCCTAGTCTAGGTCATCTTGATGCCCGCTTTCCACTGAGAGCGGGAAATAGCTGAGCGGGATCGGGAAATAGCTGAGCGGAGCGTAGTGAAATAGTTTTGGCCTTCCATTGCGAAAGAGTTTTAAAAAATAATGGTATTTGCCTTCCACAGCCAACGAGCTCGGCGGAGTGAGCTAGGCGGGAAATGAGATGAGTCAGTTGAAAGAGTTGTTTGCCTTCCATCTACAGCGGGCTTAGCGGAGCCAACTAGTGTGTGACAGCTCGTTGCAGCCTACGCCCAGATCAAACGTTTTAATTATTAATAAAAAAAGTTTTTTTTTTTGTTTCGAAAAATAAAAAGTAATGTATTATTTTGCTTAAATACATAAAAAGTAGATGTTTGAAATAAAACAAACATTTTAATATTTTCAAATTTATAAAATAATGTATGATGTGCAGTGTGAGACAGCTCGTTGCAGCCTACGCCCAGATAAAACGTTTTAATTATTAATAAAAGAGTTTTTTTTTGTTTCGAAACATAAAAAGTAATGTATTATTTTGCTTTAAACATAAAAAGTAGATGTTTGAAATAAAACATACATTTTAATATTTTCAAATTAATAAAATAATGTATGATGTGTTTTTGTAAATCATGTATGATGTGTTTTATCGCTGTCACGTAACTGCGCGGGTTGGCGCGGGGGGCACGGGGGAGCGAAGTCAGTTGAAAACTAGCGGCCGAGACCATGACACAGCGGACCCATTTTTACTCGCTCAGTCCGCTCCGCTCAGTCCGCTCCGCTCACTCCGCTGTCGGTGGAAGCACTTCTATGAAATTTACTGTTGCTAGTCGAGCGGAGTCCGTACGGAGTCTGCTGGAAACTCGCTCAACTCTGCGACCACTTTTGTTACTCTTTGTACTCGCTCAGTCCGCTCCGCTGACTCGCTGTCGGTGGAAGCACTACTATCAAATTTACTGTTGCTAGTCGAGCGGAGTCCGTACGGAGTCCGCTCCGCTCGCAGTGGAAAGCGGGCATGAGTGTTATAAGAGTGGTAAATGTATTGTCTGTATAGTGTTGTTTTCGTTTTTTTGTTGAGTAATTTGTCTATTATTTTTATGTCATATCCGTTATTGAAAGCAATTTGTTTAATAGTGTCAAGTTCGGTTCTGTGGTCAGCATCTTTTAGTGGAGTCCTGATAAGTCTATCAAGCATGGAGTGGAAACTTGATAACTTGTGTGAAATTGGGTGCGTGGAAGAGGAATGTTATTATAGTATCGGTGTGTGTGGGTTTTCTGTAAATGGAATATGGAATTTTGTTATCACTTATATTCCAATGTAAAATTACTGTTAGGATGTAATTTATTGATAAATTCTAAGAGTGAACTAAGTTGTCGGTTGGTTCCCTTAACGGCAGCCTCTGCATTTGAAATAAAACGGCTGATGTTATATCCCAAACATCAGCCTTATATGTACTTAAGCATACAAACGATGGAATATATAAAAATAAAAAAATCAAATTATTTAGAAAATGTCTTTATTTATTTTTGCAGAGTGCTACAACTGTAAAAATAAATACTTCACAATACAAAAAAAGAATCCCAAGATTATCATTGCCTCAAAATTGCATGAAAAAGGGTGTTATTGTGGACGTTTTTTTTGGTATCCACGCTAAACAAAATAAATTTAAAAAAAACTGACCTGTAGTTTAACTTGTTATCTCAATGTAAGGAGACTTAAATTTTGTTATTTTCAGCCGGAAGAATGTAAAAAATATATATTTCAAATTTAATTACTTTTTCCCATACAAATTGATGCAAATTCCGCTGCTAGGGGTATCTGTCAGTCGTGAGCTATCATCTGAGCCGAACGGACGCCAAATCTGCGGGCATTATAAAATACGTCAAAAAAGTGTACAATTTTGAGTTTTCTGATACAAAAATATAAAAGGTGCAAATATCTTTGAAATAAATCGTGAGTAAAACCTTTATTCTTCATTTTTACTTTTACTTTGCATAGTTTATTGATTTTAAAAGAATTGGTGGTGCTGCCAGGGCTGCGTGAAATGTAAAATATTCGTGTATAGGACGTATTTGTAAAAAAAAAAAACTTTAATACCAATACGGTTTTGTTGACTTGCTTCTGTACTGTACTGTAACCTGCCGCCGTTCCACTAGGGGTGGCCGGTACCTCCGCAGATGCGCCTCCTCTTTTTTCTGTCCTTACAAACCACTTTCATTTCCTCAATATTCATCACCTTTTTCATACATACTCTTCTCTTATTCTCACTCTGACATTATGTTGCAAGATTGACATTATTCAATTGACATTATGTTGCGGATGGGACACAGAAAAAATCGTCATGCAGTAGCTCCAAGCAAACAAAAAGTTTTAAAAGCCGCCAGGGAAAAATTACGATTAATTCGATCTGGGAGTCAAACCACTGCTGTCAAAGAAAATATTGTAAGAGAAAGGTAAATAGTATTTTGTTTTAATAAATACAATTTTCTGAATGAAAGTTAAACATCAATTTTGTTGTTTTAAATGATATGTTAAAAATTATGTATATTTAATTTCTCACTGATTTATCCTTGAAATGGAAATACTTTTATTTTAATTTTTTTGTAAGCTTCATATTTTATAATACTTTGAGTGTTAAAACGAAAATATGAATATTCTATAACCTGTATTTCTGTCACTATTTTGTAAGGTGTAGCCAGAGGCTTCACCTTACAAAATTCCTTCAATTTGTATCTTTTTAAAGATATGATAAACTTTCTAGAGCTGCAAAGCATGTGATTTGATTTTTTTAGGGGAAATTTTATAACATAAGAAAAACTGATTATAAAAGACTTCCCACATTGTTCTTACGTAAGTAAACTAGTACTCATTGTTTTTGTAGGGTTTGGTGGTTTACACAGTGAAAGTCCATTGTATATTAATTAAAAAACACACTGTTTCAATTCACTTATTATTTATTTTAAGTATGCCAAATGTTTTCGCCTAAAAAGTGTAATGTTCCCCCCCCCTGTCGAAGAAGGGGGTCGGAGGAACGAAGAGGAGACTCGAAAGAGAAAGCACGAAAGAGGGATTTTTCCTCCTAAGTTAGAAGTGGAGCGATCGAATGTGCAGGGAGGATACCCTGGAATCACCAGGATTCAAGTGCAACAAACCTTCTCTGAAGGAATAGCACTAGGCTGCTTCGATTCTTTTCCAACCTCAGTTTCAGTTGCTGGAAGAGCAATCTACCCCAACCGAGGTAGTAATTATTTTTGGCCAATTATTATGTGATCGTCTAGCTAAGGTTAGGACTCCTCGTCGTGTGGAAGATAATGAAACGGAACGTTGTGTGATTTTTTGTTTTACCGTTTCAAAATCTACTTTAGTGGCAAACCCAAGTACTTTTTGGGAGGTGTACCCCTCATACATTTCTACCTTTTTATAAGATTATAACGAGTATTGATTTTGCGTTTACGCGATCAAAGATGAGGTAGTATGAACTACAATTATTTTTAAGGCGACGAGATTTAAGCGTTATTAATTACGGAACGGTCTTAATGTGTGCGAGTTTAATTAATTGGAATATAAGGTAGTCGAAATTATTTTCAGATAAAAACATAAATGACATAAAAATTGCGAGATGAAAGGCAGTTAGGTTTTAGTTTGTTAGTGAAAGTAATTACATGCAAGGCGATCTCTTCTTTGTTGTAATTCTTACCTTTGCGCGTCCACCTGTAAATTAATAGGTTCATGGCTTTTACAGCATCTTTCTGTGACCACCGGTCATCTGAAAGGCACTGCAAAATGGACCTTTATTAGTTATTTCAAGGAAAGGATTCGGATACACGCGGCGTGAATCTAAGATTTCGACACCCTCGTCGATTAAGTGACTCTAATTAATCATGGCAAATGGCCCCAACGGCCTTGTGAGTACCTCCTCCAATCCCCTTGTACTCTACCCATCTTCTCCGTATGGTAATCTTTTGCTGCAAAAAACCACGGGACAGGAAGGTTAGTCTGGATTGTGTGTGTTCAGCTACAAGTTACTGCAATAATGTTGGCTCCAAGCAAACTCCAAGTATATATGATCAGAGATCATGGAACATTAATCCAGCTGAGTGAGCCCAGATCATTTCAGGAACTCTCGTTGCGATCAGAAGGTCAGGAACATATCCGGTTGTATTTGGCCAGAGGCCGGCTGCCAATTTTCAGGAACTTTGTTGTGATCGGGAACATATTATGACCAAGGTCACTCAGCGGTTTTCAAATTCAACTGCATTAGGTACATCTGCGTTATTCTTTGTGTATCTCGATATGAGATTGCGGGCATTTCAGCTTCAGCACATACTGCAGAGTTGTTTGTTTATAATTTATTTGTGAAATTTGTGTTTTACTAGCTTGGCCAACCCCTAGTATGATGGATGTGTAGTGGTGTGTTTGGAATACATTTTCACCTTCAGATGGTTTACTTTCAGACCTTACTTATAGGTAATTCATGCAGCATGCAAATTCTTCATAATCATTCTTTCATTCTCACCACCTCAAGGAGAGCAGCATTCCGTAATGTGTAAGAGTGATTAGGTAATTCTGCATTGAATGTTATAGGTTTTCAGGAATTTTCCTGAAACTAGGGTCTTCCCGTGACTGTGAATGATTCAACACCAGACCCACATGTATAAACTACGACAAAAGGTCCCATCACCTTGAAACCTTGTGGGATATATTACTTGCTGGGACAACCGGTGCAGCCGTTATCCACAGATAGGAATCTCAGGAAGGACCGTTCGGTAAGGAGGCCACGAGGACAGCTGGTCACGGAAGACAATATATCTCGATTTCAAGTAAACCATACATTTCTTAATTCAATATAACATTGCAGAATTCCGGCAAGAGAGAGAATCTAATTGGATGCAAAGTGTCAATAGTGGTGTGTGTGTGTGTGTGTTGCGTTAGTACATAAATGATAGCGACAGTAAATAATTACTTTGTCGAAGATAAGAAGAAAACCTCCCTCCGCTTAGTTAAGTCAATGAATCTCTGAAATAAACTTATAATAAACAATTATGCATCGATAAGAAAATAAGTAGGAAAATCTTTCCCCCGCACAGGTAAGTCGATGAATCCCTGAAAGTAAATATTTATAACCAAGTACACAGCGATAAGAAACTCTGAAAGAAAACACCAACATAAAAACGAAATAAAGTAATATGTTCAATGAAATTTAGTTTTAGTTTAGTAGATTTTTAGTTAATCTGTTAGTATAATCAAAAAAACTCAGCCCAGGAAAACAGCTCAGGAACAACTCTGTATTATACGTAAATAGTTAATTTTAATTTTAAATAATGAAAGGCCGGATCCCAATAAGAAATATAACCACTGCACTTTTCACCTCACAATAATAATGCCAAATTAAATCAATAGAATTTCCGCGCTTAATATTTACAAAAGTTATTTTATTAAATTTCAAGTTCAATAGATGCGTATTCAAAGTTTTGTTGATTATTGTTCCTTTATTTATGAAATATTTTTATTATTTAGAAAATCGAAATGAATATATTATTAAGCTTTGAAACAAAAGACACCCGTCGACCGCAAGCTGAAATCGAACTCCCGAATTTAATTTAATATTAAAGAACCGAAGTATATATTTTTAGATTTTTGAAGAGTAAGAAAAGAAAAACACATCTGTATCGATCGCCAGTCAAAATCCGAGTCCCGAGTTTATTAAAAAATTAGGAAATGAAATTAATTATTTTTAGTGTTTAGAGAATCAAAACACATCCGTATCGATCGCTAGTCAAAATCCGAGTCCCGAGTTTATTAAAAATTTAGAAAACGAAATTAATTATTTTTAGTGTTTTGAAAACGAAAAACACATCTGTATCGATCGCCAGTCAAAATCCGAGTCCCGAGTTTATAAACAATTTAGAAAACGAAATTAATTATTTTTAGTGTTTAGAGAAAACGAAAAACACATCTGTATCGATCGCCAGTCAAAATCCGAGTCCCCCATCCCTTGCAGCGTCAGGGGTGCATCTCTTCCCTCTCCTCCCCTTGAGATCTCCTTTCCTCCACCCCAAGATCTGCCGCAAGTCATAGCGATATAATTATTGGTTGAAAAAGAGAGAACTCTACAAAAGGCATCCTCAGGACAATGACAATGACAAATCAAAATTAATTTTTTTTGTCATTGTCATTGTCCTGAGGATGCCTTTTTAGGCGAAAACGTTTGGCATATTTAAAATAAATAATAAGTGAATTGAAACAGAGTGTTTTTTAATTAATAGTACTCATTGCTTCATCAAAATCTTTGTTTGGTGGATTGCTAAACAAAAGAACAAACAATTGAAAAATACTCGGCAATTGAAGGGTTATAAATAAGGCAAATGTAAGACAATGATGATAATGTTTATGTTTCAATCGTCATTTTTTCCAAAAAGATAATGAAAATTATAGACACCATAGAAAATGGAAATTTCATGCAGAAAGTAATTGTAATTTTCTTAGTATCAAATGGGTTCAAACTTAAAAATGCTGAATTATTTTTGTATGTTGCAGAATACATTTATCGTTGAAAGAGAGGATGCGGCGAGTGCAGCACCAGCATACAAGGTCGAGGGAAGGCGCATCGTCGACTTCATGCACTTTTTTTAACAACTACAAAATATCAGTCATCATGATTCTCAATGGAATGAAACCTAAGCAACTTAAAAGTTATATATGCTTTTTAAGTATTGTAGTGTTATGTTTAAGAACTTTTTTCATGTTTTCCAGCAGAAGGTATTTTATTTATTTATTTTTTGTGTTTGATTTGTTTTCAGCGATATGCATTTTTTTTAAAAAAAAAAACATAAATTGAGATTTCGTGTTATTCTTGCATCCCTGCGTTATCAGTTTTTTGCCATAGATTGTCAGGTAGCTAGAATGTCAGATAGCTACCTGTTACAAAGAGGAAGAAGACATATTCACTGGGAAATGTCATTACCAACTTAAAAGGTAGACCGGTGGATTGGCTGTAGTAATTGTTATTAAATTCAAAATAAACATTTTTCAGCACACGTATTAAACATTATATAATCCTTTATTTTGTATGGTTTGTGTATTTAACACTGTGAAAAATCATATTCAACCATTTATTTAGTTTAAGGGTTTAAAACCAAACACTGTTCTATATTTTCACTTTTATAATTTTTATTTTTAAATTTTACAAACGTTTTCGATCTTAGATCATCTGTAAGGGTTGTGAGGGTTTTTCTTACTTTATTTATAAGATCTTCAATGAGGTGTTTGGCCGTGCTCTGAAGAATTATGACTGCTTGAGTGCATAGCGCCAGGAACCATATCACTTACAAAATAGGATAATAAACCAAAACTTTATAAACACTTTTATTTATCCACAATCACAATATATAAATAATAATTTATTTATCCACAATCACAATGTATATATTACTAGCTGACCCGGCGAACTTTTTTCCGCCTTTGAGGCAATAAATGAGCAGACTTTTGATTTCATCTAGGTCAATTTTTTATTTGGATAATTAATATATAAGAAGTATGATTGGACTATCTAAGAAGTATGATTGGGAAAAAACGAAGTGACAGGGTGAGGAATGATTTTGTAAGATAAGAGTGTGGTGTAAGGGAAAGTGTGAAAGTGAAGATTAAAAGAAGTATGTTAAGATGGTTCGGGCACATGGAGAGAATGAGTGATGAATGATTGATGAAGAAAGTATATGTTGCTAGAATAGATGGATGTCGTGGTAGAGGAAGACCGAGAAAAGTATGGAAGGATCAAATCACTGAAATAGCGAATAAATGGGATATCCAGAGTCATAATAAAAGGAGGATTTGTATGAAAAAGGTTATGACTCTGAATGAAATGAAAGAAGTATGCAAGAACAGGAAGAAGTGGCGGCTAATCTGCAATGTAGATTTCTAATGTTGGTGTATTAATTTGCTACATTTTTTGCATAGGAATTTTTTTACTTTTTTTGTATAGATATCTTTTTAAGGTTTTGTTGTTTTTTTTTATACTTAAATGTTATTTATTTCTCGTATTCCTTGACTTATAGGTTGGTATGAGGCTGACCACCAATACTGTAAAAAATGGTTCACTTTGCCAATGTCACCCCTGTTTCAGGGAAGGTCGGCAAAAGTTGTGGGGCTTATGTTCATTTGAGGTTTGGATTTTATTTGTAAGTACGCATTCAGCATTTGTAAGCGCGAACTACAAGTGTTGGTTTGTGGGCATACATCTGAGAGCTTTAAATGAATATATCCTTATAGATTGTAGAATATAAAATGAAAAAGGAATTATTTTAATGATTTTTTATTGGCAATGTACATATTTTAATGCATGGGTTCCACTCTTAGTGAAGCACTTTGTGATACACGACATTTTTCGTTTTATCATCAGGTGCAAGAACAAATAATGCAGATGGTCTTCCGATCCGTGAACATGCCACATATAATTGACCATGGGAAAAACACGGATTTTCTAGATTCAGACCACAAACTTTTAAGGATTGGCCTTGTGATTTGTTGATGGTCATGGCGAATGCAAGACAGATCGGAAATTGAAGTCGTTTAAACTCAAACGGCGCAAAATTATACATGTCTGCTTGTGGGAATGCACTTAATATAAATCTTAAATGATATATATCCTTGCAGCTTAGATTAGATTAGATTAGACATGTTGGTTCTTCAATAGTTTGAAGATTTAACGGCAATTTTAATGCTGAATCGGCATCCTTTTAACAATGGTGGCTGCTATTCCAGAGGAAGCAACTGCAACCGCAATGCTGGATCTCGCACGAACAGAGGCTAAAATTACTGACATGAGGAATGTCTTACCAGTTCCACCAGGGGCATCTAGGAAATATAAACCACCATTTTCATCATCAATTGCCTTCATCAATGTATCATAAACTTCCTTTTGTTGTTGATTTGACAGGGGTACATTTGTTTGAACTAATAAATATAATTCCCGGTGATCATATTCTCTTTCCCGTTCAAATTCTCGATTAAATGCGTCATTTATTTCACGATTTAGCGTTTTCATTCCTAATCTGACTAATAAATTACCGCACATGAGGTAACACATGTCTTTGGTCAAGATCAAAGCCTGATTATGTATCTCCTCATTCATTTGAAGGTCGGGATTTCTTGAACTGAAACAAATTTAATGTAAAATGTCTTCCGACATATTATCCTTGTCTTTGTGCCACAGGTTAGATGGGTTCGATGGAAACCATGTCGAAATGATGATAGCAAATAATGTGCGTATCTGACTTGGATATGCAGAAATAATTGCTTCAACGATTGTTGTCTCCCAATAGGTATGCACATGCAGCACGATATGTTGGGAATACGGTAGCATTAACAGTCCGAAGTGAATCAAATGACGTTGGCCCACGCACATTTATCAGCAACAACCACAAATAGAAACATTCATCATTCTGTTACGTTTTTCCTGAGGGTTCTTTTAATTAAAACACAAGATTAACACAAGTTAGCCATACAGTTTATTTACACAGACTTTCTTACAATATATTTATTTTTAACAGACTTATTCTAACAGATTTATTTTAACACACTTATTTATTTCGTACAGATTACATTTATTTTACACTATATTGGTCGCCCTAGTAACTAGATACTCCTCTGTGTGAGTGCTTCGAAGACTCACTCGCTTCAGCCCATTGTCGCCCTTCTTATAGCGGAACCTAGGGGCCATTCCGGCCTGCCCTAGAAACTTCCACTACCACAGTTGTATAGACGATTCTGGACATATTTATTTCATGAAGAGTCCATTTCCTACCTACATACACACCTTACAATTACAATCGTCTGGGCCAGAACATTCTCTCAAAACACACGTACACCAATAAACATCTACCAGTGTATTTCGTTACAGTGTTTTCGATGAACTGTATATATACGACCAAGAGCATCAGTAAAACGCACATGTGGATAACCAAGAACCGCATCGCCTTGCTTGCGTCTTAGAAAATTCCTCAATGAAGCATTCCAAATACAATAACGTGGCATCTCCGAGTAAAGCAAAGTTTGTGTAAACGGATCGCTTTGGCAGATCGTAAAGAAACTGGTCAATGTTGTCGCTGGAGGTGTTTCAGCACGTTGAACAACATTGGAAGCCGTGAAATATACTCTTTGACCATTCTCCAGATGCACCGCCAAATGCACAACAGGAGGATGACGTTCATGAATAGGGAATGTGAATATATGCTTTTATTCACTTTTATATTTCCGGTCCGTAGTCCGTAGTCCAGTGGTTAACACATTGGACTCGTGAATGGAAGGTTGTGGGTTCAAATCCCGGCGGAGCACAAAAATATATACCATTTATATTTTCAAATATGCTCTAGCTGGATTTTAAAATTCATATATCTTTACCAAAGACCAGTCACCAAAGGTCCATCCAGCCTTGCAGCAACTGGGTCTTGCTTGAGAATTGACGCTTTCTACAGCGACGACCACTCTCTCAGAGGGCTCATGAGGTACATAACAAAAATAGCGCTCGCCGAATAAATAATCCTCATATATATAAAGGGTTCATCAAGCCTGTAAAAAAAAATGGATCTTGCTTGAGAATTTGCGCTTTGTAGCGACGACTACCAGGCTTGTAGCAACACCTCTGTGGCACCCTTCTTGGGTGATATAGACCCCCAACCCTTTCAGGAATTGGGGAGTCTCCCGCAAAAGGTTCCCTTAAAAAAAAAATTCACCATTCAATGGATTTTTCATTTTGATGGTCCATACTGTTGAAATGGACTATCTAAGAAGTATGATGTGGAAAACACGGAGTGACAGGGTGAGGAATGATTTTGTAAGGAAGAATGTGGTGCAAGAGAAAGTGTGAAAGTGAAGATTAAAAGAAGTCTGTTAAGATAGTTTGAGCATATGGAGAGAATGAATGAGGAAAGATTGACGAAGAAAGTATATGTTGGTAGAATAGATGGATGTCGTGGTAGAGGAAGACTGAGAAGGTATGGATGGACCAAATATCTGAAATTGCGAATGAATGGAATATCCAGAGTCATAATAAAATAAGAGCCTGTCTGAAAAAGGTTATGATTCTGGAGAAAATGAAAGAAGTATGTAAGGACAAAAAGAAATGGCGGTTGATAATGTTGGCGGCTAGGGTTTATTAAAGTGAAATTTGTTTTATGTTTTAGTTTTTTGATGTTCTTAAGTATATAAAAAAAACGCAAAACGCAACTAAGCTACACATATAGTGTAACTTCTTGCCGCGTTATCCCCGAAGGGGTCGCATGTGGCGAGTTGAACCTATTTATTTTTACAGGTAAGGGGGCCGGCCTTACGCCAACCACTTTAATTGAAGTGGTGTTTTCCCAGCTCCCGAGAGAGCTGGTACTCATTTCTTGTGAAGGCTGAGTAAACCTTGCCGGCATTATTATTTTGGTGTTTGAAATAAACACCGAAACGGGAAATCATTTCTGACACCCTCGCGCTCGGTGGGATTCGAACCCGAGCTCACGGCATGGAATGCAAGCACTCTACCAACTGAGCTATCGACCTGTTTATATTAGTATTTATTGATTTAAAAAAATGTGATTTGTCCTGTATGTTTCTTGACTTATAGGTTGGTATGCGGCTGACCACCTATGCTGTAAAAATGGTTCACTTTGCCAATGTCACCCCTGTTTCAGAGAAGGACGGCAAGAGTTGCAGCCTGGTATATGCCCATTTGAGATTTGGTTTTTATGTTGTAGGCTTACATGAGGCATGTGCAAGCGCGAACTTATACGTGTCTGGTTGTGAGAATGCATGTTATGTGAATCTCCAATGTAACATATCTTTGCAACTTAGATTAGATTAGATTAGATATTGAAATCATTTCCGCTCTAATCACGACTTTGTAGTCATCATTTGGCATGCGTTCCAAAGCACTCTTAAACAGCCTGACCAACGCATGATTTTCATTAAGTAGGTGCTGTAGATCTTGAAGAATTGCTCTTTTCATTGCTGCATTCATCTCTTGACATCGATCAAGTTGTTTCCCAAAATCGCTTCATTGCAGTTCACACACCGACGCGGCGCTCTTCACAATTTCTTGTTCTTTTTCACTCCTTTCACTCGCAATGTTAGCTTCGTCGGGAAAGATTTGATCGCCTTGGTGGTGGCATGGCTTTCTTAATAATTTTTTGGGTACATTAGATTCATAGAAAGTTGAAACAAATCGGTCAACTTCAATTATTCACAGACTCCATTATGTTTAGCTGTCAGTTGCATTTTGTTTATTTTTTTAAAAAAAGAACGGCTAGACTGTTTTTTACGGATTGCTTTCAGTTGCGTTTTTTTTATTTATACCTACCACGTTTTATGTCACTTTATGAAAAAAAGTATAAAAAGGATATAAAAAGTATCATATGTCCTTCTCCTGGTTCTAAGCTACCTCCCTACCAGTTTTCAGCCAAATCAGTTCAGCCGTTCTTGAGTTATGGATAGTGTAACTAACACGACTTTCTTTTATATATATAGATTAATTATATTTACCATGATTATGACCAAATTCACATGCTTGTGGCTCTCTCACCAGGGAAGCTTTTTCTCTGTCTTTCTGCATTCTTTTGTTTTCCTTTTTTTTTATTCAAATTCAAATCTAATGTTCCATTCCACAAAACAAACAAATTCATCTCGTTACACATCTTCAGGTATAATTATATTTAATTTAATTTATATTTGTATAATTTATATTTAAGTTTATTCGTCATTTTATTACATCCCACACATAGCCATTCTCACCCAAAAAGAATCAAAATCCTCAAAAAAAAATAGTTTTTAGTTTTCTACTAATTTTAATTTATGGGTAAAGCCACCAATTTTGCCACAAGTCGCTAAAAAGTGTTGAATAATTTTTCGCGACGATGACGTGAAAGTGACGAAAACTTTAGCGCTACCGTAGCGTGAGGGTGACTAAAACTATATAAAAATATATTTTAAAATAAGGACAGTGTTCCCTTAATTTGTATGAAAAGTTTTAATGAAAAATTTGTATGAAAAGTAAACAAATATTCATGTTTAAGCTGGCCTTTACAAGGTGACGAAAAAGAAGTGATGAAGACAATCACGCCACCGGTGTCGATGAAGTGTCAAAAAAGTAGCGAAAAATAGCCGGTCGCGTTAGTGTAAATAAAGATTGCTCGCAAACACAGTGTATTTAAGTCATAGTGATCAATGAAATTCAATAACCAATGTTTTTGGAACCTAGAGCACTACAGATCTTGGATAAAATCCTAACGTACTTTTGTAAATTTCACCAAAACGTGTGTCCCGAGGAACTGACCATTCTTCCTCACGACGAAGCTGACAAATTACTGACGCCAATTGACGTTATTGTTTTGTGTGTGTATGTGTTTTATAAATCATTAAGTGTAGCCAGTCGGATAAAACACACATCAATACGATTCACGTACAAATTGACGATGGAAATGGTCGCGTTAATGAGGTGTCGAAAAAGAAGTAAAACACGTAAAATTATTCGAGCACAGAAAAAAATAGGTTACAGTGCTTGTATCCTTATGCAATGTACTTAGAAAGACTAGCTAGTTATATGTTTATGCCAAAATATTCAATATTTAACGTATAAAATACCTAAAACTTTACGAAAATGTTGGTCAAAGTCAGCACCTCCCAAAATTCACCGAATTTTTACCCGAATTTTACCCGCTTTTTAGGGAAAGCATTAGAATATTTCTGTAAATAGAAATGTATTCTAAAACATTTCTATATGCCATTTAAGACGATGAACTACTTATTTCAATTCAAGTACTTCAAAAACAGTACGAGTTCATATTTTTGAGAAACTTTACTGGAAACTTTTGAGTAGGGCAAATGTGGCAAAATTGGTGGCTTTACCCTTATATTATTTCCATGTTACAAAAAAAAAAACATATGCAAGCAGGATGATGTAAACTTGTGCTCCCATATACTACATGTGTACTACAAACAGTGGAAGCAAAGCTGGCTCTTATTAGGCCCGGTAGTTTCATCGTTAGCATATGCGCCTAATAGCATAAAAATGACTTAGGCCCGGTAGTTTCATCATTAGCATACGCGCCTAATAGCATAAAAATGACTTACTATAGCTTAAAATCTTAAAAACGGTATTTTGAAATATGCTTTAGCAAGAAAATAATCTAATAGCAACGAAATTTTTGCTAGCCAATCTTGGGGAGCATACGTTTTATACTTTAGCTAATTCCAATATGGCGTCTTTTCTCATATGTTATTTACAGCGGATATGTAGTTGTGAGTCGAATTTTAGCAATTATTCCCTTAGAAAACACACTATATTTGCTTAAATTTTGTCATGGAAAGCAACGGTTCAGATGTCGAAAGAATTACTGATTATGTTTGCAGGTGCAAATAGAAAATATTTCGTCTCCCTCAATGTCTCCGAGTATTTTTTTTTTTTTTTTTTTTTTTTTTTGTGCACAACAGGTTTCCCTTATTACAGTGCACCCTCACACAGTCATTAACAAGCTGGGAGGAGCTCTTTAACTAGATCTTTGAATGATTCTAAGTTAATGTAAAAAATGTCTATGTCAGCGGAATTAATCAGAGTAACACTCCGAGTTAAGGCATGTTGTGCCATGACGTCGGTACGGGACAGCGGTACATGAAAAAGTTCATGCCGTCTTCCCCGGCCGTAGCCATCTGGCACATAAAGCTCAAAACTCTCTAACAGGGTGGGGCTGTCAATTAAGCCGTTAATGATCTTGTAACAAAGCACCATAAGAGAACCGTTGCGCCGAGATTCCAGACTCCTGGAGCTGGTTTTCTCAAGTAATTCCTCATGGTGCATAAACTTGGGATAATTCCCATGTATTCTCATGAGGAGGTACCTCAAAAACTTTTTTTGAATTTGCTCCAAAAGATCTACATACTTCCGCTGATACGGGGCCCAAACCTCGACAGCGTACTCTAATTTAGAACGTACAATACAGTTGAAGACATCCACCATAGCTCTCGGTGACTCAAAGTTATTGCTAATTCTGATCACAAAGCCCAATAACTGGTAGCATTTGGTCGTCAACTGCGTTATATGTTCTGTAAACTTCAGACCAGGATCAAAAACTACGCCCAGGTCCCTAAATGAAAAGACACGAGCCAGTATCGACCCACCAATACTGTACTCATGGATTATGGGACAAGCGGATCTTGTGAATGACATGACAGAACACTTGCTAATGTTGAAGTTCAATCCATTATTATTGGACCACATCAGCAGAGAGTTCAAATCCATCTGTAAATTAATACAGTCTTGAAAATCCTTGATTTCTGTATTTGGTAGGAACGCGGAAGAATTCACTCGGCACTGTTACTGTTACTGTAAACTAGTAGCACAAAGTGTGTTATTTGGCACAATGTTTGAAATTATTGTCAAGCAAATCACAACGGATTTATGAACCTATCTACAACACAGTTTGTAAAATCCGTTTTTAAATGCCTCACTAAATGTTTTACGCTCTTATAATTTAAAATCCTATCATATTATCACAGGGCGCCATTATTGTTGACGCATTGCAGGCGGACGTCAATATGGCATCTGACAGTTATAAAAAAACTACCATAGACAAAAAAAATCTTGAATTCGTGGCTGTTGACCATATTATTTATGCGGCCAAATGCAGTATTTGAGGTTTTTTTTACATTTTTCAAGTTTTGTCACGATGGTAGCCATGATGGTAGCAATGCAATTACTTCGGGTATCTTCGGTATATACTACATTTTGCCTATAGGCAAAATGCGAATGAAAATACTGTTTTGGTGTTACTATAGCATATCTCGGGCGTAAAATATGCCAAATAAACTACTTTAGCTTAAAATGTGAAAATACCGGCCCTTACTATAGCTTAAAATCTTAAAAACGGTATTTTGAAATATGCTTTAGCAAGAAAATAGTCTAATAGTAACGATATTTTTGCTAGCCAATCTTGGGGAGCATACGTTTTATGCTATAGCTAATTCCAATATGGCGTCTTTTCTCATCTGTTATTTACAGCGGCTTTGTAGTTTTGGGTCGAATTTTAGCAATTATTCCCTTAGGAAACACACAATATTGACTTCAATTTTGTCATGGAAAGCAACGGGTCAGATGTCGAAAGAATTACTGATTATGTTTGCAGGTGCAAATCGAAAATATTTCGTCCCCCTCAATGTCTCCGAGTATTTGGTAGGAACGCGGAAGAATTCACTCGGCACATTTGAAATTATTGGCAAGCAAATCACAACGGATTTATGAACCTATCTACAACACAGTTTGCAAAATCCGTTTTTAATGCCTCACTAAGAAAGAGAGTAAAGTGCGATGGACTGGAAAAAGGCGGTCATTGTTCCTATCTACAAAGGAAAAGGTGACAAAAAGGACTGCCAAAATTTCAGGCCCATCAGTCTTCTCAGTATAGCTGGTAAAGTATTGTGTAAGGTTCTCATAAAAAAAGTGAGACTGTCTACCGGTCATGGGGTTTCTGATATCCAGACTGGCTTTATGCCAGGAAGAGGGTGTGTAGACCAGATCTTCACTCTCAGACAGATTGTTGAAAAACATCTGGCTGTGGGTCGGAAGGTCTACACGGCTTTTGTGGATCTCGAGAAGGCTTTTGACTCGGTGGACAGAGACATATGATGTGGAAAGTACTCCTAAAGTACGGTGTGAACGGCAAGCTTCTGAATGGAATACGCGCCATCTATGAAAATAGTTTGGCGTGTGTAAGAGTGGATGGTAAATGTAGCGAATGGTTTGATGTTTACAAGGGAGTACGACAGGGGTGTGTAATGAGTCCGTGGTTATTTAACATAATCATGGACAATTGTATGAAAGAAGCAGAAATTTCTCATTATGGTGTGAAAGTGGGTGAGACGAATGTTGGAGTTCTTCTCTATGCTGACGATGCCGTAGTGTTGGCTGATACAGCGGAGGAGCTCCAGATGATACTCACCAAAATGAATGATGCTTTTAGTAAGAACGGTTTAAAAGTGAATGCCAGTAAGACGAAAGTATTAGTGTTTGACAGGACTGAGGAATGCGAGGAAATTGAGATAAGACTGAATGAAACAAGAGTGGAGGTCGTGAAAGAATTTGATTATCTGGGAAGCAAGTTTGAGTCGAATGGGAAATTGACGAAAGAATTGGAAAAGCGTGCTAGTAGAGGAAGAAGTGTAATGGGAACGATTGGAAGAATTGCAAGAAATAGGAAACTTACGAAGAATATGAGATTGGCGGTCCACAATGGTATATTGGTTCCGACATTGATGTATGGAAGTAAGGCGTGGACAGTTAATGAATGTGAGCTGAGTAAAGTATGTACGGTTGAAATGGCTTACCTGAGAGCAATGGCTGGAAAAACACTGAATGATAGAGTACGTAATGATTGGGTGATGAACGAGTGTGGTATAAAAGAGAATATGAGAATGAAAGTACAAAAAAGTACGATGAGATGGTTCGGACATCTCGAAAGAATGGATGATGAACGACTAACGAAGAAAGTGTACAAAGGAAATGTCAGAGGAAAGCGCGGAAGGGGAAGGCCGAGGAAAGAATGGTTAGACCAAATAGGTGAGATTGCGAAAGAATGGAACCTGCAGAGTGAAAATAAGAGAAGAGTATGTATGAAAAAGGTGATGAATATTGAGGAAATGAAAGTGGTTTGTAAGGACAGAAAAAAGTGGAGGCGCATCTGCGGAGGTACCGGCCACCCCTAGTGGAACGGCGGCAGGATACAGTACAGTACAGTACAGTACTAAATGTTTTACGCACTAATTTAAAATCATATCATATTATCACAGAGCGCCATCCTTGTTGGTGCATTGCAGGCGGACGTCAATATGGCATCTGACAGTTATAAAAAACTACCATAGACAAAAAAAATCTTGAATTCGTGGCTGTTGACCATATTATTTATGTGGCCAAATGCAGTATTTGAGGTTTTTTTTACATTTTTCAAGTTTTGTCACGATGGTAGCCATGATGGTAGCAATGCAATTACTTCGAGTATCTTCGGTATATACTACAGATAGCCTATAGGCAAAATGCGAATGAAAATACTGTTTTGGTGTTACTATAGCATATCTCGAGCGTAAAATATGCTATATAAACTACTTTAGCTTAAAATGTGAAAATACCGGCCCTTAGAGTGTACTACTTTTAAAAGTATAAAATGTCAGTCTCACACAAACAAAATTCAAAATAGTAAAAAACACAAAATATTCCGTGCCCCAATAAACAATAATCTACATGTGTAAGCAGTGTGTGCATGCATGAGTGTCCATTCTGCCTGTATTGTAAGACATACAGGTCGCACAGTGCTTGCTCCACTAGATGCCTTCTTGGTGGGTTTGGCCTGTTGGGTTTGGGGTCCCCCGGAGCGCCTCAGCCTCTGCCGCTGCCTGTAGTTGGGCCTGACTCTACGGGAAGACCCTACAGAAGACTGGGGCAGCAAATCACAACATTTGTGTTATAATAATACACAAATATAGCTTGGAAGTTGTGAAGAAATTTTATTAAAATTATCGTGTAAACTGTTAACCCTTAGAAACTTTCAAGTTAGTGAAAATATTATAAAAGTAAATATTTTAAACATTTTTATCAGTCACTTTAAGGCCCTATTACACGGAACAATCCGGGGCTGGATCGGATATCTAGTTGTGTATTCTAATGTTTTAAAGATACTGTAATTGCTGAAACTTTTATTTGATTCATAAATCTTTTATTCTGAAAGTTATCTCGTACATTACGATCAGCTGGGGAATGAGGAAGATCGCCATTTTGCATATGTCAAACTAGTTTAGAACGAAATAAACCTACTCGGAGGTGGTTTGCAAATGTGATCATTTTTTGAAACACGTTTAGTGTTACACTGTATTATAAAGTTTTTATGAATCACCTTTTTTGTAAATTGAGATTAAATCGAGAAATTAAACCATATCTCTAAAGAAATCTGGTTTAAAAATTCTAATGAATAGCACTGTAGAAGTTTTCATTTCTTTCACTAAGACAAAGGATTTCTTATTTAAATGTTTATTTAAACAGCTATCATGTATTGAATCTTTCTCGGAATGTAGAACTATTATTTTTTAAACAAGGCATCTTTGTTGATACACAATGATTTAATATAATAACAATAAAATCTTTATTCCAGCCCGATCACGCGGAGGGTGCAATATGTGACTAGCCATATAAAAAAGAAATACATTGATCGAAAAATACAGGAAAAATAGAAACAGACAAAGAAAATATAAACAGAGAAGAAAATTACATTGAAAGAAAATATACATTGATCGAAAGAAACATAAGAAATAGCATTAAGATTTATACAAGAAATACATCGATCGAAAAATACAGAAAAAATAGAAACAGAGAAAGAAAATATTATATAAACAGAGAAGAAAATTACATTGAAAGAAAAATAAACATTGATCGAAAGAAATTAAACATTCTCCTTTTGATTATTCTGATTGAAATAGTATTTCCATGTTGACTTACAGCTTGTCCTGCTATGGTGACATGGTAGGCAGGTATGCGATGTCCCCACCACAGCTGGCGGGACACGCACCAGTCCCGGATGCCCTCCATCCAGTGATACCAGGTGCGCTCGTGGCTAGCCGGGATGATCTTCAGTTCTCCCGACTTCACCACCTCCACAGCTTTGGCAGCCATTTCATCACACTTTATATACCTGCAAAATAATATTTTTTTTACTCTTGAATCAACAGTAGCAACTACTGCCTACCTAACGCCTTCCTCCTTCAAATGTATACTCTTATCACACGAGTCTGCCCCCATTCCATCCAGCCACCTTAATCAGGGACTTCCCACTGTCCTGCGACCCTTTAGATCAGTCATCACAATCATCTTTTTCAAGTTCCGAAGGTTGATTTGGTGGATGTAGCCCAGCCAATGCAATCGGATGAATTTTTTTGAAATGACCACAACAACATATAGTTCCAAGTTTTGTCTTCTTGGGCATATGTTTCTATCCTTTATTGAGCTGCAAGCACCCTGGAGAATTTTCATTTCAAAGATGTAGAGAGCTTTGGTCATGGTTGATCAGTGTCCAGGCCTCGGAGGCATAAGTAAGGACACATTTAATTCAGTGTTTTGTAGAGGATAGTTTTACAACTCCAAGAAAAAGAGAGGGAATGCACAGACTGAGATGAAGTGGGGAGGGATGCGGCGGAGTTGGAGGCAGATGTTGAAGGAGGCCATGGCTCGGGTCGGCCTATATGAAGGGAAGGGAATAGTTTTACAACTCCGTGACAGTAGTAATAAATAAACTGTCTAATGAAGCTGACGTATTAATGGGATTGTTCTTGGTGCCTACTAGCATTCTGTAAGAATAGACGTGCTACATGCCACTGACCATTGTGGCTTCATGAGAGGCTCCACCACGTCCTTGGACCTGCTGCACAGCGGCACCACCATGGGGTTGTCCTTGGTCTCCCTGTACAGGCCCAGCGCCTGCAGCTCCTTCAGGATCTCACGCCGACAGTCAAAGCGCTTCATGCCCTACCAACACACAATAGAGCCTAGTCAAAATCCAGGAGAGATATTTAATAAAACCGGTAGTCCGGTCTATAGCTCACTAGTCCGGTCGATAGCTCATTTGAGCCCCTTAAAAGCAAACACGCCACTGTCCATAAAAAAACACAAATGACTTTTGAATCACAAAATCATCTAATTTAGTCATTTAGATTACTTTAATACAAAAAATACATATTTACAAAGTATGGTATATCCATTAACAATTTTATAAACCTTGCATGTTTTTTAAAATATAAATAACTAAGCTGTTATTCAAAATTGTTTGATTTTCCGTAATGTGAGTGTGATGGACAGTGGCGTGTTTGCTTTTAAGGGACTCATTTTTTAGAGTGCTTGCATTGAGATTGGGTTTAAATGCCACCGAGGGTGTCAGAAATGATTTCACGTTTCGGTGTTTATTTCAAACCCCAAAATAAAATACCAAATAGGATTACTCAGCGGTGGTTGAACTGAAGTGGTTGGCGTAAGGCCGGCCCCCTCACCTGTAAAAAAAAATAGGTTCAACTCGCCACATGCGACCCCTTCGGAGATAACGTGGCAAGAAGTTACACTACATGTGTAACTTAGTTAGTTGAGTTGATGTAACAATTAGACTTCAAGAAAACACCTCCTTAACCTTTTTGATTCTGAATTTACTTGCTACATATGCACCGCCAGAACGGAGTACTTTATTGAGGTTATTTTTTTACACATAAATTGATTTCCTACCTTAATTACTTGATGAAACTTCAAAATTTATGAAAAAGTATATTCATTAGTTATCTAGGAACACAAATCACAAACTTTCAACACATGTTTTCACTTGTTGTTTTATATAAAAACAAGTAAATCACAATAATATTACTTAAAAAAAAATATTATACCCACATTCTACTAGATTTTATATCCGTTAGGTTTTAAACAATTTTTTTACTCACTTAAATACTCGTCACTAAAGAGAAAAATATATTAGTTATTTAAAAAAAAAAAAAACAAGAAACGTAAACTGTCATATCTATCTGAATAGAGTATACTTGCCTGGATTTTGTTTGTAAACATTGGTTAACAACCCGCGGGACGAGAGGTCGATCTGTTCTGACGAAATATTTGAGAAAGAATATTTTCAAAATATGTATAATATGAGATTTTATTAGTGTACTTTATTAGTGTTTTATTAATGTAAGCAACAAAAAAGTTTGAAAATTTTTAACACCGATGTCAGGGGAAGCTTTAAACTTCGATGACATGGATAGATGTCAGCCGCACTGTATGCAAGTTTAGTCATGACATCTATGCATGCCAGCCGCAGCCAAAGGGTTAACCATTCAGCGATCTATAATGGATCGCATTGATTGGCATCTCTATGGGCCAGTATTTTCACATTTTAAGCTAAAGTAGTTTATATAGCATATTTTACGCCCGAGATATGTTATAGTAACACCAAAACAGCATTTTGAATCCCATTTTGCCTATAGGCTATCTTTAGTACACACCGAAGATACCCAAAGTAATTGCATTGCTACCATCGTGACAAAACTTGAAAAATGTAAAAAAAAACCTCAAATACTGCATTTGGCCACATAAATAATATGGTAACAGCCACAAATTCAAGATTTTTTTGTCTATGGTAGTTTTTTTTTACAACTGTCCATTGGACAGTTGTAAAAAAAGTTGGACAGTGTCCAACTGTCAGATGCCATCAACAATGATGGCGTGGCGCCCTGTGATATGGATATGGTGAATATAATATGATTTTAAATTATATGTGCGTAAGACATTTAGCGAAACATTTAAAAACGGGTTTTATAAACTGTGTTGTAGATAGATTCATAAAATCCGTTTTGATTTGCTTACCAATAATTTCAAATGTTGTGCCCAGTGGATTCTTCCGCTTTCCTACCAAATATTCCGAGACAAAATATTTTTGATTTGTACGTAATCAGTAATTCTTTCGACATCTGAACCGTTGCTTTCCAAGACGAAATTGAAGTAAATATTGTGTGTTTTCTTGGTAATAGTTTCTAAAATTCGACTCAAAACAAAATAGCCGCTGTAAATAACAGAGGAGAAAAGACGCCATATTGGAATTTAGCTATAGCATAAAACGTATGCTCCCCAAGATTGTCTGGCAAGAATAACGTTGCTATTAGATTATTTTCTTGCTAAAGCATATTTCAAAATACCGTTTTTAAGATTTTAAGCTATAGTAAGTCATTTTTATGCTTTTAGGCGCATATGCTAACGATGAAACTACCGGGCCTATGAAGTTTGACATTCTAATTAAAGTCTAAATGATAATGATGTAAGAAGTTGAGAACTCACAGTAAACTTTCCGCAGTCTCCGATGATGACACCCTCTTCATTCATGATGGTGATGAAACTGAGTTTGTGTCTCTTGCCAACTTCATAATCATTGGGATCATGAGCAGGGGTTATCTTCACAGCACCTGACACATAGAAAAGAATAACAGCTTATCCTCAATCGTTGTGCGGAAAGGCCATGTCGCCAACAAAACGTCGAGAATAATGTAAGTTATCCCATGACGGTTGTCTAATATCCGAAAAGTGGAATTAATTTTGAAAGTTAATTATAACATGTAAATAACTTTAGAAAGAAAAATGTAAAAAACCATTATCACTCCTTAGAGCGCGAATCCGTGTTCCACCAATCGAGATTGGAACATAATGAACTGGAACATAATGAACTGGAACATAATTTTTGTTAATTTGTTAACCTGTTCCAAACTCCATATCTACAAAGTCATCAGCGAGCACGGTGAGTTGCCTGGCGCAGAAGGGATGCTGCAGCTTCTTGCCGTGCAGGTGCTTGTAGCGCTTGTCCTGAGAGTGCACGGCCACCGCCACGTCCCCCAGCATGGTCTCTGGGCGCGTGGTGGCCACCACCACCTCCTCATCACTGCCACACACCTGGTACGCAAAGGACACCAGCACGCCAAACTCCACCTGCATAAAGCAAGACAGTTGTAGTCGTTGACTAATAAAACCTGGGGACTAGGAATTATTTTAACCAAATTGGGCAATATATTTTTTTTGTGCACAACAGGTCACCCTTATTACAGTGCACCCTCACAGCTATCAACACGCTGGGAGGAACTCTATTGCTAGATTTTTAAATGTTAATAATTTACACTCAAAGAGTCACAGGGTGTTGCACCACAACATCAGTACGGCTTTTCGGTACATGAAATAGATCATGTCCTCGCCCTCGGGTGTAGTCGTCAGGCACATACAACCTGTAGCCCACCAACAGGGTGGGACTGCCAATTAAGCCGTTGATGACCTAGAAATAGCGAATGAATGAGATATCCAGAGTCATAATAAAAGGAGAGCTTGTATGAAAAAGGTTATGACTATATGGATGAAATGAAAGTAGTATGCAAGGACCAAAAGATATGGCGGTTGATCTGTAATGCTGGCATTTTTAAGTCTGAGGCTTTAAAACAAAATCACTTTTTTATAGAATAAGTTTAGTAGCTTTTTAATTTTTTTACTGTTTAATTGTTCAGTGATTATTTGTTTTTTTTATACTCAAATGTATTTAATTGCTTGTATTCCTTGACTTATAGGTTGGTATGAGGCTGACAACCCATACTGTAAAAAATGGTTCACTTTGCCAATGTCACCCCTGTTTCAGGGAAGGTCGGCAAGAGTTGCAGGGCTTATGTCCATTTGAGAATTGGGTTTTTATATTGTAGGTCCACATGCGGCATGTGTGAGCGCGAAATTATGTGTGTCTGCTTGTGGGAATGCATTTAATATGAATCTCAAATGATAAATTTCCTTGCAGCTTAGATTTAGATTTTATGACCTTATGAGTGAGCACCATAAGGGACCTGTTGCGCCTCGTTTCCAGGCTTCTAAATCCAGTCTCCCGAAGTAGCTCCTCATGATGCATGAATTTATTTATTTTATTTATTTATTTATATACGGCATAAGCCTTTTACAAAAAAAATACATACTATTAAGGGAGTTTATACAAAACTGCAAAAAAAAAACAATAAAATACAAGATAAAAAAAATAGGATAAACAATAAAATACAAAAAAATATATATATATGAAACATTACAGTAAAAAACAAAAGAATAACCAAGAAAAGAAAAGAAAAAATAAGCCTATATGTATATAAACAGTAGGTTACCTATATGAGATAAAAATCTACAATAATTCTTTTTGTAATTATTTTGTAGGTACCTAGGGAGTTGAAGTACTTGATTAAATTATATTCGTATGTATTAGGATTAGTATGAGTGTCAGAATCTATTACATTGTATATATTACCCAAACGTTGTATACGTATTATGGATAACTTCCATACCGCCTCATGAGGAGATACCTGAGAAACTTTTTTTGGACTTGATCATCATATCTATGTACTTCCACTGGTAAGGAGTCCAAACCTCGACAGCGTACTCTAATTTGGATCGTATAACGCAGCTAAAGACGTCAACCATCGCTCTGGGCTCAGTGAGTTGTTTGCTCACTCTGATTACTAATCCCAGCAGCTGGTAGCACTTAGTCACTAGCTGAGTTATATGATCAGAGAACTTCAGTCCAGGATCAAACACAACTCCCAGATCCCGAATTGATTTCACACGATACAGTAATTGCCCACCAATACTGTACTCATGCAAGATAAAGAAGAGCTTGTTTTTCTCAGCCCAAGCTGCTAATGCATCTAAATCATCTTGTAGATTTATGCAGTCGTGAATATCTACGACTTTCGTGTAAACCTTCAAATCGTCTGCATAAAGAAGACAAGAGCTGTAATTAATGATACAATAAAATAAAAATTGCTTTGTTTTAATTCACATGAGTTTATTTTTGGACACGACCAGTTTCGGGAGAAGCAGTACCTCCCATCTTCAGGTGTAAGATGGGAGGTACTGCTTCTTCGGAGGAAGAAGAGTACAAAATTGTTCATAATAACAATAATAGAGACTTTATCTTATCAAATTTTCTAAACACACCTTCTACAAAATAAGTGCTCCATGAGTAAACCAATTGCCTCACCTTGTGTGTGTATCCTGGTATGGCAAGCATAGTCCTCCCAGGAAGCTCCATCTTGTCCACCTCAATGTCTGAGATGGCAGACTTGAGCGTGCAGGACCAGTTCACCAGGCGGTTGGCCCTGTAGATGTCGCCGCTGTCGTGGAGGCGCACAAAGGCCTCCGTCACGGCGCGGCACATGGACGGGTCCATGGTGAAGCGAGCACGGGACCAATCAAACGACGAGCCAAGTGAGCGCAGCTGGGAGTAGATGCGGTCCCCCTTCCTAGATGATAGCACAAGTCAATACACACAAAATGACAAAATCTCTTAAGCTTTTGAAGACGAAGAGATGGAGAGATTAAATGGAGAGTCATGCAGCTCAGTTTCTGCAGGTTGTGAATTGGACAGCAGCATCAGAGGACAGCTGGAGTTAAAAGCAAAAGCATACTTTTTTAGCCTTCCCTTTCTCTCTGTGCCTCTTATATTACCTGTAAGGTAATTTCTGTCATTTATCATTCATTATTAATTTCATTTGTGAAGTCATATTTCAGTCTCTAGCTTTGAAACTTTACAAAAAAAACAGGTTGCACTAGCAGGTTGACACCCACTTAGCAGAAAAACCACATAGCTTATAACAAAATGAGCATTCTAATCGGGATCAAAGCAGTTAAACACAACAAAATGTGACTGAGAATTTCCTTACTCATTCTTCCAGTTCCACACCCTCTTCACAAATTCCTCCCTGCCCAGGTCGTGGCGAGACTTGCCCTCCTCCCGCTTGATCTTTTTCTCCACCACCACCTGCGTGGCTATGCCGGCATGGTCGCAGCCGGGGTTCCACAGGGTGGTGCGCCCGCAGGCTCGGTGCCAGCGGGTCAGCGCGTCCTGCACGGCGTTGGTGAGGGCGTGGCCCAGATGCAGGGAGCCTGTGACGTTGGGGGGAGGGATCACCATCATGAACTTGCCTCGGGGATTAGCCTCTAGCACACTAGCGCGCTGTAAACATATCCATCATTCATTTAGTTTGTACAAAAATCAACTCATTTTTCAAATCAATTATTGTAAAAAAATTACAAAGTTTTAGATATTTTTGCCTTAAAGGAATCTTCAGGAACAGTGATATTTGTAACAAAAATGCATGCTGTAAACATAACATAATTCCTTGACTTTCACTTTCATGGCCAGTGTTAATTATAAATAAATCACTTTTGTGTTCTTTTGGGTTTGACCATGTTCCACTTGCAGCTCCCACATCTGCCGACGTTTCGCTTTCACGAGCAGAAAGCATCTTCAAGGCGAGTTTTCAAAGCGCCGTGGCGGTTTTCGTTATCTTCGCGGACGCGCGTTGGTGTAAACTGATGGGGAATGTGATGCGTTGTTCTCATCTTCCTTTGCTCTGTGGTGGGGGGTAGGTGTGACGGGGGGTGGGGGTGTGTGCGCAGACGCGTGTGCAAGTAGGGGTGCGCAAGGTGGACCGGGTGCCACGTGGGTCGAGACAGGTACCTGTTTTACCGACTGGTCGAATAAGTCAATAGAGGTAGGGGGCGGTTTTACCGACCGGGGCGGCAAAGCTGATCTCCATATTGATTTGTTTTTCAAAAACTTTTCTTTTATTCAATCACTGTTTTTTAATTCACACAAATAATATATTTAAAAATTTTAAATTATAATACAAACGTTTTCGACTTAGTTAGTCATCATCAGGTAGGAAAATGTTACAAAGTTTTTAATAAATTAGTCAGTTAGTTATGGTCAAAAGTTAGGTAAAATAAATTAATGAATAAAAATCTCCATATTTTGTTTAATTTCAGGCCTTCTTCCTTTTTGTTGAAATTTTTGTGCTGGTGAATTTCAATGGCCTCTGTATACATTCTAGCGAAATAGTCTTTTGTCTTTGCCAATATTTTGGTTTTTTTTAATAAAATATCGTGGTCGTCCAAGCTTTTTTCATATTAGGCTAAACGGCAGTTCCTTTTATGCTCTTTTAGTCTCGTGCCCATAGGGATGGCATGTGGGCGTTCCCTTGGTAAATCCGATATGATTAAAACAATCATGGTTGAAAATCCGTATATTTGCGCATGTTTTTATCAAAATGCCTTATTTTTATGTTTTACCGTGTAAAAATAACAGTCATAATAAGGAGTATAAGGATCATGGTATTATTTCTTTTATGTAAAAGTAATGAATTGCACCCGCATTGCACATTTTAAATATTTTAAATATTTGAAGCACTTAAATATTTGACGTTTGTCGTTTATTGCGTCAGTTTTGTTTACGTCATCGCTAGAGATGTGCTGCGCGGTCGTGTTCATCGAATGTCGATACCTCTGAAATTTGTTTCAAGAAAAGACAAAAACTACTTGATAATTATATTATGTTTTTATTGTAACAATATAATTTGAATCTATCTATAATCTAAGCTGCAAAGATATGCTAACATTTAAAAGGCTCAATATTAAATGCATGCCCACAGACAGGCACATGTAGGTTCGCACCTACACATTCTGCATGTGTGCATATCTATCTATAATCTATAATCTAAGTTGCAAGGATATATTCATTTAAAGCTCTCAGATGTATGCCCACAAACCAACAAGTGTAGTTCGCGCTTACAAATGCTGAATGTGTACTTACAAATAAAATCCAAACCTCAAATGAACATAAGCCCCACAACTTATGCCGACCTTCCCTGAAACAGGGGTGACATTGGCAAAGTGAACCATTTTTTACAGTATGGGTGGTCAGCCTCATACCAACCTATAAGTCAAGGAATATGAATAATAAATTACATTTAAATATAAAAAAGAACAAAACCTTACAAAGAAATCTATACAAAAAAAGTCAAAAATTTCCTATGCAAAAAATGTAGCAAATGAATACAAATAATATAAATAAGCAAAACCTCACATGAACATAAACCTTGCAACTCCTGCCGCCGTTCCCTGAACCGGGGTTGCATTGGTAATAGTGAACCGATTTTTACAGCACGGGTGGTCAGCCTCATACCAACCTATCAGTCAAGGAGAATAGAAGCCGTTATTACGTTATGACTTCCAAAACAATCAATTAAGTGCTATCCACTTTTTGACCAATCAATTAATAATTATATGAAGAATAAATATTGTTTTTTTTTTTGTGGATGTTAAGCAAATGCAAAACTAAAGAATTCGCGCTTTCTAATAATAATAATAATAAATTGACAATATTTTTAGTGCCGTTTTGTGAATTCACTGCAAGGGCACTGCAGAGCCATAGCCCCTCCTGAACAAGCATGTCTTCAATCCTGACTTAAATGCACTTGTACTCTCCACAGCTCTCAGCTCGTGTGGTAAGGCATTCCACAGCAGAGGGCCAGCAATGCAAAAGGCACGATCTAAATAATTGGCCATGTTGCTTCTGCAGGGAACCCTGAATCTATTCACAGCAGTATTGCATGCAGACCTCAGGGTACCCCGGCTACCCTCTACTGTGTCCCCCACACATAGCTCTGAGATATACAGTGGCGCAATGTTCTGCGAGGACTTAAATACAGTTAAGCAGACCTTGTACTCCCCCCTCTCCTTTATTTTCAGCCAATGAAGCTGATCCCTGAGTGAGGGTGTGATGTGCTCAGTAATTTTTAAATTACAGATCAAACGTGCCGCAGCATTAAGCACAGATTGAAGTCTGCCCAGCTGTACAAGTGGCAAGCCACTGTATATCCCATTACAGTAATCAAGCCGGGAGAGCACAAATGCAGCAACAAGAGCCTTGGTTTCCTCGACTGGCAAGCATCTCCTGATGCTCCTGATCAATCTAATCTGGAACATTCCAGCACTTACTGTTTTTGATATTTGGGTTTCCAGTGAAAGTCCAGAATCTATATATACTCCAAGAAATTTTAAGATTGAGGATGGTTTGATACTCACACCCTCAATAGGAATAGAGTTAGTCCCACAAAGGTGCTGTCTGCGCGGGGAAGAGATCCACATTATCTCTGTCTTAGATGGATTAAGTTTAAGCTTACAATGTGCCATCCATCGCGCAATTTCCCCTATACATCCTACTATGTCATTTTCCAGCAGATGTTTCTGATCAGGATCAGCAAACCTGTATAATATGCGGTCATCCGCATATCCATAGGATAAGAAGCCCCACTTATTTGTTATCCTGTCAATGGAATTTATATATAAGATAAATAATATAGGTCCGAGTACGGAACCCTGCGGCACCCCATATTTGACAGGATAGAGTGAAGATTCCGTTCCACCATAACATACGGACTGCCAGCGATCAGACAAATAGGATACCAGCCAGTCAAGCGAACCATTACAAAAACCAAACTCTATGGACAGCTTATCAACCAGCATTGCATGATCCACTGTATCAAATGCAGCGCTCATATCGAGTGTGGATAGTAAAGCCACCTTTCCACCTTCGACACCAGAAATCAAGTCAAATAATACTCTTAGCATAACAGTCTCCGTGGAGTGGTTCGCTCGATATGCACTCTGCGTTACAGAAAGGAGATTATTTGATTTTATATTATTTTACATATACTATTCTATAGCAACGTTCAAGTTCACAGAAGCCTCTTGGGGTGTGTTTCATACGAAAACAGCGCCCATCAAATAAATCCTCCTAATATAATTATTATATACATGAGCTAAGTATTTATTATATTGAAAGTTAAATTATTGTGTGTTTTGATATGTTCAATTCTTGTATATACAGGAATAATACAGTGTTAACACGTATTTCTTCAGAGATTGAATTATCGATATTAACAAGTATCGATCGATAGCTAGCAGAGATTATCAACTTTGTACAACTCTACATATGTGTTTTATTCTTTATACGAGTGTGAGTGTATGAGTGCGAGCTCAAAAACTCGCGATCAAAACGTCGTAAGCGAACCCGATTTCATGGCGCTTAGGCTCTTTCTATCCATCGCATTTGGAATTTTTTTAACAAATCAAGCGCTAGCTTCCATTGTAATTGTAATGTTAGTTCCCGCCTACCGAAAATACGGTGACAGCTGGTTTTGATACTGCAATAGAAACATACCATATCTCTTTATATTCCGTGATCTGTGCTCGTGCCCGTAAATCTTTTGGTTTATTAAGATTAACTAAAAAAAAATTTAATAGTTGCTTTGCTACAAAAAAAATTCTTCATACCTCCCTTTCTTCGTTTTATTTTTTATTTTTCATACTAATACTACTTAAACATATTTCTCGCGCCTCCCCCGGGAGGCGCGCCCCCTTGTTTGGAAACCACTGCTTTAAACGCATCTTCAGGAGCAGTGATATTTGTAAAGAAAAAGGTTTTTACATTAATTTTTGTATTAAATTAAAATCAACACCTGTTGATAGCACACACAGCGCTATCAAAACTATGACTGTTATTAAATAAAAACTCATGCCCGTTTTCACTGACTCCTTCTAAACCGTCACCTAGCTAAAAGTATTTAAATATAAGAGACTTTTAAACGGGTACCTAAAGTCCGTTGAGTTTCACGAGTGAAACTGTCACCTAAAAATCGGCCACCTAGCTAGGAGCCTGTTTAGCAAGCAACTAGTGTTGTGAAACTCGATTTTTGTAAATTCGAAATGTATTTTATGGTTTATAAAATAATATACCCATTTCAAATAAAAACAACACATGATTATTTGACGTTTATAATAATATCTACCATTTACGCTGCAAACATTATTTTTTAATTGAATTTTTATCTTTTCAATGATGTGTACAAAGTATATTTTACTATGCACACACTATAATACGGCTTGTAGTCTGCAGCTGCATTCAGATGCGTTTCTCTGTTGCGTTTCTCTGTTGCGTTTTTCGTTGTTGACAATTTACATCAATATTCGACATGTAAAATCGGCATTTTCAAATACACGGCGGTCACCTATCATCACGATGTAATCAAATTAAAGAAGCTTCAACTTTTCAGAGGATGACCGCGAGAAACTTGTTCAATCCTGCTACATGGGGCTATACTTACGCCTCCCATGTCTGCCACAGATATCAGCTGATTGCCTTCAGTGGCATAAAATTGTAATGCCTCTAATAAGTAATTCCTGTGTGTCACTGAATTGTTTCTGTAGATAATAATACAAAACAAGAAGTAACAATTCATATGAATGATATCATAAGGCCTGTGATATGACAAATTTATGGTAGGTACCTACCTATAAACATCCATCAATGTAAAAGCTCGATGTTTTTAAACACCCAATAAATTCATGGACGATAATAGATATGTCCACAACATCTTTACCAAAACTATATTTGTACCTACAGCTCTATTGTCCGAAAACTTAACAAATACTACAATTTTATCCAGCAAGGACCTACATGATTGTATTTTTTGACAGCCGATATCCCCACCAAAAATCGATGTCGTACTATTATCAAAAAAAAAATTGACCTTTCTCAAAACTTTTTGGACGTAGATAAGTCCTAGCAACTTCTATATCCTCAAGAGTTTCTAAAAAAACAAGGATATCGGCGTCCATATCCACTTATTTGCAGTTTTAACATGACATAACCTCACTGACAGGTCGCTGAAGTGTCCTTTAGCGTAAGAGACAGTTTAGGGAGCGGAATATCGGCCTCGCAAATATAAGAAGTTCTTAGCGAGTTAAGAGGTGCTTAAATGCTGGTGAAAACAAAACTGGTAGGTACCTAAATATTTTTAAACAGCACTTTATCTTTAAATATTCTTGGTGAAAACGGGCATAAGTGAATTTCAACAAATTTACCTTTTTATTGAATTTATAAAATGATCATTTTTTATTTTTTTGTGCTCCTTGACTGATAGGTTGGTATGAGGCTGACCACCCGTGCTGTAAAAATCGGTTCACTTTCGCCAATGCCACCCCGATTCAGGGAACAACGGCAGGAGTTGCAAGGTTTATGTTCATGTGAGGTTTTGCTTATTTGTATGCACACATGCAGAATGTGTAGGCGCGAACCTACATGTGCCTGTCTGTGGGCATGCATTTAATATGAGCCTTAAATGTTAACATATCTTTGCAGCTTAGATTATAAATTATAGATCTGTTATCCTGGTTTGCTTACCCCGTACTCTGGTTTGAAGAATCCCTGTTTCTCCCACCAGGAGTACCACGCTGCCTCCACGTACTGAGGGCTGTAGGCATCAGGCATGGCCCCCTTCACGTCTTTTTTGTCTCCCTCGGCTCCCACATGCATGTATACTGCATCCTCCTTAATCTCCTTTAACTTCCTCTGGAAACAAATCAACGACAGAAAGATGGATTCACATGCGAGTCAAGCGGTGACAAAATAAGATAAGTTAATATCAATCATCGCTGAGCTGGTGTCTCCTGAACACGAGGACATGAACGTCGAGAATAATGTAAACTCTCCTACAAGGGTTTGCCAAACATTAAAAAAATGTAATGGATTTCAAAGTTTTTTGTAATTTGTACAATGACTGGGACTCCAGTCTAAATTTAACCTGAAGACTCTGGCTTTGACTGACATGTTTGAAACACAACAACTCCAGTTCGAGTCCCATCTGGCTCTTAAGAATCTTTGAACCTGAGTAAACAGACATCATGGAGATTTTACTAATTTGTAATTTAAGAAATAAAATAACTGAATTTTCAGGTAGAAATTCTAGCCAGGCAAAAAATGGGTTGGTGAATTGCATTCATTTTCACAAATTATTTAAAAATACGACAAAGGAAGTCAAATTTAGAAAATAGTTGTTTTATTATCATGACGCAACAACAACACAATGCCCGCAATTACATATTGTTACTTTCTCCATAATGGAGGTTATGCGTACCTCTGGCTTGGCTTTGCCGACTGCCACAGGAGCCGCTTCCTTCTTGTCCACCTTCTGCTTGAGCTTCTCCAGCTTAGCGGCCTTCTTGGCCTCCTTCTCAAGCTGCTTGGCGGTCTTGGGCTGCCCGTCAGCCGCTTCATTTGTTGACACCTCATCAGCCATGCTCACGATTCGCAATCTTTCAAATTATTGCACACATTGCACATTTCCACCTGTCACACACGTACTGTCAATGTGACGTTTGTTGTTGTGAAAAAAAGTAATAATGGTAGGTTTATTATTTTCAAACATCAATAATCATAATAAATCAAAGAAATATATTTTTTGTGGAATCGCTAGGAAGTAATTTTTAAGAATTGATTTATTTTGGTGGGTTCTTGTGGGTTTCAAGACTTGATTGACTTTCGTACATGTGAGTTGGTACCAATGCAACAATCAGTTTGTATGTGTGAGTGCGCAAGTGACAAGTCGTGTATATGGCCGCTGTCCGCATAAAATAATTCTAAAACCATTTTTCCCGTTTATTTCCGGGAAATTTTATCATTATTTTCATTTTGATTCCGTGTATCGAGGCATTGTGTGAATAACAACCTCCAAAATAACTCTCTGCTGAGGCTTGAAGTGTCTGATAATGTCCAACAACTCTTCGCAGCCGAGTCCGAGTTTACTGAACAATCTCCGACAGTACCGCTTCCAAAAGAGACCCGTCGCTTCGTCTAGTGAGAATGGTTTCCGTGGACAGAATGGTGCTTCGGCTTTCAACCACTGTAGGCTTATTTACTTTATTTAGTCACTTTTAGGTTACACGTGCCTTTGACACTACAAATGATGTTTTCCTTTCTCTGTATAGCTGAATAATGTCTCCATACCAGCTGATCGCTAAAAACAATGGCCAGTTTTACATCAGAATAACATAAAATCTTGTCCTAAATTGTAATTTACCGAATTTCTTATATTTCAATTTAAATATTTGACTTACCTACTTAAATGTTGTCTGGAAATAAAATCCATTCATTTTCAAGATTCCTAGTTATGTCCGTACTTAAATTACTGCAGCGCCAATTAGAATTAAGAACTTTTTTCTCGGCGGGTAAACGTCACACTTGTATCTAATCTAATCTAAGTTGCAAAGATATGTTAATAATAATAATAATAATACAATATTTTTATAGCGCCTTTTCATGACTCTTGGTCATCCCAAAGGCGCTTGCTCATATGAGCGCGCGAACAGGTGGGTCTTCAACCCCTTTCTAAAAGTACTCTCCAGATCCATTTCGCGCAGGTCATCTGGGAGGCCGTTCCATATCGTTGGAGCAGCCACCTTGAAGGCTCGATCTCCAAAAACGGTCTTCTTTTTCCTTCTTGGAAACTCTATCCGACTGCGACATGATGCTTGTTACATTGGAGATTCAAATTACATGCATTTTCACAACCAGACACATACAAGTTTGCGCTTGCACATGCCGCATGTGAACCTACAACATAAAAACCAAATCTCAAATGGACATACACCCTGCAACTCTTGCCGTCCTTCCCTGAGACAGGGGTGACATTGGCAAAGTGAACCATTTTTACAGCATGGGTGGTCAGCCGCATACCAACCTATAAGTCAAGGAACACACACAAAAAATTACATTTTATAAATATACTAGCTGACCCGGCAAACGTTGTTCTGCCATGTACATAATTTTAAGTAAATATTTTAGTTTTTAAAGAAAAATAACATATGTAGGTACCTATTGTGAGTGTGTTAGAATGAGATGTAGACAAATAAAAAAGGAGTGCTGTAGAGCAGCTGTTGCCAAAGTGGTGGTCCGCGGACCACTAGTGGTCCGCGAGAAAATTTCGCTAGTCCGCAGAAAAATGTGGAATGTTTATTTTATTTATTTTATTATGGTTTATTAATAAAGCTTTCATAACTTGGTTACTATTAATAGTTTCATTTTATTAAGTAGGTACATTTTATGTGTTATTTGATCACAATTTTTTTTTATAATTATATAATTTAACACTTAAAAAATCCTATTAGTGGTCTGCGGAATTTAAATTATGTATTAACTGGTCCGTGAGGTCAAAAAGTTTGGCGACCGCTGCTGTAGAGGATAACCGCCGATAAAAACAAAAAAAATAGTAATTCTTTGTCACATGAAGATGGAGGTGTTCTGAAAACGCTATTAACGATTAAAAAATAACAATCAAAGTGGTATAAGACATAGTTTAAACTTTTTACTTTTTATTTTTACAAAGATTGAAAAAATAGCCATCATGAAATTCTTAATTTAATGTATTTCATTAAAGCACCTGGCATATCATTGCTTGATCTCTTAACACAAAAAAAAATGTACGGGCAGATGATCGAAAGAACGATACGATTACTCTTTGTTTTACTCTTGAAAAGTTGGATTCGGAATGTGAAAATTTCAGATCGTATGTATGTTATGATGACTAATAACAGAAAAATACAAAAAAAATATTTCTTCGACAAAACTGATAGAAGAAATCTGTGTACGCTCTTCTTAATCATATGGCTGTATATAATATACTTGTCCGATTCTGATACAAATCAAATAAGCTTACAAAATTTCATGAGGATCCGTCAAGCCGTTTCGGAGGAGTTCGACCACAAACATTTAGAGGCGAGAATTTTATATATAAGATAAATAGAAATATATAAGACTTTCAAATGTGATTCCCTACTTCTGTATAATCATAGTACCGATGATCCCTTGCCAAATACAACTTCTTTAAGGACATACTGACAAGAAGTTGCATTATATGTACAGCTTAATTGTGTGGCGCACATGTAAAATGAAAATTCACCCTTTTTAAGTCGGCTCTATTTTTATGTCCAGAGAATTCCTGAAATAATTTTGTGGCGACTTTTGATTATGTGAAATGCACAAACATTTTTCTAATTAAATTACAACTAATAATGATTCTCATAAAAATCCAAAAAATCAACACAAAAGATCTATACACAATGGGATGCTAGTAAAATGTGGTTGATGTGGTGTGGAAAGCAGATGCGGCCAAGGCAGACATGCGTGGCTGAGAGCAAAAGCGATCCAAAGGCGAGAGTGGAAGGAAATCAGAGAGGCCAAGCCCACCCAGGAGTGTCGAGCTTATGATGATGATGATTCACCAATATTTCTATTGATGGACTCCATTGTTATATTGTGTTGCAGTTGCTTCAGGTTCGTCTGCTGCTGCGCCTGCTATCGCTGCGGCCCCGCTGTACAAGAGGATCCGCCTCATGGACTCGGAGTCGGACTCGGAGAGCCACCCGTCGCCGGGCAAGGCGCCGCCTGCCCCCGCGCCCCCCCAGCCTCTGGATCAGCCCACCAAGGAGAGGCGGCTAGCCAACATGACCAACATGTTCCCCGACATCAGTACTATCGTGAGACTTTATTTCAATCCCCTCATTCAAGCTCTAAGTGGAGCAGCTCCTGAATATATGGTAGAATATTTAAACTGATCCGTAGTCTAGTTGTTCATGCTATCGACTTGTAATCGGAATGGTGCAAGTTACCCCGCAAAGAACAAAAACATATTTATATTTTCAAATATGCTCTTCACTGGGCTGAAAAATTTAGTTTTAGTAGTCCATCCAGCCTTACAGCAATTGGGTCTTTCTTGAGAATTGATGATTTCAATAGCAACGACCAAGCTCAAAGAGGGTTTTTGAAGTGTAATTCACCCAAAAACAGCACACATCAAATAAATTCTAATGTGAATTATTTTAAATATTAGAGCTCATCACACCAGCAAAGATCACCTCAAATATTTAGGCCTGCTGTAATCCTGGAGTTCCCAAAAAGAAGCCCAATTACGGTCAGCGGAGAATGAGCTTTCTGTGTACCTTCCCCCACTACTTGGAATTGCCTGCCAGATATGCTGCGGGCATATAGAAAAGAGGAAGTCTGCAAAAGCCAAATTTAAAGACTTATTTGGTATGTGGACAAAATAGTTTTAATTAGACCACCTGAGGATGAAATGGTTGTGAATATGTAATATTGTATCACATAGTTTGTTTCATTGTGTGTTGTTATTCTTCCAGATAATTAAAAGCATCCTTCTGAAGCACAACTGGAACGAGGAGCGCACGCGCGACATCCTGTTGGACTTTGATCCCGAGCAGGAAGAAATCAACAAGAGCGTCGCACAGAAGAAGACCATGAGCAGCGCCTTCACGCAGTTCCTGGAGAACTACCCCAGTCAGTACAAGAGCCAGCCCAGCGGCCACCTGCAGGGCAACTACCGGCAGCCCAGCAAGAAGGTGGCAGTGAAGAGAAGGAAGGACTGCAGCTCCGATGACAGCGACTTTGATGACAAACAGAACAAGCAGGATAGAGTGTTTGACAGGTAATTATAAACGATGCTTTCTGGGAAAAAGATTTATTATTCAATCTATTTTATCTGGCTGGTATGAAGCTGACCTCAAATACTGTAAAAAATGGTGTATTTGCCAATGCCAATGATTAAGTTTCCATATCTTTCTCGATTTACGCTATCGAGGCCGGTCGATAGCTCAGTTGGTAGAGTGCTTGCATTCCAGGCCTTGAACTCAGGTTTGAATCCCACCGAGGGTGTCAGAAATGATTTACTCTTTTGGTAAACTGTAACTGTAAACTGTGACTCTGTCACCATTCCGCTAGGGGTGGCCAGAGCCTCTGCAGAGTTGCCTCCATTTTTTCCTATCCTGACATACCTCTTGAAATTCATTCATATCCATCACCTTTTTCATGCATTTTCTTCTTTTACGCTCACTTCGTATAATTCTTTCACAATCTTCTCAATCTGATCACTCCATACTTTTCTGGTCGTCCCTTCCCTCTTTTTCCTTTCACACTTTCTTTGAATATAAACTTTGTCAGTCTATCATCATTCATTCTTTCCACATGCCCAAACCATCTCATCACATTTAAACCCAAAAATAAAATTCCGGCAAGGTTTACTGAGCAGCCTTTACAAGAAATGAGTACCAGCCCCCTCGGGAATTGGGAAACCCCCACTTCAACTGAAGTGGTTCGCGTAAGGCCGGCCCCCTTACCTGTAAAAATAAATAAGTTTCACTCGCCACATGCGGCAAGAAGCTACACAACATGTGTAGCTTAGTTGCATATACTGTAATCAATTTTGTTTTAGCTGTAGAGAAGATAACTGTGTGATGTTTCCTCTGCAGTGATGAGGACTCGGACACAGAGATAACCAATGAGCTGACGGGCGACAAACGCGGAGTGTTTGATTTCCTGAGCACAGCCCTGGAGATAGAGCTGCAGATGCTGAGTGGCTGCTCCCTGAAGAAGGCGCAGGCCATCATCTCCTGCAGGCCATTCAAGTCATGGATGGAAATGGTACACAATATGCTTCTCAATATAGACATAGGTAACTCATTCAAAGGGAGAGAAAACTCAAGATTCTCAAATGAGCTTTACTGCAAGCTCCTGTTTCTTTCACCTTAAGCAGAAGAGATGGATCAGAAAGCGTTTTGAAATTTATGAAACTGCTAATGTCTTCATTGCGTCTTTTCTTGTGTCGAGGCTGGACTATTTCAATGGTGTGTTTTGGGATATCCAGAACTGTGCAGAGTTGATCAGATAGGTGGCAGGTGACACAATTCTGGTTGTGTGCATGGTGATGCCGTGAAAAAGCTTTACTGCCGCTTCAATGGAACAAAACAAGCCATGAGAACAAGTACTCCTTTTGCTCCTCATCTTATTCTACATTTGTAGCTACAAAAACAAAAAAAATCACTTTAAACTAATACCTAAAAATGTGGTTGTCCTGTGTTAATATAAGCTGCTGCTTTTCGGCTAAGTGTGGCCAGTACCTTCGCAGTTGTACTTTGTACAGTACTTTCTTCTGTCTTTGCACTCTACTTTTATCTTGATCTATAATAATAATCTATAATCTAAGTTGCAAGGATATATTCATTTAAAGCTCTCAGATGTATGCCCACAAACCAACAAGTGTAGTTCGCGCTTACAAATGCTGAATGTGTATTTACAAATAAAATCCAAACCTCAAATGAACATAAGCCCCACAACTTTTGCCGACCTTCCCTGAAACAGGGGTGACATTGGCAAAGTGAACCATTTTTTACAGTATGGGTGGTCAGCCTCATACCAACCTATAAGTCAAGGAATATGAATAATAAATTACATTTAAATATAAAAAAGAACAAAACCTTACAAAGAAATCTATACAAAAAAAGTCAAAAATTTCCTATGCAAAATATTGATGACATTTATAATCTCTTGCATGCACTTCTCGTTTACTGACTCTACAGGTAATCATTTGCAATCTGGCTGTCCATTAATTTTGAATACCAATCAACAGGTAATTTGTTTTCATTGGTCTTTTAGAACATTTATACATACGTTGGTATGGGGCTGATCGCCATGCTGCAAAAACTTTGCTCACTTTTTCCAATGTCGCTCAGTGCTTCAGGGAAAGGCAGCAGGAGTTGCAAGGTTAATGTTCTTGTGAGGTTTGGTTTATTTTGTAAGTATACATGCAGCATTTGTAAGCGCGAACTTACATATAGGTTATATTCATTGTTGTTGTATTTATAGTCATATGTTGTAGTTTATATTCATGTCTCATGTTTTTTGTTGTGTATTTAAGGTGGAGAAGTTCAAAGAGAACAAGTACCTGAACACAGACATCCTGAATGCGGCACAGGAGCTACTGAGGACCCGCAACAACATCCAGAAGCTGATGAAGAAGTGCACCAGCCTGGCCACACAGATGGAGACAGCTGTGGCGGCCGGGGCAGGAGTCAAGCACCAGCCCACCATTCTGGCCCCAGGGTAAGCTCTGCTCCTCATGTTTATGGACAGTGGACCCATAGATATCCTATGATACCTACCGAGCCATCGACCTGACCATTTTTTGAACAGCTAATCAATTTGAATGATTGTGTCCAGGATGAAGCTGGCCTCGTACCAGCTGGTTGGGCTTAACTGGCTGGCCGTGATGCACGCGCAGAAGGTGAGCGGTATCCTGGCTGATGAGATGGGGCTGGGCAAGACGGTGCAGGTCATCGCCTTCCTGGCACACCTCAAGGAGACCAACCAGATCATCGGCACACAACTCATTGTGGTACCTGCCTCTACTCTTGGTATATATACTTTAAATAAATTTTAAATACAATTTATTTTTTAAGCATGAATGATTATGATGTTGATTTTTTGTTAGGCGCCATTTCATTGTCACTCCAAGGGCCCCCAAAAGATTCAGTGATCAGATCAGTCTTGAGACGTCTCTTGAAGTGACTGCTGTCAGCAATCTCTCAAACCACAGGTGGTATTAAGTTCATTGACCAGCTCCAACTCCATTTTCCACAGATTGGAAAGACAATTGTCTTATATTTAAACTAGTTGCGTGGTGAAGTGGTGTCCTCTCGTAGAGTGCTCTATGTTTCATTGAGCGCACTTACACACAAAACCTTTTAATTATAAGTCCTAAGCATTAAAGACAGTTGCCTTGTTCTAACACGTTTGTATTTGTTAGATAACTGGAAACAGGAGTTTGAGCGCTGGTGCCCGTCCTTCAGGGTGGTGGTGTACTACGGCAACCAGGAGGAGAGACGCAGCCTGAGAGTGGACTGGGCCAGAGGAGGACTCAAGGAGGTGGACATTGTGCTCACCACGTAAGATCTCATTGCTCACTCCATCCAAATAATGCAGGTGACGAGTTGTACACCAGAAGTGCTATTCTGCTGAATTCCTTACACTTCAGATATTAATCCAAGTTGGAGTTTGCTAGCCCTTGTAAAAGAATTCCTTAGACAAAATGTGATTCTCGTAACACACTGAGTTTCCACTAGGGGTGGTCGTTACCTCCGCAGATGTATCTCCACTTTTTTCTGTCCTTGCATATCTCTTTCATCTTTTTAACATTTATCACTTTCTTCATTCATACTCAAGGAACTTAAAATGTTTAATTCATAAATAAATTCAGATACCAGAAGGCTTTCAACCGACAACTAAAAGGTTTGTTTTTGCAGTTACCACCTGGTCCGCAGCTGTCCTGAGGAGAGGAAGATGTTCCGTGTAATGCCCATGCAGTATGTGGTGTTTGACGAGGCGCACATGCTCAAGAACATGTCCACGCAGAGATATGAGCAGCTCATACGGATCAAGGTATGGAGCCCAAGCTGTTTTATACAATTGTCCTCATAAATCTGAGCCAGTTGTATGTTGTACTTGTGCTTGTATCCAGCCGCCATTTCGCTAAGGGTGGCTGGTACCTTCGCAGATGAGTCTCCACATTGTTCTGTCCTTGCACACTTCTTTCATCTCCTCAACATTCATCACTCTCTTCATGCATGCTCTTCTCTTTATCTCACTCTGAAAATTCCAGTCATTTGCAATCAGATAACAAATCAAAAAAGGGGGGTCATTTGAGTCATGTTTCTCTGGCATGCTTGTTTACATCGTTGACTAGTGAATTCTATCATTTCTCCAGTTTACATTATTTATTGTTATGTAAATAGGTAATTTAAATATTAATATATGTATAAGTATTAGTTATAGGAATTCTTTATTGTATTGGTGGGTAGGATTGATAATTGTGTTTTTTTTTTTTTTTTTTTTTTAAATTAGCCAAATAAATTTGTAATATATTTACAATATTTTGGTTTCTGATCATTTTGATTAGTCAAATTTTTATTTCTTTTTTTTTTAAAAATCAATATCATTCAATAATTTAAATAAGAATGGCATGCAATTTTATCTAAAGCATCATGGTCTTCAAATGTGATAACTTTGTCTCTCTTATTCAAGTGATAACAATTTATACATATTTTTTTTATTAGATGTGCAGTTCTCAGTCAAGTGGCTTCCTGCACACTTGCCGCAAAACTCAACTTGACTTGTGCAAAATTTTGTTGTGTGACCATATTTTTGGCATTTTAAGCACTTTTTAATTTGTACAAAGTCTTCTACTTTGCAGATCGACCACATCATTTTAACTTTTTGTAATAATAATAAATTTCTTGTATCCTTGTTACAACTTATTACGAGATTTTTTCCAGAATTAAACTTATTCTTGAAAATAAAAAGAGGTTTAATAATATCATCCTCCTTCAAAGAATTTTGAGTTTTAATAATTTCTACGCATTCCTGTAAATCAGTTATTTCTTCCGGAATGTATTTTATGATTAAATTAGGCTGGCGTTTTTTAACAACAGTGGAATTTAGATTTTGAATTTTGTTTACTTCTTTATCCAATAGATCACATTCAGATTTTGTTTCACAACTAATTACAATTTTGTTTTTGTTGATCTTAATATTTTGAATGCCAATTTTTAATTTTGCAGGATTTATTTGCTTTAAAATTTCCTCTTTAATTATTTTACCAGAGCAATCCTTTTCATCTGATTCAATTATTATTTTATGATTTTTCACAGTATTTTTGATATCAGTGACTTTTTTATCATACATAATTTCTTTGCTCATCGAATTTTTTCTATTCCTTTCATTTTCAGAAATAATTTTATTCTTTGCATTTATCATTTCCTTGAGGTCATTTATTTCTTTTATTTGTTCCAAATTGATTGTTTGTAGATCTGAAATGGCTAGGTGAATGTCTTTTCGTAAATCATTTCGTAGATTTCCTGACATTAACGTCACATTTTCTTATTTTTTAATGGCACTTAAGAAATCCATATTTACTTTGATATATATATATATATTTTTTAAATAGAATTAAACGCACAAATATCCCTTTAACGGAATGACGAACTTGGCTGCAACACTTATGTAAAGCATGGAAGGTAGAAAACTAGAAAAAAAAAAATTCGAAAAAAATTCAAATAAAATTTCGTAGTGCAAACGTTCTTCCATGGAAATTTTATAAACAAAAGCAGAACGATACTGAAAAAATACATACAAATCACCGAAAATCCAAAATATTTTCTTCAAAACCAGCAGAAAAACACTATTTTGACACAAAAAAATTTACTGTTTCAGCGTTTTCATCCCGTAGAGTATTAAGCTCTTCACAATATTCATGCAGCATTTTTTATTATTATAATTTTATGGTAATTTTTCGTATGAAAACAGCCGAACAAATGGCACTTTGTATGAAAATTTATGATAAACACAAAAACCCCACTAGTCCTCCAGCAAAAACCACACAAACACACACCAACAACGTTCAATAATTGTGTGTAAATAGAGAAGTCTCTAGCTAAGTACTTCGAGAAGCATCGAGCAAAAATATCTTCCGGAGTATTCGACTCTCTTAGTATAAAAGGGTGCAAGTTGCTTGCACTAGTCAGTCATCTGCGAGCTCCACCAATACATTGAACAAATTCGACCAGTGAACTAAAACCAGTGTAATAAAATAAATGAGAGTGTCTTTGTAAAAATAAATATAAACGTGTAAAATAAATGAGTAAAAAGAAGAGTAGAGTTTTATTTGAAAAGTATCCGGACCAAAAATCGTAACACTATCATTTATTATCTTTAAATTAAAATCCATACTAGTGTCTATCCATGTGCAATTCATCTTGATTCTCATACCTCAAAGAGCCACTAAAACAATCATCAGTATCTTATTCTACTCTGATGCATCACTGCCCTTATAGGCCTTAAGTTCACTAAATTCACACATTTTCATCCTGATTTACTTGCCTTTGCAGCAACTTACTTCACCAAAAAGCAATCTCTGCTGTGCTTTGTAGGCCACATATGTTTGTCTTATGCTGTGTGTGTTACAGGCAAGTCACCGTCTCCTTCTGACTGGAACTCCGCTACAGAACAACCTGCTGGAGCTGATGTCTCTGCTGTGCTTTGTGATGCCACATCTGTTTGTCTTATGCTGTGTGTGTTACAGGCAAGTCACCGTCTCCTTCTGACTGGAACTCCGCTACAGAACAACCTGCTGGAGCTGATGTCTCTGCTGTGCTTTGTGATGCCACATCTGTTTGTCTTATGCTGTGTGTGTTACAGGCAAGTCACCGTCTCCTTCTGACTGGAACTCCGCTACAGAACAACCTGCTGGAGCTGATGTCTCTGCTGTGCTTTGTGATGCCACATCTGTTTGCCAACAACACTGATGATCTCAAAAGCCTGTTCCAGAAAAGCTCGGTTAGTAGCTTTTCATCATATCCATAAATTATTTTATGAAACTTGAAGTGTGGCAATTAAGCTGCAATATAGTTTTAACTTCTTACCGCATTGTTCATGAAAGTGTAGCAAATGGCATTGATGTGGAACGTGTAGGTATATATTCAAAAGCAAGGGGGCCTGTTGTTACTATGTCATGATGAGGCTGGTTCTTATTTCTTGTGAAGTTTGTAAATAAACTCCGAAATCAGAAATCATTTCTGGCAATTGCGCTTTCAACTGGACTTATCTGGCAATCTAGAATTAAAAAAAAAAAAAGAGATATTTATATGAAAATTATTTTCTGTGTTTCCCTATATTCTTCAAACTTAACAAAAAAACTAAATTGCTACCTTTGATTCTATGCAACTTGTTTTTTTTTTGTTGAGTGCTCAATGATTTTTATTCAAAATATCATCTTCCTTTTTTGCTGCAAAATATGTAGTAATGTTATCTGGTTTCCAGAAAACCTCTGCCAAAGATAAGAACCCAGATGAGGAGGTGGTCCCGCTGTTTGAGCAGACGCAAATCACGCAGGCCAAGCGCATCATGAAGCCATTTGTGCTGCGCAGGCTGAAGCAGGACGTGCTGAAGGAGCTGCCGCCTAAAGAGGACCACACGTTGACCTGCCCAATGCTGCCCCAGCAGCACCAGCAATACACCGACCTCATCACATCATTCTCCTGCAGCACAGATGGAGTGGTGAGACATCGATGGCATGTGACGAGCTTGCCAGGCTGAATATTAATGGTTTTGATCATAAACTTGATAGAAATGGGTAGCAGTTATTAACTTCATTGCACATTTAAAGGAATCAGCAATTTTCCTGGCATGTACGTCTTGGAGCAGCTGATTCAGTGCAGCGAACGTGCAGTCACCAAACAATGTAAATGTTCTAGACTGCTGACGAAGCTGACATTTGAAGTTGCCTCTTGCTCAGACTTCTTAGAATGACCAGTTCCTGTAGGTACTCTGGCGCTCTAACTCCTTGTAGTGGCTTGTGTGCTGTGAGACCCAGTTTGAATTGTATTTGTTGTGGGATGCTCAGCCAGTTGTATAAGCTCTGTCCATAAATGAGTCACGCAGGAATTCATTACAGAATGCAATCTCTGGAGCTGGCATTGTGGTTGAAGTGTGTTAATATACTGTACTGCTTTATGTGTTTCTTACCCTGACTGTTGTTTGGCGTTCCAGATCAAGTCCAGCTCAGAATACAACAGCATGGCCATGATGATGGACATGCGCAAGCTGGCCAACCACCCGCTGCTGCTGCGCTACTACTACGACGAAGAGCGACTGCGCGGGCTAGCAGTGCGGCTGGCGGCCGACATGCGCTACAAGCAGACCAACAAGCAGCACATACACGAGGACCTGCGCTTCATGTCAGACTTCCAGATACACCAGCTGACCAAGGAGTACAAGGTAACCATGCAGGCTAACACAATCTCAAGAGTCTCTCCGCTGTTGTCTGGACATCATTTAAATTGCCATTTTTTCCAAGCTTTAGTAAAAACCATCACAGGACTTTGGCACATAAGAGGCTTAAAAACGCCAAAAGTATTCCAACCATCTCGCACGCTTAATAATAAAGAGCAATAACTCAAAGACAGCCGTTCAATTTGGACGAATATGACCGAGATAAAACATCGGTCGCCTTTTTCATTCCATACGGGTTGTACTGGTTGTCTGAACTTGAAATGTGATTTCCCAACATTCTTATTTTTTGAGTTATTTCTCTTTATGATTAAGCGTGCGATCTAATGTTCAAAGCTCTGCTACCTACTGAATAAATAACTCACAGTATAATAATGAAACATGAGAAAAAAAATAGTTATTTATGCCACTGCCTAGTAATGATAGTCTTTGTAACACGAGTGCTAGTTTGTGCCATGAGGCGCAGCCGAATGGCACAATAGAAAGCACGAGTGTTACAAAGGCTAATTACGTGCAGTGGCATACAATACTTTTTCTACGACCATGAAATAATTAACAAAATAGTGAATAATAGTCATTATAATGTACTCGTCCATTTGAAGTAATTAAAACCTTACCTTTGTTAAAACGTGTGATTTATCATTCCCTTCGATTATCGATTCTAACCTAAGTTGTACAGATAAATTATATTCAGGTTTCATATTGAATTCATGCCCACAAGCCGACACATATAAGGTCGCGCTTTTACATCCTGCATATATGTAAGCTTAAACATTCAAACCCAAAACTCAAATAAACATATGCCCTGCAGTTGTATTGGCACGTGAACCAAGTTTGTACAGCATAGGCGATCAACCTCATACCCACCTATTAACCAAGTAACTTTTTGAAATTGTTTATTTTTTGCGGTGAAAATTTTTGTATTGTTTTCCTTTCAAGCCTTTTATTTTCCTTTGAAAAAAGAAAAGCTTTATTTGGAGCATTCCGATAAACAAATTCGATATATTTTAGCACTATTAACAATTTTTATTTGACTCTACACATAAAATATATTTATTTTCATCTGAACAGGGCTGGAAGTCTCATCAACACGGTAATTCCTACCTACCGAGTATCAGTAATATTGTATGAAGCCTAATCAGCTGATCGCTTGCGGCCATCTTGGATTGACAGGGCTTCATACCCCCATACAAGATTGACATTTGAAATTAAAAAATGGTTCCAATTCTGACAATGCGCATGCGCACATTTTCATTTCAACACGGTTACCCGTTGCGTAATGTTACATTTCGCAACGGGTGTAGAAATGTATGTCATTGTGATTGCGTTAGCCGTTTTGTAATTAGTAAATTACCAAATGGGAGTAGAAAAAGATCATTTTAAACCATAATAATATAAAGCGGTCTATTGATTGTAGAGGCATTAACTTTGTAATCGTTCATCATTAATGATAAAAGAAAAACAGCTTTGTTTTCGATTACGTGAGTATTTATTTTTATATACCACAACCGGTTTCGCAAACATCCGTTTGCATCGTCAGGTGGATCAATTAATACTCATCAATAATTGATCCACCTGACGATGCAAACGGATGTTTGCGAAACTGGTTGTGGTATATAAAAATAAATACTCACGTAATCGAAAACAAAGCTGTTTTTCTTTTATCATTAAAGCGGTCTATTTTATACAGCGCCTTTCAGTGGCTCTAGCCACCACAGTGGTGTTAGAAGTGTATGATAGATTTGATTGCATCAATGTCTGAAATATGTTGAATAAAGTATTAAAGTACCTTTTCAGAGTATATCAAGCATGAAGGTCCCTGATGAGTACATAGTGTCGTCGGGCAAGTTTGCTAAGCTGGACGAGATGCTGCCCAAGCTGCGCCAGCAAGGGCACCGCGTGCTTATCTTCAGCCAGTTCACCATGATGCTGGACATCATAGAGCCCTTCCTCACCATCAGGAAGTACCCCTACCTGAGGCTGGACGGCTCTACTGCAGTCACACTTAGGTACACACTACGGCCTCAGCAAGGTCACCATCTTCAGCCAGTTCCCCATGCTACTGTCATTATGAACAAAGACACACCTTTTAGAATCTTATCCATGATCGGAGAAGGCCCTTGAGGTGTGACACACACAAAAACGGCGCTCTTTTATCATTTGTAATTTAAAATAAATTAGCCTGTTATAAAAATAAAGAGTTAACAGCAATTAAGCCATGACATCTGTTAAAAAAATATCTTTAGAAAAGTTGTCAACAATATGTATCGAGTTGTTATACTGATTGTATTTGACTCATTATGGTTTTGACTGATTGCAGACAGGATCTGATAGACCAATACAACCAGGAGGACATCTTCATCTTCCTGCTATCCACCAAGGCAGGTGGTCTGGGTATCAACCTCACTGCGGCCGACACAGTCATCATACACGACATAGACTTCAATCCTTACAATGATAAACAGGCAGAAGACAGGTCAGTTTAATTACCTCATGCACAACTCTATTTTCTTGTATTTCTGTTGAAGCTGTTCAGCAAAGAAATCATCAGAACCTGGCATACTTGTGTTGATGAACCCAAAGGGTTGGAGGGCAGTGCAAAAACCCAATGCAAGATGGCTGGATGGAATGATAGCAGACTGTTGTGTTGGAGGTAAAAGGCATTAAAAAAGTAGCTATGGTGGGAGTTGATCAAGAAGGCCAAGATGCATCCCAAGTTGTCATGTCAGTAATGATAATGATTTCTATTAGACTTTTTAAAGTTTGTGTATTCACACAGTGAAAATTCATTTTGATAAACAACTAGCTGACCCCGCAGATTTTATCCTGCCTTTATTTTTTTAAATGAGATTCAATAGTTTTGTGGATTTGTAAATTTGGGAATGGCTGTTCTTCAGAAAATGGAAAAGATGAGCGAAAAAATCTTATTTTGAAGTGATCATTGTAACTATTACAGTGAGACGGCATCGCCCAATAACTTAAAACAATTGAGCGTGCCTATTTTCATGGGCATTATATCAAATGAAATTGGGCTCATTTAAAGATATTGAAGTACTATGGATTGCAGTTATGAAAGACGTTGTAGCCTTTTAAATTTCAGGAGGTGTATCTGAAGGTTTATATCTTTTGTCATTTTCACACTGTAATTGGTATTTCAAGCATAATTTCATTGCTTAATACCAATAAAAGAATGCTGTCATTCTATTGGGCAGAAGGAAACGTTTTCTGTGCACATCTCAAAAATAATGAAATTATCATTTATAGGTTTTAAATGATGCTTTAAATAAAGCTAGTTGCAATCGTTGATGTACAGTGTATGTATACATATTGATTGATATTAGACGAAGTAAAATCAATAAGATAATTTAGGGTAGATCATTGTTTTGGATGTCCATATATATTTTTATTTATTGATTTTAAAAACATAATTTATTGTGTATGTTCCTTGACTTATAGGTTGGTTTGCGGCTGACCACCCATGCTGCAGAAAATGATTCACTTTGCCAATGGCACACCTGTTTCAGGGAAGGTCGGCAAGAGTTGAGGGGCTTATGTTTATTTCGGATTAGGTTTTTATATTGTAGGTCCACATGCGGCATGTGTTAGTGTGAAATTAAGCATGTCTGCTTGTGGGAATGCATTCAATGTGAATCTCAAATGATACATATCTTTGCAACTTAGATTTAGATCATTGTGTTTATGCTCCTTAACGTATAGGTTGGTATGCGGCTGACCACTCATGCTGTAGAAAATGGTTCACTTTGCCAATATCACTCCTGTTTCAGGAAAGGTCGGCCAGAGTTGTAGGGTGTTTGTTTATTTGAGATTTGGGCTTTAATATTGTAGGTTCACATGTGGCATGTGCAAGCGCGAACTTATACATGTGTCCTTGTGAGAATGCATATTTTGTGAATCCCCAATACCTTTGCAACTTAGATTCGGAAAAAATGTAATCCGTTTTTCACAATTTATTGATGATACAAACTTCATATTTTCTTAATTTTGTTCATTTTAGCTTTGATTTGTTACCTCGTATGAACGATTCGAGCTCAAGTTTGCACATATAAAGTTGAATATTAAGTAAGAAGATGGAGTATGTAGTATAACTTGGTTCACTTTTGCCAATGCCCCCCTGGTTTCAGCGAAAATGGCAGGAGTTGCAAAGTTTATGTACACATGCAGCATGTGTAAGCATGTACTTACAATGTACTTACTTTTGGGCATGTATTTAATATGAGTCTAAAATGACAAAATATCTTTGCAACTTAGATTAAATGTTTTGAAATGTATTTTTTTGTTTATGTTCCTTGACTTATAGGTTGGTATGCGGCTGACCACCCATTCTGTAAAAATGGTTCACTTTGCCAATGTCACCCCTGTTTCCGGGAAGGATGGCAAGAGTTGCAGGGTGTATGCCCATTTGAAATTTGGTTTTTATGTTGTAGGTTCACATGAGGCATGTGAACCTACAACATTGGGTTGTGAGAACGCATGTAATGTGAATCTCCAATGTAACATATCTTTGCAACTTAGATTAGATTAGATTAGACGGATCTAAGAAATGTTGAAAGTGCCACCATATGTTTTTATGCAACTTAGATTATAAGTCCTCGACTTGTAAGTTGGTGTACAAATTGTTTCACTTCTGCCTGTTTAAAGTTAAGTCAGCATAAATTGCACCGTTGTTATTTGGGATTTGCAGTTGGGTCTTATTTTAAAAATATACATGCATTATGTGTATGCACAAACTAACATGTGTTTCCTTTTGGGCATCCATTCAATATGAACCTTAAATGTGTGCATATATTTGTAACTGAGATTAAAGACTTATTTATTTAACCTTGAACACTTTTCATGACTTTGACAGTTGAAAAGCTAAATTCCAATTTTTAAAAAAGAGTTCTGTTTGGTAAAGGCTGTTGATGAATAAAATCTTTTATTCCATTTTCAAATTTTGTACCTACCAGTTTATTTTATTAATTTGATTTTGTTTAACCTCTTACAATATTTCAAACCGAACACATTTAATGAAATTTGAATATGGAACAAAAATCTGTCAATTAGATGAAGTTGGAAATGATCAGTTCCCATATAAAAACGACGTTCAGCATTTCACAAATTAAAACATGTTCTGCGTTATTTTATCAACTTTTTTGTACGCTATAACCCTTCCCAGATTACGTACTTTATTCTGAAACGAAAGACAGCCAAAACCGTTTAGTCCTTCACCATTTTATCGCATTACCAACGAACGCTTTTTTGGTTTTATAAGTATAGATTATAAAAAATTATAAAAAAACACAGAGTTTTATTTTCACAAATTGAGATATTTTATTCCACCTCAAGTACTTTCGACTTATTCACGTCATTATCAAGAGGATACTAAATTACAAAAATTGACAAGACAAACACCATAGAGAAAAAAAATAAAAATAAATAAAAATAATGATTTAGGTACGACAAATAGGTACAATAAGGAAATGACACATATTATAATTACAATATTATATAATGATATAACAAATTGACAAAACAAAAAACCATAGAGAAATCTAAATAAAAATAATAATTTATGACAAATAGGTACAATAATGAGATGACACATATTATAATTACATTATTATAAAATTGACAAAACAAAAACCATAGAGAAATCAAATTAATAAGTCACGATAAAGAAGCACAATTAGTTAATAACAAAGGTGAGGCAGCAGGAATTTGGACATTGACCAAATTGTAAGAATTAGAATTTTTATGTTTGTGGATTTCTAAAGTTTCTAGGGCAATTAGTTGTCTGCCCTTGCATCCGGAATGGAGAACCCTGACACCGTCATTATTGAACGAGTGGTCATTTTCGATACAGTGGTCCGCCATCTCCGAATAACCAGACAAACCCCTAAAAGCCCTCTTATGTTCTTTCAACCTTACATTTATAGATCTGGAAGTTTGTCCAACATATACGGAATAGGGTAATTTCACATAATTTTTTTATTTCATAAAATGATAGACTACCTTTTAACAAATGCATCTGCGTTTTTAAAAAAAATATATCTGGCTTAGTTTTTAAACTACAGCTCTGTAAAATTCGCCCATTTTCGATTTCCGCTAAAACAGCTCATTTTTTTATTTAGGCGGATGTGACGTCAATGGATCTCACAATGTATGGAGTGTACCATTAAGTCTTCTAAGACCCATGGATCCATCTACGTAATTTTGACGTCACAGCGTGTTTCTTTGTCCCCACTGCGTTTTGGCGGTATTCAAATTCTCAACATTTTATTTTTGAAAATTATCAATGGTAACTTTATTTTTACTGTATAAAAAATATATGGTTGTGATCCTTGAAATGTACTCTACACAACCATAGTATTTTCAACCGATTTCCCAACCACTGCAATTACCCTATTGCAGTCATTACAAGATAATCGATACACACCCCCACCATCCATACGTTCAATCTTATCCTTATTGTTGAATAATATTTTACCTATATTACTGTTGCTGTGTTACTTATAAATTGAGAATAAGATTTATGCCTGGTATAACGAGGGAATAGCAATAAATTGTTTCTTATAATCATTTCATAAAGTTAACTCGGGTATAGACCTGGCTTAACGACCTAGAGCCATTATTCCTGGTTGGAGGGTAGTATAAGCTTGGAATAACAAGTTTTTGTCAAATGACATCTGTCAAAAGTGTCAATCGTATTCAAAAGTATGGATGGATTTTCGCAATTCTTGACAAATTTAAATGGAATTAGCAACATTCGGGCACAAAAAGTGTACAAAAAAAGAATTGATCCCTTTACGAAATATACGGATTCAGAATTCAGGAGCAAATATCGCTTTTCCAAAATTAACATGCGGTATATAATAAATTTGGTGAAAGACGATTTGGAAGGTTGCAAGCGAGGTGGAAAGATTCCTGTAGACCTTCAAGTACTAGCCGCTATTCGGTACTGGGGTCGAAATGAGGTAAGAATCAATATAATTATTGACCTAATCGATTGATGTTGATTGTAGTTCGCAATTACGAAATTTCTAACCTCACAATTCTTAAATAAAGTTTTAAACTTTCACTCACAATTCTTGTTGAATAATTTGCAGATACAAGATGACTGTGCTGATATCCATGGCTTTAGTCAACAGACGCTATCCAGGGTGTGCCGAAATGTAGCAATTGCATTTGCAAGAAAGGCCCCTGAGTTTATAAAGATGCCAGCATCGTTGGAAGAGCAAGCAGCAGTAATCACAGGTTTTCATGCCATCAGTGGTTTTAATGGAGTTGTGGGTGCCATAGATTGCACCCACATACGTATACAAAAAGTTGGTGGTGAAATAGGACCACTTTACATAAATAGGAAAGGATATTACTCCTTAAATGTGCAGGTATTTAATCATAATTTTCAATATACGTTGTGAAAAAAAACCCTATAGTTATGGTAAAAAGATGCTGACGTCGGTTTTATATGGGACTGTCTTCCATAGCAACCGATAACAAACTACTTATATGGGTTTTCCATAGCAACCCAGCCGGGTGACGACACAATATTGTCTATGACAATTCATGCGTGGACCTCATTGCTGTTTTCAGATTCTTGGAAATCAGAAAGAATGCTGTAGATAGTAACTTCTCAAATAATTTCTCTCATCTTAAATACTTATTAAATAGTTGATGTCTTTTCACCAGGTGGTCTGCGATGCCAAGCTGAAAATAAGGGATATTGTTGCTCATTGGAGAGGAAGTGCACATGACAGTCGCATATTCAGGGAGAGCAGCATAAGGCAACGATTCGAAAATAACGAATTCAGAGGTCGGCTAGTGGGAGATGGTGGTTATGCTTGCACTCCCTATTTATTTGTGCCACTTCGCAATCCCACAAACCCTAGTGAAATGGAGTACAGTAAAGCTCAAATAAGCACAAGAAATACGGTGGAGAGATGTTTTGGAGTTTGGAAGCAAAGATTCCGCAGTTTGCTCTGTGGTATGCGAGGGTCATTACACACCATCAAAACCACAATAGTAGCTTTGGCTGTGTTACACTGCATTGCAGTTTGCTCTGTGGTATGCGAGGGTCATTACACACCATCAAAACCACAATAGTAGCTTTGGCTGTGTTACACTGCATTGCAGTTTGCTCTGTGGTATGCGAGGGTCATTACACACCATCAAAACCACAATAGTAGCTTTGGCTGTGTTACACTGCATTGCAGTTTGCTCTGTGGTATGCGAGGGTCATTACACACCATCAAAACCACAATAGTAGCTTTGGCTGTGTTACACTGCATTGCTATCGATTTAAAAGATGGACATTTTGGTAAGAAAAATAAGTATATTTTTTTTAGAAATAATTATTTTTTATTATACCAGTGAAAACACAAGTTTTAGTATAAATGCCAGCTAGTTACTAAAACATGATAGACTATCTCCCCAATAATAATAACTTAAATTTGTTTACAGATATATCGGAAGAAACTCAAGTGGAGGAAGTAAATAACTTGGAAAATGACAATCAAATAGGTATTATATGTAGAGAAGTTTTTATTCGGCAGAATTTCTAAATTTTATTTTATTATACCTTTTGCTTGTGTCAATAAAAACCTAATTAAACATGTGCTTTTTTTTATAATACTACTTCACAATAAAACTATAAAGTTGCTTAGAATCTTTTTTTTAACAATATGGAAAAATTACAGAGAATAGATACTATTTAAAAAAAAAAATGGCTACATTCTCTGAAGCTAACATTTTCAAGATGTTGCAAGAGATTGCTAAGAGAACTAAACTTTAGAATTTCCAGGGTTTTTTGATATTAAATTCTTGACATTTCCATCAATTTTGTTTATTTCTTTTTACAAAGTAAAAGCCATGCTTTTTGATAAAAAAAAACAATAAGCTTGAGGAGTATTGAATGAGACAAAATTAGAAATTGTGATTGAATTTGTACTAGTAAATCTCAAAAGTATATTGGAAAGAAATGAAGAATAACCAGAGAACAGAGAAAAAAAGTTTAGAAAACAGTTTAATTGAAAAATAAATTTGAGAACAAATCAATGTTACAAAAAAAAAATTGAATGATAAAATGAGAACAGTTTGGAAACAAAACAAAGTGACGTAAAAATGAAACAAAACAAATACATGTATGGTAAACAATTGATCTCATACCCATGGAGATGAAAATTTTGAGAGAAGTATAACTTAAAATATGGACAGGAATGATTGTGTAATGAAAGAATGTGACTTAATGGAAAATGTGAGGAAAGTATTCACTAAATATTAGATGCGACTTGACTACTCTAAGAGCTCTATCGTTTCAATGTGCTCTGCTCTTGCCATTTTCATTTTTAAAGTGCTCTCCTCTCTCGCCAATTCTACTCTTACAAGATGCTCCTCCCTGGCCCATTCAAGTTCTTTTTCACTCCTCTTCTTCATCAATTCGCGCCGGAGGTTCGCGTCATCGTGGAGTATTTTTATTTTTTGAGAATTCTCTTCCCTCATAAGCTTCAGAGTTTCCTCGTAAAGCTTATTTTTTAACTCCTCATCCTGATTTAATACCTGCAATAAAAAATAAAATAATACTGATTATAGGTGCCATGTATTTTTAGTTTGTGTAAATTATGTATATGTGATAAATTACTTTTTTTGCTTTTTTCTTGATTTTTCTTTTCGGAGTCTCAAGGCCTGTCAGAGGAGTGGAAGAGTGTTCCTGTAAATAAAATGGGTGGAAATTTAATAACTTACGTTAATTAAGTTTTCGAAGAATTAAGCAAGCATTTCTTTGAAAAAAAATAAGTTGTTAAGCGCTGTTTTGTAACTTTGACCACGTCATTATCATAGCTTCTTGTATGCAGATGTATCTTCAAAAATATTAACCAAACCTACTGACATTCATCTCCACTCTCAACTAAAGGGCAATACAGTAAACCTACGGGACCTGTAATGACATTAAGGGAAAACAATTATGTGGGGAATGATAAAGTAAAAAAAGAGTGAAGGTACTAAAAATTAATATCATGACAATATTTATTACACTTACGGATATGCTTCCAGCTTCAATCATGGCAGGTTTTGCTGTCCATGCTGTATCCACATCTATATACTCATAAAAAACTGGAGATTCAACCTGCAAAAAAACAAATATTTGGAAACATTTTAAAGCCAATAAAGATGTAATTATGTGTGTAAATATCAATATGCAAATTAAAACATGAGAGTGAAGTACATATACTTGATGTATCCATGTAGAAAATCATAATAAATAAATATAGTATGAACATTAACAAGGGCCATGAGCATTCCTTCGCTGTGAGCACGATACAAGTCCAGCAATTAGACATATTAATACACTGAGCCGAGCAGATTATATAAGGAACAAATGCTCAATCCAAATGTTCACATCGAGCAAATGATCATTTCAGTCGCCAGTTTAACATTAGATATGACCTAAGAAACCAGGTTAAACATTTGACGTTGAAAATATTAGCAAATACAAAAACATGATATTACCATTAAATTTGCCTCCGCAGGTTCAGAATTTGTTGTCAAATTGCTATCCACAGTATTTACCTGAGAAAAAATAATTAGAAATATGAAATAAGTTGTAATGCTCACAAATATAATATTTATAACAATTTCTGTGTTACTTATAAATTGAGAATAAGATATAAATAAAAAAAACATAATACGGACCTTTGCACGAATCGAATCACTATCGAATTCGTTTGTGTCTGTGTTGAATTCAGACGGCAACAACTCGACTAATTCAAGATCTTCAGGCAGTGGACTTGGAGGTTTAGGGCCACCACCTGTAGCAAATACTTGCCGACGATGGTCGCCAATTCGTTTTTTCGATGCTGACTTAAACACCTTCCACTGGCTTTTCAACTGAGTAAGGTCTCTTTTTTTTTTGTTTAGTGCATTGAATCTAAAAAGTAAAAGTAACATTTCTCTCAAAGCATTACGAAAAATACAGATTACGACATTGTGATTAAAATAAGTTACACTCACTCATGGTCCACCATCTCCCAAGCCTCTTTTTTTACTTTTAGGGCATTTGTTGTCAGAAGTTTGCTCTCGATCACACTTATATGGGAACGAAGGCACTCCCGGAGAAGTGTCTGAAATATGTAAAATAGAGGTTGGATTATTCTTATAACAATGTAGTCACGGGTGGCGGATATTTTATTTTTATAATTCTTACCTTTTCTTCTTCCTCCCAATTTGAATTACGTTTTCTGGAATTCATCATTGAAAAAGCTCCTATACGCGGTGTGTCAGCTGTCAGATTAGAATGTCAAAATAATGCGCGCTAGAGGCATAAATAAAAATCTGCGCATGCGCAGCCTCAGGGTGGTAACATGGAAAAATAATTTATTGAGAACAGTAATTCCTTGCTTATGCCATGGTTATAAGTAAGAAAAATTTATCCCAGGTATAACTTTTTACACCTGGCATAGCTATGCCCGGTGATAAGCTTAGAATAAGAAAATCTAATAAGTAACACTGTTGGTATAATAGGCGCATCTAAAGGTATTTTTTACTAAGTGACCAAGGTTGGTACTCACTTGCCCTACATATAATATTCTTCTCCATTTCTGATCCTTACCATTATCCCAACAATGAGGGTAAATATATTTTTGGTACATGAGTTTTTTTTGTTTAGATAGTAAAAGGTCATTAATAATGGCCTCTTTATACCCATTATTTGACGCTATAGTCTTTATCGTATTCAATTCTAGGTTAAAAGCCTCCCTCTCGAGGGGTAAGTTAATCAGCCTATGAATTAAGGAATGAAAGACAGCCATTTTTTGCGATATAGGATGGTTAGACGTTGCATGAATAATTGCGTCCGTATATGTTGGTTTTCTATATACACTGAATTTAAATTTATTGTTCACAATATTAATACTAAGGTCTAGGAAGTTTAAGGTATTATTTATCCCTATTTCCATGGTAAATTTTAAATTTTTGTTTAATGAATTCAGATAATTAAGAAATAAGTCCAATTGTCTCATACTTCCTGACCATACACACAAAATGTCATCGACATATCTATGATAAGAAGAAATACAGTTCAAAAGGGTGTTTTTTGATTTAAACAAAGAATTTTCAAAATAGTCCATATATAATTCAGCAAAAAGAGGTGACAATTGATTTCCCATTGGAAGAGAGTTTAAAATTTGATAGAAATTGTTATTAAATTTAAAATAATTTTGGTCCATACATAATGTGGACAAGTCTAAAATTTGTGTTTTTTCTGTTAATTCCACATTCTTATGATCTAATTTAACTTTCAATATGTCTATTACTTCATTAACAGGAATGTTAGTAAATAAATTTTGAACATCAAAAGATAAAAGGCAGACAACTAATTGCCCTAGAAACTTTAGAAATCCACAAACATAAAAATTCTAATTCTTACAATTTGGTCAATGTCCAAATTCCTGCTGCATCACCTTTGTTATTAACTAATTGTGCTTCTTTATCGTGACTTATTAATTTGATTTCTCTATGGTTTTTGTTTTGTCAATTTTATAATATTGTAATTATAATATGTGTCATCTCATTATTGTACCTATTTGTCATAAATTATTATTTTTATTTAGATTTCTCTATGGTTTTTTGTTTTGTCAATTTGTTATATCATTATATAATATTGTAATTATAATATGTGTCATTTCCTTATTGTACCTATTTGTCGTACCTAAATCATTATTTTTATTTATTTTTATTCTTTTTCTCTATGGTGTTTGTCTTGTCAATTTTTGTAATTTAGTATCCTCTTGAATCAAGAGGATTGATAATGACGTGAATAAGTCGAAAGTACTTGAGGTGGAATAAAATATCTCAATTTGTGAAAATAAAACTCTGTGTTTTTTTATAATTTTTTATAATTGTTTATAAAAATGAATTTTCACTGTGTGAAGCCTAAGGCTGAGATCTCATTAGTGCTTTGCGTGGACGACAATGAAAGTCAAATCAAAGTGCACATTACTGTATCATGTTTTTAATCTCGTGTGATAGGTCTTTCCTGCACCAAAGAGAAGAGAAAATTAGGAAGGATATCCGTTAAAACATTGCCGCGTGTGATGACATAGCCCAAAATGTGATGTGTCACAAAAAAAAAATGTAAAACAACGCTGCAGTGACGCAAGGCAATGAAACCCTTGAGTAGAACTTCTATAGCACAGTTATATCTCAATAATCATTGTACACTTATTGCTTTGTTGATACTCATTGTAATAATTATTTTTTGTCAGATGTCACCGCATGGGTCAGAAACGCCCTGTGACCATATACAGGCTGCTGAGCGGAGGCACCATAGAGGAGGGCATCTACCAGGTGGCTCAGGAGAAGCTCAGTCTAGAGAGGGACATCACCAACACCGACGGTAAGCCATACATCTCATAATCAACAGCATGGAAGAAGGATTGTTCCTGTTGGTGTTGGGCTGTTGCGACTGTGGAGCGGACCAGACTGGGTGACCAGACCACCTGTTTCCAAATATAATTTTTATTTATTAATTATATAGATTTCTTATAAACAAAAGTTTAATATTTTGTTTGTGTTGTTTCAGAAAATGAGCCCCAGGAAGTGAAGAATGTCCTGCGACTACTCAACTCAGCCCTGGGAATCACCAAATAGTAAATACCTTCACACCCACCACAGCTGCAGGATGAACATGTGTTCTGGTGCTGACAGATCATGCAGCCAATGCTCAAGACAACAGAAACATAAACAGATCAAGCCCAAACAATCAGTCAGATGAAGACCAAATAAGATCCATGTTTCTTAAAGCCCATTTGATGCATTGATTGCGGCACAGGTTGCATCATGTTTTGTGTGTTGTGTATACGTATTCTGCGTAATCCGTTCCTGCGGTGGTTGTCTGATTGTCCTACATGCTCGTGATAATAGACAAAGTAATTGTTGTGTACATACTTAGTATTTATTAATGTAAACATTGTAAGCATGCAAGAAGGGAGCTGTCCACTCTATATGTAATGTGAAATAAAATGGGATGCAGGGGTGAGTACTCCATTGAGGCGAACATAGACAATAAAGGGGAAAAAAGCAACAAACTTTAATAACAACTAAAGTTAAGTAGAGTTAGAACATAAAATACAGGACTAAAGTGGAACATAAGCTCCTTTCAAAAAATTTGTTGCCTCACAGAAACAGCAAATCGTAGGGCAGATCACCAGTGAAAATGCTGAGTAGTATTTTGTTATTGGTTGCTTACAAATACTTGGAAAATATTTTGATTTCAGTTGCGAAGGCCCTAATTATCTATACCTGTAAAGTCACCTCAATTTGGGGAATTTGGAATATTCAGACTTCATTATGTTTCAATTTAATTTATACTGTCAACTGACATTAATTTCTAATTTACTTTTTTAAAAAGCTTCTGCCTTTAATTTTATTCTAAAATGTATTTGCCTCCATGGGGCTCTCAATGGGATGTGTTGTTCTCAAAATAATGATTGAAATGTAAATGTTTTAGTACCTTTTAGCTAGAATTTAATTTTATGAATTAATGTGTACTTTGAAACACTCAAAATGTCTGTTTTTTATATTACCTATATGTGCCCCGAGCATCAAACATTCTAGCTTACACTGGCATGTTATCGGGGGTAGAAAGTATATGGAAGTTTGCATTGTCATTTACGCTCACTGAAGTCACTGTTCAATCTTCCATACAAAGATTCAACAGCGCCTCCAGTGAGTGTAAATGGCAACACAAACATCCATACATGTTTTACTCCCCACGACATGTAAACGTCCTAGTTTTCTTTGTACTATGGCCACCAAAATCATTTTTTATAACACAAGTAAACAGAGAATTACTGCACACATGTTTTTAGGCTCATTCTTCTTCTTTTAGGCTTTCATGACTGATGGCTTACACTTGAAAGGTCTTCATCGAACTTCATTCTTTTTCAGCCCGCATGCATTGTTAAAAATCTATGGCTCAGATAATCGAGGTTCTACAGTGTGTTCTGTCTGCTGAACATATTTTTGTCTCTGTGCAACTTGGATCCTCTAGATCAGTGGTTCCCAAACTATGGTACGCGTACCACCAGTGGTACGCGACGCTTCTTAAGGTGGTACGCAAGCAGCCATGGCCAAAGGAAAAACATAGTAAATAATAAGATATAACGTGTTTCAATTTCGCGCTTCAAGTTAAGTACAACTGAGCCAAATATTTCTTCTTTTGTTTCGAACATGCAGCACCATTTTTCAGACTAAGACAGGCCTGTCCCGCCACGATTACAAAAATATTAAATCTGGCCCTCCACAATATTATGTTGGACACCCCTGCACTAAGAGTATTGTATTTGTTTTCTATAATAAATAAATAAGCAAAATGTTTTCATTAACAGTTGCAGTTTTTATTACTTTACCATTTGAATGATTTTTTTAACTGTTGCACTTCAGTGGTACGCCACTGATTTATAATTTCATTAGTGGTACGCGAAATTAAAAGTTTGGGAACCACTGCTCTAGATAAACTTTTACTTTGTTTATTTAAGGTTAGGTTAAGTAAATAAATTGAGATTTAGTATTAAACATGTTTGTGTTGGTTCCTGGATGAATGTTTTATGCGACAAACAAATCAAAGGGAGATTTCAGTGATTATTTGTGAAATAAAGTGAATGTGATTTGAGCTTCATGTATATTGAGATCTACACATTAAAAAAAATGATGACGTCACACTGACAGGTCGCGAGGGCAAAGGCTAACTAATATATTGTTAATGGTTACTAAGGACCCTAGTTTTGTAAATGTGTGGCTGTCAAAAAAATCAAATTTGAAACATCCATGCTGAGAATGTTCCCAAGTCCATTATTTCTAATCAATGAGATGGAACCCGCACAAACTCCATAGACAAGAAAATTGTGACGTCAAAAGGTTGAGTTGCTGGGGAATATTTTTTTTTGTTACTGGTTGCCAAGGACTTTTTTCAAGATTTGTGAAATACAGTGGTGCCTCACACAACGAACTTAATTTGTTCCGGGAGCAAGTTTGTTATGCGAAAAGTTTGATATGTGAAACGCCTTTTCCCATAACAATACATGTTAAAAAAAAAAAACGTTCTGTAGCATAAAATATGCTAAGATGACATAAAAAAGATAATTTTTTTGTTATTATTTTTATTTAGATACATCTAACAAAAACATATTTTTTTTAATTTAAGACAGACTTAGTAGAGTCTACCGAATCTTGCACATCTTCATCCATTTTCTGCTTTTTGGCCGATGGTTTCATAAAAAACCTGTCCAAACTCCTTCTAATTATTTCCTGTTTCATTTCAACAGAAATCACCTTCCTGCTTTTTTTAGAAGCCATGATATAAAAAAAATATTGAGTTTAACTTAAAAGGACGACTGCCGTGATACGTGCGTGATTTAATTCGTAATGAAGAACGATTGCCGCGATACGGCGCAGTGACTAACGACTGCCTGCAGTGCCTGTGCGGGAGTATGCAATACATCGGCAGCGATCGTGGAAGCTCGGGCGAAGCAGTCGTGGAAGCTCCGGCAACTTCGTTGTGTGAAACGAAGTTCGTTGTATGAATCGTGAAATGAACGAACAGAAAGTTCGTTGTGTGCAGCGTTCGCTGTGCGAGGCGTTCGTTGTGTGAGGCACCACTGTATAATTGTTTTCAGATGTGTGCAGCGTTCGCTGTGGGAGGCGTTCGTTGTGTGAGGCACCACTGTATAATTTTTTTTAGATGTGTGCAGCGTTCGCTGTGGGAGGCGTTCGTTGTGTGAGGCACCACTGTATAATTGTTTTCAGATGTGTGCAGCGTTCGCTGTGGGAGGCGTTCGTTGTGTGAGGCACCACTGTATAATTGTTTTCAGATGTGTGCAGCGTTCGTTGTGTGAGGCACCACTGTATAATTGTTTTCAGATGTGTGCAGCGTTCGTTGTGTGAGGCACCACTGTATAATTGTTTCAGATGTGTGCAGCGTTCGCTGTGCGAGGCGTTCCTTGTGTGAGGCACCACTGTATAATTGTTTTCAGATGTGTGCAGCGTTCGTTGTGTGAGGCACCACTGTATAATTGTTTTCAGATGTGTGCAGCGTTCGTTGTGTGAGGCACCACTGTATAATTGTTTTCAGATGTGTGCAGCGTTCGCTGTGCGAGGCGTTCCTTGTGTGAGGCACCACTGTATAATTGTTTTCAGATGTGTGCCGAGTTCTTTGTTTCTAATCAATAAAATTAATCTATGTAGAAATCAAAATCTAGATAATAAAGTCCGCTCAAGAATTGGCATAGACAATGTTGTCTGCACCTGGCCGGGTTGCTAGGGAAAAGGCATACAAATATTTTGTTATTTGTTGCTAAGGACGGCAGTCCCATACGAGACGACTGAAGTTTACTCGCCGAAAAAAAGGTTCTAGATTCAAAAATGTTCCGACCATGACACAGCATAACCTTTAAAATTTTAAATTGTTCTCAACGGGGTAATGGCACAGTTCATGTCACTACCCCATTGTTATTTTAGTGTTTTACAGCTACCTAGCAGAATCTAATCTAAGTGGCAAAGATATGTTACATTGGAGATTCACATTACATGCATTCTCACAACCAGACATGTACAGCCTACAACATAAAAACCAAATCTCAAATGGACATACACCCTGCAACTCTTGCCGTCCTTCCCTGTAATAGGGGTGATATTGGCAAAGTGAACCATTTTTACAGCATGGGTGGTCAGCCGCATAGGGGCCGTCACTTTCAATGACATAATTTTTATTTATTTAATCTCAAAGTTAGTAAGGCTGCTCTCCAGTGATATGATTGATTATTGATGATATTGAATGATTATAGCAAACTTAACTACCCACATTATTGTTAAAAGTATACCTAAGTAACTTTCTTGGTTTGTGCTGATCCTGATTAATTATATTTATCTTAGTATTTAAAATGATGTGTTGTGACATTAAGTTATGTTCTTTTTTATTTAGGTAAATATCACTCAAATTATTATTTTGCAATTGATTGAATAGCATTCAAGTTGTATAGAATGAAAGGTAGCAATTTAGTTTATTTCTTGAGAGTTTGAAAAATATAATGGAAACACAGAATTTTTTTTTTAAAAAATCCTAGATTCCCAGATTAGTCCGGTTGAAAGCTCAAATGGTAGAATGCGTGCATTTCATGCCAGAGGACAACGGTTCAATCCCCACCAAGGATGCCAAAAATTATTTCCCATTTTGGTGTATATTTAAAACCCAAAATCAAAATAATGGCAAGGCTTACTCAGCCTTCACAAGAAATTAGAAGCAACCCCCTCAAGAGCTAAAAAAACACCTACTTCAAGTGAAATGAAATTTTGTCTGTGAAAATAAATAGGTTTCATTGTCACATGTACGAAGTTGCACTGTATGTGTATCTTTGATTCTATATGACTCAATTAATTGTCCGTAATGTGACATCACAGCTCCAGGGACCCTTAGCAATGAAGCTCTATGGATAGCAACCTGGCGGGTTGCTTTCACAATGTAACTGACACATCTACAATGTTTGGAAAAAATGTAATGTCTCTTGGCTGGGCTAGACGCTGGATGGAAAGTCATAACTTCAATAATATAATATTATGCACATATTTCGAAAGGACACTGAAGTGCACTACTGCATTTAGCATAACTGTCAACTGCATTTGTTTCACAATAATGTAAAATAAAAAGATCTCTGATTATCGCAAGTCTATTTTATATTTACTATGGGTTGCATAGCCTAAGGATTTGTTGATTGTGTCAAGTCCATTCTTTTTCGCGGTTTTCTATCCCAGACTCATTTCTATTGAATGCTATACAAAGATACTTATGTCAAAAATGATAGATGAGCAAAATGAGTGATAACCTTAGAGCCCGTTCCCACTTGTCGGGTGTCGGATCCGTATATTCATCGAAGGTTCCAGTTGCAGGACATTTCGGACAAATCGGTTTCTGACAAGTGTGAATAACTCCATACATAATGTTCTGCCACTGGAACCTCCGATTAATATACGGATCCCACACCCTACAAGTGGGAACGGGCTCTAAAAGAGACAAAGAAAATATTTTTAAAGATCAACTTTAAAGGCTGTTGAATGCAGTTCATACCGTCTAGCATTACTTGCAAGAAATTATATATAACTACCTCTCAGTGGCGAAGGGTGATTTTTTTAAGAAGGCAACCCGATTGAGAAAAAATAATCCATCATCCATTAAAATTCCAGGGGAAAAATAAAATATTATTGTTAAAAAAATAGGTCTTCTTTTGATTCTTTGCCACTTCTTTGAAGTGGCTTTGAAAATCATGACGTGAAATCCTTAGAAGTTAAGGAAATTATCATCAAGAGACAGAAAAAAGAAGGCCGTCATTACGAAAGTCTTATGTTAGTGTCTGAAATTAATGCACAATAAAAACATATTTTATTGACAGAAATTAAACATTTATAAAGGTAAATCTTTAAAAAAAACATAATATATTCATTAATTATTTAATCTAATTTTATTAAAATGTATTTTTTATTTCCGTAAACATGCAAACGTTTGAAAGATTCCTTACTCATTTTCAATGAAAATCACATCCTCCCTTTTGACGCGTTGATTGTAAAGGCGCAACTCGGTGATGGAGTGGCTTATTGTAATGTATTATGCGCGACTCATTGCTGATAACTATAAGGAACTCCCCCCCGCACATTCCGACTGCCCCCTCTGCCGCAAGAGTTTGTTGTTAACACAACCCGGTAGATCGCCCAGGAATCGTCTGTCCCGTGTTTCCGACAGGCTTCGGCAGCTTCATTTTTTTTTTTTTTTTTTTAAGAAATCCTGTGCGGGAGACTCCCTAGATTCTAAAGACTCTAGGGGTCTATGACACTTGTTGTAGTGCCGCAGAGGTGTACGAGCTTGGTCGTCGCTACAAAGCGCCATTACTCAAGCAAGACCCAGTTGCTGTAAGGCTGGATGGATCTTTGGTGACCGGTCATTGGTAAAGGTGTATGAATTTTTCAACCCAGCGAAGAGCACATTCGAAATATAAATGGTATATTTTTGTGCTCCGCCGGGATCCGACTCCACAACCTTCCATTTACGAGTCCGAAGTGTTGCCACTACGGACTACGGGCCGGTCCAAGATGCCAACGACACGCGGTGTACCTGAGCGGTTACCCATCCAAGTACTGACCGCGCCCAATGTTGCTTAACTTCGGTGATCTATGGGAACCGGTACTTTCAACATGGCTAACGTCGTTGACAATTTCACACGCTTTCACACGCTCGAAGGAAGTTTGCGCGGTTTTCAAAAAATATTTTAGTTTCGTTTTACTAATTAAATGAATACTTTTATTTGTATTTTTTACTTTCTTGCTATAGCTGAAGGCTATAAAGAAAGTTTTGATTTGGTGTGAAATTTTTTTTCGAGGTTTTCACGGAAATGAGTTGTCCTGGTGCAGGACATGCCAAAAAACACTATCTTTCAAAAACGTCCGTCTGTATGTGTTTGTGTGTGTGTGTGTGTATGTGTGTCACTTTCCAAAGTATAAGACCTATAGATACCAAATTTTGGCTACATCAACTTTTTTGGACATGTATTAAGTATGAATAACATGGCATTACACCAACTTGAAAATTCAAGATGGCTGTGAAACAAAAAAAACATAAAATTGCACTTTTCGCAAAAACGGCTCCAAGAATTTTTCTTAAATTTTCAGAGTTGTCATCAATTAGTTTTTAACTTAATAAATTAGTTATGGCAACACTCTTACTAATCTGTGTCTATGGGCTGCCATATAAAAAAACAAACTATTGTGATTTTCTAGAAAGTTAAGGGGTTAACAAAAATATAATGTTCTATAATATTATAGACAACATAAATATCTACAAAATTAAAAAAAAAAAAATTTGAAAAAATAAATATAAAGGACCGTTTACACGACCTGAAATTTTAAATCGAAAATATTACAAAAACCCATTAAAATGCAAGATATTAAAATTTGTTTTAGATTTGATAGAAAGAATAAGTTTATTACTTTAATTCATAATATATTTTTTTTTACTTTTTTGAAAATTCAAGATGGCTTCTAAAGAGCTGAAAATTTTAAATGCGATTTTCTCAAAAACGGCTCCAACGATTTCTCTCAAATTTTCTGTGAATCCGTTTATAAAATAGTGCTATCTAACGATTATAATCATTGCTTCATCATAATCTCGGCTTAGAAAGTTGCCACACAAAAGAAAAAAAATATTGAAAAATTCTCGACAGTTAGAGGGTTAATAAAAAAATAATCTTCTACAAATATAAGTAAATAATGAAAAACTTATATATTACCATCATTATTTTTTCCAAAAAGTGAATTAGAAGTATAGCAGCCATACAAAGTGAAAAATTTCCATACAAAATGTATTAGCAATTTTCTTGGTAGTCAAAGGGCTAAAATTAGATAAAAGGCTGTGATTCTTAAAATTTTATAAATACCAATAATAATCAGCCGTTACGTTTTCAAAATATAACTAAAAAGTTTACCCACCATACAAGTCCTAGTTTGCATACAAAAGGGTTCAATATAATAATCATATATAATAATCTGGATTCTAAAATCTAAGTTGCAAAGATATATTAAAATTAAAAACTCATATCAAATGCATGCCCACAAACAGACACGTGTAAATTCGCGCGTAAAAACGCTGAATGTGTAGTTACAAATTAAAACCAAATCTCAAATGAACATAAAACCTGCAACTCTTGCCGACCTTCCTTGAAACAGGGGCGACATTGACAAAGTGAATTATTTTTTACACTATGGGTGGTCAGCTTTATACTAACCTATAAGGCAAGGATCTTTCTTGTGTAATTGGCGCTTTTTTTAGAGAAGACCAACCTCGCAGAGGGCTCTTGAGGTGTGATTCACACAAAACGGCGCTCAAAAAATAAATCAACCAAATATTTATAATCATTTAAGTATTAATATGGCTATATCCATATTGTACGAGTATGCAGGTACACACCGCGGTGGAATAAAATTGATTTATTATTGATATATTATATTTTTATTGAAACGGCATAAGCTTGTAGATGATTCTAGCTTTACATACGTCATACAGTGGGTTAATTTTTGCAAGAAAGTCGAGTACAGATTATGTTCAATTTATTGTGAAATTCAAAAGGGAAGCCGATGGGAATCGTGTTAGTAGGACCCTCCGCCACTGCTACCTCTTTATTGTAAAGTCTGGAGATGACATTATTTTAGTCATGTGAGTGCATTGGCAATGTGTACTGATCCATATAGTACCAGTATTATAAACAGTTGTAAGCGTCCCGCTAACTCCATTTAAAATAGATAGTTTATTGAATTTCAGGGTTAGCTTGTTGCTACGCATGTCTGTAATACTGGCCTGTATTCTGTAACTTTACAACCAGGGTGAGATGGCTCGGCATCTGCTAATCAAATAGAGAAATAGATAGTGATAAAACATAGACGCGCGTGATCGCCTGATCTCACTGTCAAATATTCTCAATACAATTTTTTATACTGTTTATATGAAGAACACTTGACATGGAGAATAGCTGATCACATGCGGCTATGTTTTATCGCTTCCTATCTACCTACAAGATTGGTAGACTGCTGAGACAGTATTAAGTAGGGATGTTATGGATATGAAATTTTGGATGTAGATATTAGAATAATATTATTTCAGTTACGGATATGGATATGGAATCATTATGGATATCCGCCAGTTTCGGTTACGGATATTCCATTTTTAAGAAATTTAAAAGCATAATAATATCTACAAATAAGAACATAAATTATATCAACTTTATTTCTACATTATCATATGGTTTTACAATCAGTCATAATAATAATATTGGGATGATTTATTTGGTGAGCGCTGTTTTTGTGTGTATCACACCTCAAGAGCCCTCTGGCGCGTTTGTTTCACAATGAATGATCTGCCATTTTTTTCATTTCACAATGAATGTCATGTGTGATTATTATAGCTATTCACTTATAATGCTAAAAAAAATGTAATAAAACAATATAACATTTGAATTTCTATTATGTATTCAATATTGTCTGAAAAAATTATTTCAATTTCAGCTACGGATATTTTTTTTATTTCAGTTATCCCATAGCTGAGTTACTGATAACGATATCCATAACATCCCCAGTATTAAGATACTAGTGTGAATTTTCCAAATAAATTTAAACTCATATTTTAAAAACATGAAAATATAATACTTTGTATATAAACTGGTATACCGACTGTTGAAATAAAGTTCTTTTATACAACATATTTGCTATTTATTATTCTTCATGTTCTCTCCTTTTCTTTGTAGACCTGGCAACCTTGATTTGGAAGAATTTTATCCTTGGTTCGACAAGAAAGAGGTAGAGATGACCAGAATAGTATCAGGTATTGGATGGCCTCCCCAAGTAACCATTTAGGTTTTAAAAAGGTTACAAAATGGTCCCACAACCTTTGTATGGAAATCGGCACGTTAGTCTTAGTAGTCTCAATAACGTTATATTTACCTTATACTAACCTCGTGAGTGCTAAAAGGGCCCCAGTTTTAGAACCTTGTGAAGAGCTACACCAAAACCTATAGCTCAAATACAGAACCGCTCTACGAGCTACGGCAGAACCCAAATATAACTTCGGCAACCTTAATTTTACCTCAATATAACCTAGCAAGACAGCGTTTACGTTCTAAATAAGTCTTGGATGTAACTCGTATACAACTTACAACTCGGGTTCTCTCGCTCTCGCTCGGGTGAGCGAGAACGAGATGTTTCTGTGGAAGATTTTTTACACAGCCGTGAATTGAAATACATATTATAATGGCGCGTGCGCGCCATATTCCGACTTACCAAGTTTCAAAATGGATAGATAAGTATGAGTTGTTTTCAAACAAAATAATAAATGCTTTAAGAAAGCAGGGGAAATGTAAAACATACTGCGAATGGCACTTTATCGTGATACTTTAGGATAATAGTTCTGTATACGAGACGGGCCTTTCGTAACTTAAAAAATTTAATATTTTAATTTTAATATTTTTTTTCAATTAAGTGTTTGGTGGTAAGTTGCATTATAAATTAAACTTATATTCATACAAAAAGGCATGTATTTTAAATCGCATAGGATACCATATTTAATTTTGCATAATTAAATAAAAATATTTCTGTTGATTAAGATAGTTAGTTTTTTTTCATTGAAAAAATATGGCTGCCGTAAAGAAATTACCAGTAAGCTTTAAAATATACCTTTTTTGCCAAAAAAAGAGCTAAATGTTATCTCGCGGAGCTACTAACAACCACAAGGCTATTTTCGCAGCTTTAAGCTTATTGCGAGGAGCTCTTAAAGATTTGTCAGTCGCGACAATAACTGCGAAGAAACATTAGTTACCTTAAGTTTTGTTGCTGACAGGACGTGTTGTTCATCGAAAGAGTGCTAAAAAAACAGCTACAGGGTCCTCTGAAAGTAAGTTCATTTTTTCAATCCCTTGAAAGTCAAATGTTAAAAAAACACTTTGGATTACGTTTTACGTCAAGTTTGTCTTTTTAACTCGCAGGTATTTTATCCCTCCCCTATTATTATATATATTATTACTTATATCATCCTATTATTACTCCCCTCTTTAAAGTTTTAAAAAATATACATTATTGTATTGTATAAAATTTCCTTTAAAATAGTGTTTGATGTGTTTACTGTTGTTATTATTACTTTTTCTTTATTTTCCGTATTTACTCAAAAACTATTGACATTATAAAAAAAATGTTAAGTACGGAACCTAAACAATGTATAGTTCTGTAATTAAAAGCAAAAACAAAATTCCAAAATACAGCACACACGAAAAAAGCCAAAAATGTAAAAAAAACGAGTTTTTTAAAATATTTTTTTGTGATGGCAATTCTTCAGTTATATATTTTGTTCAAGCTTTATAATTAAGATGCTTGATTTTTTTCATTTCTGTAACTATTTAGCTAAGACCAAGTATAATATATATAATATATAAAGGGGCCGTCCATAAATTACGTCATCGATTTTGGCCGATTTTCGACCCCCCCCCCTCCTTACAATCATCCTATAGTCATTATCTAATGACCCCCCCCTCTTGCTGTAATAATGGATGGGCTTAATAATTAATAATATTATATAACTTACATAATATTTTGTATATTTTGTAGAAATTGGTATTTACAAGAACAACGTCACTTTTGGTACTCGTACATCATTTGCCATCATCTGCAGACCAGACTCCCCCCCCCCCTTAATGCGAATGACGTTATATATGGACAGCCCCATATATATAATATATATAAGACTAAGTATAACAAAACCAAGTGTAAATATTATATGCTGAATCTTTTCGGGGGTAGTCGGCTACTTCCGGTAGCGGTCGGGGGTCTTCGGCACCACCGGCGATACAGCTTTCACTACTTACCAGGCTACCGAGAACGCCCGAACGACTCCGGAGCGGCTCCAGACGGAGTGGACCGACAACGCCGGACGGTCCTGCAAGAAATCTACGGCGGAGATTGCCGAAGACCCCCGACCGCTACCGGAAGTAGCCGACTACCCCCGAAAAGATTCAGCACATAATATTTACACTTAGTTTTATTATAACTCTAAAGGTCCGAAGATGGCTTCCCTTGCGAGGCCGAAAATTCACCTATTAAATAATAAAAATCAAACGATGTTTCCAAAAAACAAAATCATATTCCACGTCGTGAAAAAAAATATCTAAATATATACATATATGTTGAGATAAAAAATTTCACGACATGGAATATGATTTATTTCTTTATTTTAACGATGTTTCCAAAAACCAAAAAAAAAATCATATATATATATCTAAAAATCTAAATCTTAATCTTAGCTGCAAAGATATGTATCATTTGAGATTCATATTAATTGTATTCCCACAAGCAAACACGCATAATTTCGCGCTTACACATGCCGCATGTGGACCTACAATAAAAAAAAACTCAAATGAACATAATCCCTACAACTCTTGCTGACCTTCCCTGAAACAGGGGTGAAATTGGCGAAGTGAACCATTTTTTACAGTATGGGTGGTCAGCCGCATACCAACCTATCAGTCAAGGAAAATAAATAATTAATAATAATAGAAATATATAATTAATAATAATACAATAAATGAATAATAATAGTAATATTTAAGATGCTTTGTAGTCTTTACCATTCACCGAACTACCTACCATAAAAAATAATAAAAACTTACCGGTGTATTGATAATTCGTAAAAAAAAATTACGGACTTTACGTTTAAAATTTCCATTGAATTTCTTTGATATCACCCTGTGTCGGTTCATCTTACTAGGCAACGTATTGCTTTGAAATTCCGTAGACAACTAACAGCTGTTGAGCATAAAGCATTATAATATTATACTTGTAGCTCCTGAAGACAACCTATTGGTTTAGGTTCTTACCACGCAGTCCTAATTTGTTTGCCTAGACAAGTCTTATACAACCTAAAGCAATTTCAACATTCTTTTACTTTATGGTTCTAACAATATTAAAAAGATAACCTTTAGCTCTCACTTTAGCAAATGCCAACCTCTCTAGAACGTAATCAGGAGTCTTAGACAACCTTAAGATCATCGGACTATAAGCTCTTGAAACTTAAGTCACAATAACGTTAATTTAACCTCTTGTCAGCAACTTCTACGTTGAAATAATAACCAGTTGGTTTTTGGACGTATAAGTTATCCTCAAGCCATTTATATGACCAAATAGCAAAGCATTAACCTTTTTATGAGCCTTATAAGACCTAAAGACAATTTTCACAACTTAGGACGACTAAAGTGGTTACTTGGGTCTTGCTTCAATAGACAAATAAAGATATTCATCATCATCATAACTACCTCTTGAGCACAGAAGGAAAGTAGGAATGATCAGTCTCTTCTATAGGTACTACAATGGCGTCTGCTCTGATGAAATATCCTCACTTATACCCCCTCCTGTCGTCACAACAAGGGCAACTCGTAGAACGGCTCACATTCAACCATTTGCAGTCGATATCAAAACTATAAGAACTTGGTGTTTTCACGACTCATTCCTCTGCCAAACTGCCCGCTTATGGAATGAGTTACCGGTATCTGTGTTTCCATCCCTATTTAACCTTGCCCTTTTCAAATCCAACATCAATCGCCATTTCCTCTCAGTGTCTTAAAACAAAGCAATGACACACACACCACAGTACTGCGCAGCTAACGATCCTGCAACCGGACATGGGCAACTGCCACATCACCAACACCTCTGCGGCACTATAACAAGTGTCATAGACCCTTAGAATCTCTAATCTAGGGAGTCTCCCGCATAGGCTTTCTTAAAAAAAAAAAAAAACTAGCGCGACAACCCGGGGTGGGTCTGAGCCTCCTTGATCAAGTCTAGCCACCCTGCGCCTGTCCAACACCTTCCTCCTCTTCCTTCCTTGACCCAAGTGTTCTACCAACCGAGATATCGTACCCGTTTTTACGCGGTTTTGGTCCAGATCCAATCGTTAAATTTGTGGAATCACTGGATAAACCACGTTGGATAGGTAGAAAATAAACATACATTCCCATGCACTATGCGACTTCTGATCCGGCACCGGACCAAATTGTGAATTACAAAGAAGAAACATTATTGATGATCTTTCTAGCGGATTTGGAATAGAATAACGTTGGTTTGATCCCCGCCTGGGTCATTCGACCATAACTTTGACCCTGGTTCAACAGTTTTCAAACTGGCCTTTCCGCGCGATTTTTTTTTCTGAAGATTGAAATTGTGTGCCCCCCGTGGACAGAATATATACAAATTAGACAAAATGAATTTCTAAAATTGCGTGCTTATCCCCCCCCCCCCTCCCCGTCGACAGAATTTACCCACCAATTACGGATTATTTGTTTTGTTGCCCATTTATTTGACCACACAAAAAATTCACTTGTGGAAATTACACGCCTACCCTTCTCCCCCCTACCCACCCCCACATCGACGCTTTTTCTGGCCTGCAACGATTACAAAAGCTTTGGGTTCAACCAATCTAATGGATAAAGCCGCAATTGTTTTTTTTTTTCAAAAATATTAATAACTTAGCTACGTACATAGGTATCATGTTTGTTCAGCGCTATCTTTTTTTTTTATCAAAAAATGAGCAAACATTGGAATTCGTAGTGTAGGCGTGTTATAAAACTATGCCGTTTTTGTTTCTTACACTTTATGGTCTTAGCAAAATAGTTACAGTAATGAAAAAATCAAGAATGTTTATTCATTTTAAAAAATTTAACTTAAGAATTGCCACCACAAAAAAAATATTTAAAAAAACGCGTTTTTTTTACATTTTTAGCTTTATTTTCGTGTGTGCTGTATTTTGGATGGTAAAAATTTTCACGTTGTATGACGGCTATACTTCTGATGCACTTTTTGGAAAAAATAATGATGGCAATATATAAGCATTTGAAGTATTTTTTTTTTTTTAACCCTCTATTGCTAAAAAAATTTCATTTTTTTTCTTTTGTATGGCAACTCCCTAAACCGAGATTGTGATGAAGCAATAATTATAATCGTTAGATAGCACTATTTTATATACGGGTTCATAGAAAATTTAAGAAAAATCGGTGGAGCCCTTTTTGAAAAAATCGCATTTAAATTTTTAAGCAAATCTAAAACAAATTGAAATGTTTTGCATTTAAATGGGTTTTTGATATATTTTCGATTTAAAATTTCAAGTCGTGTAAACGGTGCTTTATTTTAATTTTTTCAAAAAAAATATTTAATTTTGTAGAAATTTATGTTGTCTGTAATAATGTAGAACATTATATTTTTATAATTAATTAAGTAAATACACTGTTTAAATTCACTTTTATTATTTTATTTAAAATATGTCAAACGTTTTCGCCTAAAAAGGCATCCTCAGGACAATGACAATAAATTGTAACGTTTGACATATTTTAAATAAAATAATAAAAGTGAATTTAAACAGTGTATTTATTTAATTAATTATACAATGGACTTTCACTGTGTAAACCACCAAACCCTGAAAAACATTATATTTTTGTTAACTCTTTGACTTTCGAGAAAATCACAATCGTTTGTTTTTTTCATATCGCAACCCATAGAGACAGATTAGCAAGAGTGTTGCCATAACTAATTGATTAAGTTAAAACTTAATTAATGGCTACTCTTTCTTGTAGCCGTTTTTTAAAGAAGTGCAATTTTATGTTTTTTTTTGTATGGCAGCCATCTTGAATTTTCAAGTTGGTGTAATGTCGTGTTATTTATACTTAAGGCGTGTTATAAAGCTAAATCTGCCGTTTTTGTTTCTTACACTTTATGGTCTTAGCAAAATAGTTACAGTAATGAAAAAAATCAAGCATGTTTATTAATTTTTTATCTTAATTATAAAGCTTAAACAAAATATATAACTTAAGAATTGCCACCACAAAAAAATATTTAAAAAAACGCGTTTTTTTTTACATTTTTAGCTTTTTTTTCGTGTGTGCTGTATTTTGGATTTGTTTTTTTGCTTTTTACTTACAGAACTATACATTGTTTAGGTTTAATACTCAACGTTTTTTCAATAATGTCAATAGTTTTTGAGTAAATATGGAAAAACTGTGTTCTTCGATTTAATTAAAATTTAATTCATTTAGTAGTTTCAGTTTTTCCATATTTACTCAAAAACTATTGACATTATTGAAAAAATGTTGAGTATTGCACCTAAATAATGTATAGTTCTATAAGTAAAAAGCAAAAAAACAAATCCAAAATACAGCACACACGAAAAAAAAGCTAAAAATGTAAAAAAAACGCGTTTTATTGAACATTTTTTTTGTGGTGGCAATTCTTAAGTTATATATTTTGTTTAAGCTTTATAATTAAGATAAAAAATTAATAAACATGCTTGATTTTTTCATTACTGTAACTATTTTGCTAAGACCATAAAGTGTAAGAAATAAAATTGGCAGATTTAGCTTTATAACACGCCTTAAAACATGTCCAAAGGGGCCGTCCATATATTACGTCATTCGAATTAAGGGGGGGGAAGTCTGGTCTGCGGATGATGGCAAATGACGTACGAGTACCAAAAGTGACGTCGTTCTTGTAAATACCAATTTCTACAAAATATACATAATATTATGTAAGAAATATAACATTATTAATTATTAAGCTCATCCATTATTACAGCAAGAGGGGGGATGGGTCATTAGATAATGACTATAGGATGATTGTAGGGGGGGGGGGTCGAAAATCGGCCAAAATCGATGACGTAATTTATGGACGGCCCCAAAGAAGTTGATGCAGCCAAAGTTTGGTATTTCTAGGTCTAATACTTTGGAAAGTGACACACATACACACACACACACACACACATACAGACGGACGTTTTTGAAAGATAGTGTTTTTTGGCATGTCCTGCACCAGGACAACTCATTTCCGTGAAAATCTAGAAAAAAAAATCACACCAAGTCAATACTTTCTTTATAGCCTTCAGCTATAGCAAGAAAGTAAAAATTGATAAGAAAGATGTGGCTTTCTTGTAAGAAGACCAAATATTAGATCAATCTTTATGACTACATACATATGTGCTTTGCGTGAGGTCTTAATCGTAACATACCTATTTGTAAATCAGTTAAAAACTGTTCCAGGTTCTTTTTTTGCAATGAATTAAGTAGGTACGCAAAAAATAACTTTTTGCCTTTATAGGGTTTCAGAAGTCTATCATTCTGACTCAGTCATCAGTCTTCCCATTTCTTTATTTTCACATTTCCTTTGTCAATTTCTCATCATCCATTCATTATATTAGGTCTTTACATATGAAATTGGCGTTTTGTATGGGAGGAACAAAAAGTCATTTTTTTTTAAATATAATATACTAGCAGTACCCGGCGTGTTTCACTACGCCATTTGGGCATGTGGTATCAATTTTTTTCTACAGATAAAAGAGGAAACAACAGGATCAAAAAAAAAAGTGTGCTAATCGGAATCAAGCTTTACACAATTTATCTCTAGGTTAATCTTCACGTTTTCTAAAAAAAAAGGTCTAGGTACAACTGTTAAGCAGCAGAGCCAAGCATAGGGAAAATCGATTGCGGTGCTCCATTTATATTTAAGATAAAAAAATCGGCTATGTAACGTCACTCATCTAATCTATTCTAAGTTGCATGGATATAATTGTTACATTTGGAATTCACATTAAGTGCATGCCCACAAGCAGACACGTATAAGTTCACACTTGCACATTCTGCGTGTGAACCTACAACATAAAAACCCAAATCTCAAATGAACATACACCCTGCAACTCTTTGCTGACCTTCCCTGAAACAGGGGTGACATTGGCAGAGTGAACCATTTTCTATTTATAGTTGGTCAGATGCATATTGACCTATACTAATCTAATCTAATCTAATCTAAGCTGCAAAGATATATATCATTTAAGATTTATACTAAATGCATTCCCACAAGCAGATATGTATAATTTCGCGCTAACACATGCCGCATGTGGACCTACAATATAAAAACCCAATCTCAAATGAACATAAGCCTTGCAACTCTTGCCGTCCTTCCCTGAAACAGGGGTGACATTGGCAAAGTGAACCAATTTTTATATTATGGGTGGTCAGCCGCATAACAACCTATAAGTCAAGGAACGAGAAAAGAATATAAAGAAAAGAATATAAACAATACATTAAATTTTATAATCATACAATTAAAGAACTAATCTATAAAATTCACTTACTCTTTGAGCAAAGTGAAGAAATAAATGTATTCCAAACAATCAGGAATATTTTTCAATGTAACCGCACTGTGAAACGTATGCAGTTGGGGAAAATGCTTCATACAATATGATGCACTTAAGTGTTTTTTCAACTATCTCCATGAAAGTGTTTAATTTATGTGGAATTTTTGACTCCCTGTCCTGTCTTTATCCCGGCCAAGTGAATTCACATTTTTTCCCCACATTTAAAATGTGCTCTATCCATTATTTCAATAAGTGAAAGTTTTAGGTAGTGCACACGGAACATTTTCTATTGACAACAAAATTGTAAGTCGCACGGCCGGGTTAGGTAAAAGGCAAACATTTTGTTTATCTTGGTTGCTTTGGACCATTGTCACATAGAAGAAAGACGTTTAACCGCCGAGAAAAAAACGATCTTTAAATTTGTGGTGAGTATATAATTTTACAGAAATGCGTTTTTTGAAAAAACAACTATATTATGTATATTTTAATTAAAAGTATGTTTCAATAAAAGGTTTTCATAATAATAATATATTTCAATATGGTCTTCTAGTTGTGACCTACGAACTTTTGTTTATCGTATTTTTTATAAGTGCGGGATATAAAAGCTTTCTTACATTTCTAAAATTCAACTTGGAATACTTGAATAACATTTTTTAATTTGGAACTTTTGTCTAGGCCAGGGGTCGGCAACCTTTTGAGTCGGAAGAGCCAAAAATTACAATTTACAAATTTCAAAGTTTTTCCTTGACTTATAGGTTGGTATGAGGCTGACCACCCATACTGTAAAAAATGGTTCACTTTGCCAATGTCACCCCTGTTTCAGGGAAGGTCGGCAAGAGTTGCAGGGCTTATGTTCATTGAAGATTGGGTTTTTATATTGTAGTTGGGGGGAGGGTGGGGGGTGAAAAGCGAGTACAAGTAGCGGAGAGATCGTTAATCGATTCAGAACGATTTAGTTTTTTTCGATCAGAAGTATAATTCTGTGTTTTTTTTATATTTGCGTATGAAGCTAAAGAGCCGTAACTTCACACCCAAAGAGCCGCATGTGGCTGGTGAGCCGCAGGTTGCTTACCCCTAACCAAACCGATATCGATCCACCATATTTGTAAAAAGTCCGGTCTATAGCTTAGTTGGTAGAGTAACTGCATTCCATGCCGAGATTTCGAGTTAGAATCCCACTGAAGTTGTCAGAAATTATTTCTCGTTTCAGTGTTTATTTCTAACCCAAAATAAAATACCGGCAAGGCTTACTCAGCCTTCATAAGAAATGAGTGTCAAGCCACTCAGGAGCTGAATAACATCCATTTCAAGTTGGCGTAAAGTAAAAGTTACTGGGTTGTTCATTTTAGATTTGGATTTTAAATTATGAGTAGGTACACATGCAGCATTTGTAAGCGTGAACTTACATGTGTCTACTTGTGAGCATGCATTTTATATGAATCTTTAATTTAAATGTATATTTGCAACTAAGATTATGTATTGTAGTTGAATATAATGGTCTTCTTCTATTGGGTGGTTTCAAAATTTACCGACCTCGTTGCTGAAATATTGAGAATTGAGAACCATTGTTTATTTGATCACCATCAAACTTCACACGATTCATTCTAAAAATATGTTACATGTTTCCTGAAAATTTCGTCAAAATCGGATGAGCGGTTTATGAGTATAGGGAACATACATACATACATACATACATACATACATACATACATACATACATACATACATACATACATACATACATACATACATACATACATACATACATACATACATACATACATACATACATACATACATACATACATACATACATACATACATACATACATACATACATACATACATACATACATACATACATACATACATACATACATACATACATACATACATACATACATACATACATACATACATACATACATACATACATACATACATACATACACACATCCTTCTTTATAGATTGCATTCCATGCCGAGATCTCGAGTTAGAATCCCACCGAAGTTGTCAGAAATTATTTCCCGTTTCAGTGTTTATTTTAAACCCAAAATAAAATACCGGCAAGGCTTACTCAGCCTTCATAAGAAATGAGTGTCAAGCCACTCAGGAGCTGAATAACATCCATTTCAAGTTAAGTAAAGTGGGTAAAGTTAAGTAAAATTTTCCCAACTTTTTTTTTTTCCCCATTTTTAGGTTAGGTTAGGTTTTTCCCGACTTTTGGGGAAAAAAAAAATTCCCCACTTTTGGGGAAATTTTCCCAACTTTTTTTTTTTCCCCCATTTTTAGGTTAGGTTAGGTTTTTCCCGACTTTTGGGGAAAAAAAATTTTCCCAACTTTTTTTTTTTTTCCCAGATTTGAAAGTGGGAACCATGCGCAGGGGGATAAGTGGGAACAATGCGCAGGGGGAAATTTCCCAACTTTTTTTTTTTTCCCATTTTTAGGTTAGGTTAGGTTAGGTTTTTCCCGACTTTTGGGGAAAAAAAAATTTCCCCACTTTTGGGGAAATTTCCCAACTTTTTTTTTTTCCCATTTTTAGGTTAGGTTAGGTTAGGTTTTTCCCGACTTTTGGGGAAAAAATAATTTCCCCACTTTTGGGGAAATTTCCCAACTTTTTTATTTTGTTCCCATTTTTAGGTTAGGTTAGGTTAGGTTTTTCCCGACTTTTGGGGAAAAAATAATTTCCCCACTTTTGGGGAAATTTCCCAACTTTTTTTTTTTTTCCCCATTTTTAGGTTAGGTTAGGTTTTTCCCGACTTTTGGGGAAAAAAAATTTTCCCCACTTTTGGGGAAATTTTCCCAACTTTATTTTTTTTTCCCCATTTTTAGGTTAGGTTAGGTTTTTCCCGACTTTTGGGGAAAAAAAATTTTCCCAACTTTTTTTTTTTTTTCCCAGATTTGAAAGTGGGAACCTTGCGCAGGGGGATAAGTGGGAACAATGCGCAGGGGGAAATTTCCCAACTTTTTTTTTTTTCCCATTCTTAGGTTAGGTTAGGTTAGGTTAGGTTTTTCCCGACTTTTGGGGAAAAAAAAAATTCCCCACTTTTGGGGAAATTTCCCAACTTTTTTTTTTTTTTCCCATTTTTAGGCGTAAAGTAAAAGTTACTGGGTTGTTCATTTTAGATTTGGATTTTAAATTATGAGTGGGTACACATGCAGCATTTGTAAGCGTGAACTTACATGTGTCTACTTGTGAGCATGCATTTTATATGAATCTTTAATGTAAATGTATATTTGCAACTAAGATTATGTATTGTAGTTGAATATAATGGTCTTCTTCTATTGGGTGGTTTCAAAATTTACCGACCTCGTTGCTGAAATATCGAGAATTGAGAACCACTGTTTATTTGATCACCATCAAACTTCACAGGATTCGTTCTAAGAATATGTTACATGTTTCCTGAAAATTTCGTCAAAATCGGATGAGCGGTTTATGAGTCTATAGGGGACATACATACATACATACATACATACATACATACATACATACATACATACATACATACATACATACATACATACATACACACATCCTTCTTTATAGATATAGATTTATTTAATCAAAGTATGTACCATAGCTATCTATACCTATGCACTTTTGCCATCTCATAGGTAGTTAATTGATCCCTTTACGAATCTTTGAAGGCGGTTTGGACTGCCCCATCGGAGTTGGTTTTTTTTCCCTTGCAAGAAGTTATCCAAATTTCGAAAAAAATGGATGGGAAAAATCTGTTAGAACAAGGTCCGGGAAGTACGGGAGAAGTCTTAAACATTCCAATAGAAGCTCCTATAATTTGGTAGCCGTTTTTTGTGCAACGCGGCAGCACGCGCGATTGTTGATTTGCTTCACTCAATTAGTGAGCAAGCTTTTTCACCTTTCCAATTTGCTTCAAGGGGATTAAAACAGTTTTATCACTAACTATGCAGCCTACAGCTAACTCGGACGTGGTTTGCGATGGATCCGCTTCCACAAAAGTCTTCAATTCCTCATTATCAACTTTGGTCTCCGGCCGTCCACGAGTTTGTATTTTTTTGTTATATTATTAAAAAAACAATTATAAAGTAAATTTGAACCAATTTTTGTGAAATGCTTAAGCCATAAAATATGTGAATAATAAAAAAAAGTTTAAGGGTCTGTGTATTGACACTGTGAGATTAATTTTCAATTAATACTTAATGTAAAAATAAACACTAAGTTTTTTTTCACGAATCAATTTATATCTCGAGCGCTTTCGATGTTATCACACGCAAACGCAACTAAGCTACACATATAGTGTAACTTCTTGCCGCGTTATCCCTGAAGGGGTCGCATGTGGCGAGTTGAACCTATTTATTTTTACAGGTAAGGGGGCCGGCCTTACGCCAACCACTTCAGTTGAAGTGGGGGTTTCCCAGCTCCCAAGAGAGCTGGTACTCATTTTATTGTGAAGGCTGAGTAAACCTTGCCGGTATTATTATTTTGGGGTTTGAAATAAACACCGAAACGGGAAATCATTTCTGACACCCTCGCGCTCGGTGGGATTCGAATCCGAGCTCACGGCATGGAATGCAAGCACTCTACCAACTGAGCTATCGACCGGCATTTTCACAAAATGAATAAACTCGTGAAGGAAAACTTTGTGTTTACTTTTACATTAGGTACTCGTATTAGGATTGAAAATTAATCTCACAATGTCAATACAATTCACATATTTAATGGCATATAAGCATTTCACAAAAATTGGTTCAAATTGTAAAAATAAAATTAAATAAATATTTGCCTTTATTGAGGTTTCGCCACTGATTGAAGAGTGGATGACCCAGATGTGTCCATAATAAGCTTTGATCTGTATTCTTCATTACACGGAGTTTAAGAATGTAGGTATACAAATGAGGTATCGTCATGTTATACGTAAGTCACCTGCGCAAATAAAAGTACTAAGTAGGTACATTCTTTATTTTACAGAAAAATTATTCATTATGAGAAACTCGCGTGAATCTAACGACAATCTCGCCGGCACATCTTTAATCCTCTGCTGGATACAAACCTCTTGGATACGCGCAAAGCGAATTTCGCGCGCTTCAAAATATTTAACTGTACGATTTACAGCAAAATAATCAAATATCCGGAACGAAGGGCCAATGGTTACGCGCGAAGCGAGTTCTCTCGCGTTTTCTTCATTTGGTGTATATGCTTCGAGAGCTCCTCAATCCGACAATGATCGAGGTGCCTCGACGACAATTGGGACGCAATATCTGCCCCGAGAGCCTGGATTCTGTTGGTCGGGACAACAAGGAAAGGACCGAAGGAATTGCCACTAACCTTGATGCTCCCGTGGTCCAGGCCTCGTTCGACTGCAGTCTTGGCCCCGATTTCCGGCTGCTTCTCTCAACGCAGCGATCCCGTTGCACACGCGACTTTGCACTCGGGAATAGGGTTATAACCTTCCTACACGAAGGTTACCACGTTTGACACGACGATCTTCCTACACGAAGAATCTTGGACCAGTTCCACACGACAACCTTTCTAGTCAAAGGTATGAGAACAAGTGCGGCAATATAGGTAGGTAATACAGATTTTTGGGCATTGTGGTAAAGTTGTGAACAAGGATAGGTATTAATTTAGGGAATGACCAACAGATGTCGCTTTGGCGCGAACACCTCTCCTCCAGGGGGAAGTATACCTACGGACCTACCTCAGACTTTGGTTTGTTTTCCTTGTTGTAGGTACCTACTATGTATTTTGCGAGTCTGCTCATCGCTGCAGTAAGCACCAAGTCGCAAATGAATCGTACAATATGTAGAATCAAATAAGGAAATCTAGGGCTGTTCCAAAAATGACAGAAATTCGTGGAAAGACAGATAATGTAATTTTGTCTTCTTTGACCGGTCTGTACCTAGTCAAATAGTTCATACTTCGGACTTGTGATTGTTCCGGCGGGGAACGATTTTTTTTTTTTTTTTTTTAAATATTATGTTCTTCGCTGGGTTGAACAATTGATCTGCCTTTACCAAAGAGTGGTCCCCATAGGTCCAGCCGGCCTTACACCGATTGGATCTTGCTCGAGAATTGGCGCTTTCTACAGCGACAACCACGTTCGCAGAGGGTTCTTGAGGTGTGATTCACTGTTCACACAAAAAAAAAACACTCAGGAAATAAATCATCCTATTGTTTTTATTATTTATTTATTTTGGAAAAAAATGTAGATTGCTGTCTAAATACGACTTAGGTAGGTACCTACATGCAAATCTTCATACAACCGTCCATAGTATTTACTCGTCATAATAATAGTCGCACGAGTATTTTGCAGCATAGAGCACCTTTGCACATCGCATACAATTGTAATACGTAGGTATAATAAGTGATGTTATGTTCTCTGTATGTGTTTTTAAAACTAATGAGAGGTGACGGTGCGCCGCCCATGCGTGTGACGCGTGTCCCCCTCCTGTCCCCCGAGGCCCCCTGGTCCCCCCAGCCCCCAGTGGCCCCTCCCAGCCGCCTGCTGCAGGAGCTGCCGTCACTGCCCGCCGGCAGCTGCGAACGATCACACGGAGCCGCGAGCAAGCGCCCGCGCCCCCAAACACACTCACAACAAACCAGGGGACAGCAAGGGGGCCCAGGGGACATGCGACCAGGACTTCCTCCGGTGAGTGACAGCTAAATTCATCGCCTATTACCTCAAATTCATGCTATTCTCTCAATGCTAAGAGGACAATACTTTTGTACACATTGGCTGGTTCATATGGATCCACGCTCTATACTCAGTTATTTCCTAGTCTGCTAATTTTAGCCCACACACATCATGGTGCATATTATTTTGGTTAGCAAACGATAAAGTGCGCACGCGAGATGACGTAGGTACCCACACTGCTCCCGGAAACTCTCAAACAACAGCAACAGGGATCATCATTTGCTGATCCAGTGTATCAATAATAATTATACCTCATTGATTTTTATAGCACCTTTGATGAATCTTGATCATCAAAAAAGCACTTGCTCATACTATCGCATACAGGTGCTCTCCCGATTCATCCCGCGCAGGTCATCTGGGAAGCCCCCGGCTAAAGAACCCTTTTAATGAATGAGTTACGCATGTTGTAATCCAATATGCTTTTATTTTTAGTGAAATACGACAAAAACGAAAGGATTGTTGAGCTGTGGACCTCAGCGAGCCTGATGAGACACAGACAATGACCACAACATCGACATCACATCGATGACAATATTTTTAGGTAACAACCTTCTGAATTCTTATAATAATCATTTTCTTTTCCATAAGTGCATCTTGCCCACGCTGGCTCCATCTGTCTTCACGTTTTCTCCTGCTGTTTAGTGACCGATTACATTTGATGAAAATATCATCGTATGAATTGACACTTCCATGTATACCCTCGTAATTCTTACAATAATCTTGTTTTTACAAAGTGCACCTCACCCACGTTGTTTTCATTTGAGTTCGAATTTTCCCTCATTGTGTTCACTAGTATTTATCGCATTTAATATTTTGACATTTATGACAATATTTTTATGTAACAAAGTTCAAAATTTATTCATAATTTTGTTTTATCAAGTACCTACACCTCACTCACGTTAACTCCATTTGTGTTCAAATAATATCATCTTGCAGTACCTCCCTAGTGGCATATTACAGAGAATATTTTAATTTCGACAACAATATTTTTTAGTAGCTATAGCAAACTTCAATCCATAGGTATGTACCTTCAAAATTGTTACAACCATTTGTTGCAACAATCATTTCTTTCCCGAAGTGCATTCACCAACGTCGTCTTTATTCTATGTAAGTATGTACCTATATAGATATCATAAGTCAATGTCTTTATTTGTGTTCGGATTTTCTCTCGTTGCGTTCATTAACCAATTTCATTCAATATTTTAGCATTGATGACAATGTTTTAAGGAACATAACAACCTTCAATCTATCCTTTAAAATTGTTATAACAGTCATTTATTTGACAAAGTGCACCCACCCACGTCGCCTTCATTTGTGTTGAAATTTTCTCTTGCTGTATTTGGTGACCAATTGCATTCAATATTTTAGCGGCAGAATAATTATCATACCATCTATGTGTTGTCCGTGTTGTCTACCTGCTTCATTATTCCAGCGTAGGTGTCACCAAGTTGATTTGCTTTTACAGACGATTTAAGCAAAAGCAAGTTTCCAACCTCATGCAGCTCTGCTCACTCCCACCTGCTTCCACTCCTTTAGCAAACATCACATACTTGGCGATGACACATTTCAATGTTTTTTCGTTGTATAATATTTGCATATTCTGTTCTAGTTAACAAGAGCGCAATAGTTCGGTGTCACTGATGAAGAACACTGCATCAGATCGTACTTATGTTGCTCCACTTATTGTCGTGAGGGCAAATATGTGAGCACAGCTTCCTTGTTACAATCTGCTCTCAAAACTTCAAGTCAACGCAAAGACAAATTGGACACCAACATGAACAACTGACTGACTAGGGAAACGTTCCAAATCTACCACGTCTTTTTTATTTTTTACTCATAAACTATTTAAATAAACACTGCAGGAGTCAGTAAAATTAATAGATTGCATAATAATCAATGTGTTATAATTATACTTTAATTAAAAAGTCTTCATTGATTTTATTATGTTTTAGTTTTTATTTACAAGTAACTAGTCAAATTTAGTCAAACAAACAAATCCATGCGATCATGAAATCGCATTGTGAAGGCAAGTGTTTTCTAAGCCGATTAATAATTGAGAAGTGGGTGTTTAGATGTGCTTCGTTTAAGAAAGGTGTTTATTGATGTGTGTAAGTGATTATTAGAAAGGGATTTGTTTGTTGGGATTATCTCTCGCGTGGTGCACGAGAAGTGAGATTTCCCCGGTCTCGCCCCGTTGCCCTTGAGAGAGTGGTCCACTGACCATGAGCGCTGGCATGCAGCATCAGCAGCCTCCTGGAGTGTCTCCAGGAGTTTCTCCCGGGATGGAAGGAGGCCTGGCTCTGCAGAGGAGCTTCCGCGTCCACGGCTTCGCCAACCCTGGAGTGGCGATGAGGGAGCGGAGCTTTGTGAGGCCACAACACCACCATTCGTTCAACAACCACCATCAGGTAGAGTGACATATCATTTTTATCTGTCAACATTAGATGCTGGGTTACATTAGAACTAGATGGATTGATCAAATGGGCGAGATTGCGAATGAATGGAATCTGTAGAGTGGGAAAAGAGAAAAGGGTGAAGGAAGAGAGCAATGAATTTCAATCAGACGAAAAAGGTGTACTAATGCAAAATAAAGTGGAGACACATCTGTGGAGATACTGGCCACGTAACGTATCGTAACTAGAGATGGAAAAAACGGCTTAGTAAAAAAAACGAAAAAACGCTTACGCTTTTTAAAAAAAGCAGCTTAAAAAGCGTTTTTTCGTTTTTTGGGTTTATTGTAAATATAAAATTTAATTCATTTAGTAGTTTCAGTTTTTCCTTATTTACTCAAAAACTATTGACATTATTGAAAAAATTTTGAGTATTAAACCTAAACAATGTATAGTTCTGTAAGTTAAAAGCAAAAAAAAAAATCCAAAATACAGCACACACGAAAAAAAAAGCTAAAAATGTAAAAAAAACGCGTTTTTTGAAATATTTTTTTGTGGTGGCAATTCTTAAGTTATATATTTTGTTTAAGCTTTATAATTAAGAAAAAAAATTAATAAACATGCTTGATTTTTTTCATTACTGTAACTATTTTGCTAAGACCATAAAGTGTAAGAAACAAAAACGGCAGATTTAGCTTTATAACACGCCATTAGCGTTTGAAAAAGCGTTTTAAAAAAGCAGAAGCAACTTTCGTTTTTCGTTTCGTTTTAAACGCAGCAAAGTTTTCGTTTCGAAACGAAAACTTTGCCTATGTCACCCCTGTTTCAAGGTGGGTCGGCAAGAGTTGCAGGGTTTATGTTAATTTATGTAAGATTGGAGTTTTATGTTAGGTCCACATGCGGCATGTGTAAGCGCGAACTTATGCGTATCTGTTTGTGGGAATGCATGTAACATAAATCTTAAATGTAATAAATCTTTACAACTCGATTATAAATCATACATATAGCTTCAAGTTTTGTTATACGTATTTACAATACTGGCCAACTAGAAACCAAATAAAATATAGGTACAACCTCAATGGTCATATCAAATACAAAAATACCAACTCAATGGTCAATCAAATACGAAAATACCAACTCAATGGTCAATCAAATACAAAAGTACCAACTCAATGGTCAATCAAATACGAAAATACTAACGTTTTACTTCTCGTTTTTAGCGAGAGAGTTGATTTGAAATAGGATATGTTTAATTCAAAGGACCACCACTGACGAATGTCAATGCTTGTGTTCCAGGGTCAAGGTCAGAGCCAGCGACGTGACAATCACAAGCGCAGGAGCATGATTGTCACAAACCTTAAACTCTGTAATTGTCACCACCAACAACCTACTATAGACTATACCTAGTGTATCTATGTGTATAGTTCACCACATGTGATACTTGTTTGTGTTCCAGGGCCAAGGTCTGAACCAGGGACGGGACAACAACAAGCGCAGGAGCATGATCGTCACCACCAACAACCGAGGAAAACCAACCATGGAGATTTACAGGCCCCCCAGTAAGACAATCATCCTCTAACATAAGTTCTGAGAGCCTTGAGGGGTTGAATCAGTATAGGTATAGTGGATAATAAACTCTGAGGTCCGCAAACAACACCGACTGCAAAATATAATCTTTAGATTCTCAGGGTTCCACGTGTGCCTTTTGCGTTGCCGCATCTCTATTGTCTTATCATTGTCGTATCATCTCTATTGTCTTATCATTGTCGTATCATCTCTATTGTCTTATCATTGTCGTATCATCTCTATTGTCTTATCATTGTCGTATCATCTCTATTGTCTTATCATTGTCGTATCATCTCTATTGTCTTATCATTGTCGTATCATCTCTATTGTCTTATCATTGTCGTATCATCTCTATTGTCTTATCATTGTCGTATCATCTCTATTGTCTTATCATTGTCGTATCATCTCTATTGTCTTATCATTGTCGTATCATCTCTATTGTCTTATCATTGTCGTATCATCTCTATTGTCTTATCATTGTCGTATCATCTCTATTGTCTTATCATTGTCGTATCATCTTTATTGTCTTATCATTGTCGTATCATCTCTATTGGCTTATCATTGTCGTATCATCTCTATTGTCTTATCATAGTCGTATCATCTCTATTGTCTTATCATTGTCGTATCATCTCTATTGTCTTATCATTGTCGTATCATCTCTATTGTCTTATCATTGTCGTATCATTTATATTGTCTTATCATTGTCGGATCATTGTCGTATCATCTCTATTGTCTTATCATTGTCGTATCATCTCTATTGTCTTATCATTGTCGTATCATCTCTATTGGCTTATCATTGTCGTATCATCTCTATTGCCTTGCCGCATCTCTATTGTCTTATCATTGTCGTATCATCTCTATTGCCTTGCCGCATGAACTGAGAGCTGTAAAGTGCAAATGTACTTAAATCGGATCGTTGATTATAAATGCCGTGTGTTTCAAAATCCCAAAATCTTTGTCTGCGCCATACCAAAGTGGTCGAGACTCGAGGCGGTGGTATCAACTTGAAGTCAAATTATAAACGGATATTTTTTTTATTTTTTTCAATATTATTTTTATTCAAATCTCTGCTCCACCCGTGGATTATGCATTGTTTCTTTTCGTATTTTATAACCGCAAATAACCCGCAATTATAAACAGATCTATCACGATACTTTCTCTTTCACTCCAGTCTTCACTACAATACATAGAATACAGAACAGTAGAAGAGATACTGATCTCTAACAAACAGGGCCGCATTTACGCCTTCGGGGCCCTGGCGCGAGGAGAGACAAACCCCCCTCCACCCTCCATCCCACTTTATTTTACTTATTAAGAACCAAAACGATCCCAAGTAATAACTACGGCGTTTCAAGTAAAATTTCATGCCATCCATTGACTAGTAATGAAATTTAATTTGCATGCAGATTTGCAATGTTTCAATTCTCTGATAAGTTTTTTTTTGTCTCTTTCGACCGCTTTATAACCAGCCATGAGACTGTTTTCTGCTTGAAAAGGCGAAATGCGAATAGAGGATGGCTTAATTCGAAATAACTCAAAAATAATTTGTCATCTAACGCCGACCATGAAAGTAAAAGTTTGAAACTTGCTCTAATGAAGTTTCTTCAAAATATTGACTTTAATTCGTCATGAACGATTTACAGAAATCCTTGTTACTAACATAGATAGGAGCCCCTAAAGATAGTGAAATACCATTTTAACATACATATATTTTTAAGACTTTGGGGGCCCCTTGATCTCTGGAGCCCTGGGCCGGTCACATTGCTCGAACCGTCCTTAATACAGGTCTGCTAAAAATTAAGAAAGTATAGAGAGCATTTTGCGGCGTAGTCGATACCTATAATATTCTTTGGGGGCGTGTCCATCACCCATGGACAAGGTCCGAGCTTATTATCTACCAATCCACTTGGAACCTGATTCGTTTAGAACAGATTTTACAAAGCACTGTGTACAAACTTGATAAGAAAGATATCGGTTCCCATCGGCTTCCCTTTTAAAATGATGTAACAAAGTAGTTAAAAAATATAGGCACAAAGTAAAAAAATACTGTTATGTAAATATGAAATATAAATATTTAAAATAAGTAGGTATTAGTTTTAGTTATAGGAATTCTGTATTGTATTGTGTGGGAAGGAATCATTGAATAAAAATACTTGAAGCATCGAGAAATAATGATTACTACGCCTTTCTGGAACTGTCTAGCGAATATGGATCTGGATTGTACTGTTTTGAAGAGTATAAGAAGGGTGCGAGTTGCTTGCAGAGCCAGTATTCTACGAGCTTTACAACTACATACATTGAACCAAAACCAGTGAACTGAAAACAAGTGTAATGGAATAGTCGAGACTACCTTTGTGAAAATAAATTATTAAAAGTGTAAAATAAACAACTGTATAAGAAGACCAGTATTTTTAATTGAAAGACTTTTGAAACCCTAAATTCGTAACAATACATTTAAAACCAAAGAAACAATACGTATTTTTCCCCATTGAAACAATGCAGTCTACTTTATTATCATTTTTGCCTCATTTTAAACGGGAAATCTAAATCTAAATCTAAGCTGCAAAGATATGTATCATTTGAGATTCATATTAAATGCATTCCCACAAGCAGACATGCATAATTTCGCACTTACACATGCCGCATGTGGACCTACAATATAAAAAACCCAATCTCAAATGAACATAAGCCCTGCAACTCTTGCCGACCTTCCCTGAAGCAGGGGTGACATTGGCAAAGTGAACCATTTTTTACAGTATGGGTGGTCAGCCGCATACCAACCTATCAGACCGAAACCGATGGGAATCGGCTTGTATGGCACCCTTCGCTACTGATACATCGACAGATTATTATAGATTATTGCTTGACTAATAAGTTGGTTTTAGGCTGGCTATATATGGCTATATGTACCATATATGGCCATATACCTATGGTACAAATTAGTTCACTTTGCTAATGTCACCCCTGTTTCAGGGAAGGGGTGCATTTACGTTGTTATTTTGTTGGCACACATCTAGCATGTGTAAGTGATAACTTGTACGTGTCTTCTTGTGGGCATGCATTAATAATGACAGTTAAGGGTAACGCCGTTTAAATTTGTACCATAACTGTCGACCGGCAAGATTCAAGAAAACGAAAACATCGTGAGTTAAATTAAGGTCTATTCAAAATGACGGACAGGTTCGAAAAATTAGGTTTTTTTACATTTCGATATCTCATTTCTTTTTTCGACGACGAATACAAGATTTTATAGCAATTCGTAAACACTGTTCAGTAAAAAATATAAGAGCACCATTTTGAATGTCTATAAATATGAATGTTGTTTGTCTATGAATGTTTAATAAAAATATGAATACGCACATTTAATAACTACCTAAAATCGTTCGTTTATTGTATTTCAATAAGTTTCCTTGACTTATAGGTTAGTATGAAGCTGACCACTCATACTGTAAAAAATGGTTCACTTTACCAATGTTACCATTGTGTCAGGTAAGGTCGGCAAGAGTTGCAGGGTTTATGTTCATTTGAGATTGGGTTTTATATTGTAGGTTCACATGCAGCATGTTTAAGTACGAACTTAAAGTCTTAAATGCAATATATTTTTGTAACTTAGATTATAGATTATCATAGATTTAGATAGATAGGCAATGTTTTTTTTTGCGTACATTTTTCACAGTATCCAGCACCGATATAAAAATTAGGTACCTCTGTGGTCCAAATTTCATTTAATCGTTTAGCCCACAGATCACGGAATAAACCTTTTTGCTATTTTGAATAACAAACATCAAACGGTGCATTTAAAATATTAATAGCATGTAGTAAGGTTGATTAGATAGTTTTATGTTTCAATTAGGTACGTAAATGTTATTTGTTAGTCAACCATAAATTAACGGTAAGTAGGTGTATTTTTTTAAACCTACGTGAATACACCTTAATACTGGTAACATACGGTAAAGATTGTAAATAAAAAACCGCCCGACATTACCTTAAACTTGTGCCATTTGAAAAATAATACTGTCAGCAATGATAAAAACATACAATCATTAGAAGAATTAATGGATCTAAGTAAAAAATATACAACTGACAACATATTCGAATACATACCTTAATAATGCCAAGTTAACTTCCACTCAAAACACACACGACAAATTCCCGAGTCTGATGTAAACGTTCTCAAAAGAAAATGAAGGTATCGAATGAGTTTTTTTGTGTTGTCCACACTACATCAAAGAGTTACCATACGTGAATAAATACTTAAAATTGCAAGATTTTTGTCAGTTCCAATGGAATTGGTAACATACTAAAAGAAAAATTTCAGAGCCAAAAATGGAGACAACCCTTAGCAATCAATATTTCGTGTTTAAATAAGTAAATATTATTGTGGCTAGTACAGAAAATGAAAGATACGTTACTAAGGTATATATGCAAAAATACTCAACTTTAAAAACGTTTGACTATTTTGATCGTATCATGCCATCAAAGGGTCAAAAACGGGTTGCGGACATGTAAAATTTGTATGGGAATGGAAAAAAGGCGTTTTTGTTTTATTTTTTAATTACATCGCCACTTAATGCTTTTTGCAGTTTTTTTTTGTATTTCGATACGCTTTTTATTTACTTTACTCTGATAATTTTAGAATTCAGTAGAGATCACCAGTTTTTATGAAAAAGCTGAAAATCATTAGGGGACACACGCACAAGACAAAAGGTACAAATTTCGACGGCGATACCCTTAAGTGTTATTGTACCTTTGCGACTTAGATTATAGGTTTAAAAGATTGTGTAGAGAAGAACGGATTTCTCGAAGTGTCATCAGAGCCATATTCGACGTCATCAGTATTCTTATCTACTCTGTGCCAAAGAGGCACCATCTTACGAACCGTCATTTATATAGAAGGACAGGTTTCTCATCGTTCAACCGGAGTCGTAAGTATCCGCGAACACCCTTTGCTGTCCTCATATTGTGTGCGGTCTGTAAGTATGAATACAGTTATAGTATGAATATTTATTGACCGCACACTCTTCGGACTGACTTATTAAACTCAATTATAAACGAATAATTGATATTCTAACCAGGTAAGTGTGATGACTGGTCCGTACTCCGTGGTCATCCATTCTTAACACGTATACCTACCTCTGTGTTCAGCTTGTAGGGAATGCACAAACACAGTTTACTATTTCAATACCCCTCTTATGAATATTTCAAAATCCATCAGTTCCTATAAATTAGCGGCGGCACATGAAGGTGACGAAACATATTAATTAGGTACAGTTATTGCTTATAAATGATATCAGATACTTGCATCCTGCATCTGGTAGGTACAAAAGCATGTGCCTATTACAAATTTGAAATTTAAAAAATATCGGAAGTGAAACAGAAAACAATCAAAATCTGATAAAAATTGGCACATGGATGTGCATGGATGAAATAAAAGTCGATCATTTTTGTGTTATTTTAATTCTAAATCTATCCGAGATCATAAAATCAAAAATCTATTGTTTTCTTCTATTTTCAAACCGTATGGGCTCAGGTATGCTAATTTCTTTGTATTTTACAGGGCATTGTCTTCCATTCCCGATTTTTCATTGATAACTTACTAGATTAGATATTTATTTTAAGTTGATCTTTGCTTAAAAAGTATTACTTAATTGGGAACTATCTGCTACTGCATAAGTAGGTACGTGGTTTGTTAAGTAAAAGGTATTGTAAAATATGTTTTGTAGATTTTTTAATTTTTTACCATCGATATAAATAATATTAAATCAATGTATTTTACTGTTTAATTGTTTAGAGTTTATTATTTTATTTTTTTATATTTGAATGTATTAATGCTTGTATTCCTTGACGGATAGGTTGGTATGCGGCTGACCACCCATACTGTAAAAAATGGTTCACTTTGCCAATGTCATCCCTGCTTCAGGGAAGGTTGGCAAGAGTTGCAGGGCATATGTTCATTTGAGATTGGGTTTTTTATACTGTAGGTCCACATGCGGCATGTGTAAGCGCGAAATTATGCATATGTCTGCTTGTGGGAATGCATTTAATATTAATCTCAAATGATACATAAGCCCATAAGGAAGAAGTGGCGGCTAATCTGCAATGCTGATTTGTAATGTTGGTTTATTAGTTTGCTACATTTTTTGCATAATAAATTTTTGACTTTTTTTGTATAGATTTATTTTTAAGGTTTTGTTGTTTTTTTTTTAAACTTAAATGTCATTTATTACTCGTATTCCTTGACTTATAGGTTGGTATGAGGCTGACCACCCATACTGTAAAAAATGGTTCACTTTGCCAATGTCACCCCTGTTTCAGGGAATGTCGGCAGGAGTTGCAGGGCTTATGTTCATTTGAGTTTGGACTTTATTTGTAAGTACACATTCAGCATTTGTAAGCGCGAACTACACGTGTTTGTTGTGGGCATACATCTGAGAGCTTTAAATGAATATATCCTTGCAACTTAGATTATAGATTATAGATTATAGATACAGAAATGTTTTGTTCTTTTTTATACTTAAATCATTGAGATTTAAATGTTATTAATTATTCATATTCCTTGACTTATAGGTTGGTATGAGGCTGACCACCCATACTGTAAAAAATGGTTCACTTTACCAATGTCACCCCTGTTTCAGGGAAGGTCGGCAAAAGTTGTGGGGCTTATGTTCATTTGAGGTTTGGATTTTATTTGTAAGTACACATTCAGCATTTCGCTCCCTCAGTTCTTGTTTATCGTATACCTACGCCAATCTTGTCAAATATGATTTTTTCATGCAGTTGTCTTATGAATCAAATTCTACACAATCTGAGCTAAGAAACACCGAAAAACTCGATAATGTGAGAGTTCTTTTAAATAGTTTTTAAATAAAATTCTTGTTTTCATAAGACACATTGGTCCAGTACACATGCAAACATTGCTCATGTATTTTTTTTTCAATGGCGTATACGATAAACGAGAACTAAGGCAGCGATTTGTAAGCGCGAACTACACTTGTTGGTTTGTGGGCATACATCTGAGAGCTTTAAATGAATATATCCTTGCAACTTAGATTATTGATTATAGATAAATATCTTTGCAGCTTAGATTTAGATTTAGATCTAACGGAAAAATTCAAGAGCTACGCAGGTAGTAGGTAGGTACATTAGATTTTTATTTCTTCATTGTCATGTGCAAGAGCCCGCCGTACGAAACCTTCCCTCATCCACTACCAGAGGCAGAGACTAGTAAGAGTGATGCTCCACATTAATTACCTGCTTTTTGCATAAAAAAAATATTACAAACCTGGAGCGTTTTGAATGCGGCCATTTTTTTGTAAAATATAAAAAACGATATTTTGAAGTAAGTTGTATGAGCTATGGAAATCAAGTAAAATAAATTGTACAGTGGCTGCACATGACTTTATAGCATTAAATACGGTCATGTTAAGGTCATAGTCAATTTTCATAACAAAACATTTAGTTGTGTGTAACTAACGAAGCTAATCTTTTGAAATAATATTTATTTTGCAGTATTATCATTGTTCCCGTTTGTATCAAAACTAACACTTTGTTTGGTGGGTATACTTTTCATTAATATTTTGGAAAGTTATGATTGATTATTATGTGTACTTACTAAATTTTAAGACTCGCAGCCTAGTACTTATTTTAAATTAGGCGTTTTAGTACCAAGAATATTACAATAATTTTTTGTACGGAAATTTGTCACTTTGTATGGTGGCTACACCTTATAATATTTTTTTGAAAAAAGTAATAATTAATTTATGTAGGTATATATAAGAGCTAATCAATTGGACAACATTATTTTTTAGTTAACCCGTTCTCTGCCAAGTAATTTAAAATTATTGTTTTCTCTTGTATGGCAACCCCCAAAACAAAGAGTATTATGAGGCAATGGCTATTGTTGTTACATAGCACTTGTTTAAGCAAATTATTATATGGGTTTATTTATGGGAATTAGACATTTGGCTACCAAAAATATTTCAATTGTATTTTGTATGGAAATTTGTCACTTTGTATGGTGGCTATACTATATAATATTTTTTTGAAAAAAGTAATGATTAATGTATGTAGGTATATATAAGAGCTTTTCAATTGTGCAACATTATTTCTTGCTTAACCCTTTCTCTGCCGAGATTTTTTTTTTTTTTTTCTCTTGTATGGCAGCCCCCAAAACAAAGAAAATAATGAGGCAACGGTTATTGTTGTTACATAGCACTAGTATAATAACGATTACTTAAAAAAAAATTAAGAAAATCGTAGGAGCCATTTTTGAGCAAATCTCATTTGAAACTTTCAGCTGTTCGGAAGCCATCTTGAATTTCCTAAAATTTGAAAAATGTTTCATAATGAATTATAGTGATAAGAGAATTCTTTCTATTAAAGTTACAAATTATTAAAGTTTTTTGCGTTCTGATGGGTTTTTGTAGCCTTTTAATTTCAATTTTTGATATCACGTAAACGGCCCTTTATATTATTTTTTTCTACATTTTTTTTTTTTTTATAGAATTTTATAGTATGTATAATATTGTAGAACATTATTTTTTTGTCAACGCTTTCGCTTCTGAGAAAATCACAATTGTTTATTTTTTTTATATGGCAACTCATAGACGCTGATTAGCAAGAATATTGCAATAACTAAATTTGATAAGAATGTATCAAGAAATTTGCAAACTAAAAATTAAAAAAAAAACGTCGGAGCCGTTTTTGAGAAAATTTGAAATTTTCAGCTCTTCGGAAGCCATCTTGAATTCTCCAAATAGTGAAAAAAAAAATATTTTGCAAACAAGTATACAAAATTTTCTTTCTTTTGAACTTAAAACAAGTTTTAATAAATTGCACAGAATCTGCACTCGACTTTCTTGCAAAAATTAACCCACTGTATGACGTATGTAAAGCTATATTCATCTACCAGCTTATGCAGTTTCAATGAAAATATAATATATCGATAATAAATCAATTTTATTCCACGGCGGTGTGTACCTGCATACCCGTGTATGGAAATAGCCATATAAATTGAATAAAAAATATTTGGATGATTTATTTGGTGAGCGCCGTTTTGTGTAAATCACACCTCAAGAGTCCTCTGCGAGGTTGGTCTTCTCTGGAAAAAGCGCCAATTACACAAGAAAGATCCTCGACTCATAGGTTGGTATGAAGCTGATTTCTGTACTGTACTGTACTGTATCCTGCCACCGTTTCATTAGGGGTGGCCGGTACCTCCGCAGATGCGCCTCCACTTTTTGCTGTCATCACCTTTTTCATACATACTCTTCTCTTATTCTCACTCTGCAGGATCCATTCTTTCGCAATCTCACCTATTTGGTCTAACCATTCTTTCCTCAGCCTTCCCCTTCCACGCTTTCCTCTGACATTTCCGTTGTACACTTTCTTCGTTAGTTGTTCATCATCCATTCTTTCAAGATGTCTGAACCATCTCATCGTACTTTTTTGTATTTTCATTCTCATATTCTCTTTTATACCACACTCGTTCATCACTCAAGCATTACGTACTCTATCACTCAGTGTCTTTCCAGCCATTGCTCTCAGGTAAGCCATTTCAACCGTACTTACATACTTTACTCAGCTCACATTCATTAAGCCTCACTTCCACCAACCAATATTCCACCAACAATTGTGGACCGCCGATCTCATATTCTTCGTAAGTTTCCTATTCCTTGTAATGCTTCCAATCGTTTCCATTACACTTCTTCCTCTACTAGCACGCTTTTCCAATTATTTCGTCAATTTCGCATTCGACTCAAACTTGCTTCCCAGATAATCAAATTCTTTCACGACCTCCACTCTTTTTTCATTCAGTCTTATCTCAATTTTCTCGCATTTCTCAGTCCTCCCAAAGTGTTAAAAATAATTCACTTTGTTAATGTCACCCCTGTTTCAAGGAAGGTCGGCAAGAGTTGCAGGTTTTATGTTCATTTGAGATTTGGTTTTAATTTGTAAGTACAAATTCAGCATTCGTAAGCGCGAACTTACACGTACCTGTTTGTGAGCATGCATTTCAGATTAGTTTTGAATGTTAATATTTCATTGCAACTTATATTCTAGATTATTATAGATGGTCATTGAACCCTTCTGTATGCAAACTAGGACTTTGTATGGCGGGTAAACTTTTTAGTTATATTTTGAAAAAGTAACGACTGATTATTATTGGTATTTATAAAATTTTAAGAAGGCAGCCTTTTATCTATTTTTAACCCTTTGACTACCAAGAAAATTGCTAATACATTTTGTATGGAAAATTTTCACTTTGTATGGCGGCTATACTTTTGATTCACTTTTTGGAAAAAATAATGATGGCAATATATAGGTTATTATTATTGTTTTACATTGCACTACATTATTTTTTTATTAACCCTCTAACTGCCGAGAATTTTTCCATTATTTTTTTCTTTTATATGGCAACTCCCTAAACCGAGATTATGATGAAGAAATTATTATAATTATTAGATAGCACTATTATATAAATGGATTCACAAAAATATTAAGAAAAAACGTCGGAGCCGTTTTTGAGAAAATCGCATTTTAAATTTTCAGCTCTTCGGAAGCCATCTTGAATTTTCAAAAAAGTAAAAAAAAAATGATTACGAATTAAAGTAATAAGCTTGTTCTTTCTATAAAATTTAAAACAAATTTAAATATCTTGCATTTGAATAGGTTTTTGTAATATTTTCGATTTAAAATTTCAGGTCGTGTAAACGGTGCTTTATATTTATTTTTTCAAAAAATTTTTTTTGTAAATTTGTAGAAATTTATGTTGTCCATAATATTGTGGAACATTATATTTTTGTTGACCCCTTAACTTTCGAGAAAATCACAATCGTTTGTTTTTTTCATATGGCAGCCCATAGACACAGATTAGTAAGAGTGTTGCTATAACTAATTTATTAAGTTATAAATTAATTAGTGGCAACTCTGAAAATTTAAGAAAAATTCTTGGAGCCGTTTTTGAGCAAAGTGCAATTTTATGTTTTTTTTGTATGGCAGCCATCTTGAATTTTCAAGTTGGTGTAATGCCATGTTATTCATACTTAATACATATCCAAAAAAGTTGATGTAGCCAAAATTTGGTATCTCTAGGTCTTATACTTTGGAAAGTGACACACACACATACATACATACATACATACATACATACATACATACATACATACATACATACAGACGGACGTTTTTGAAAGATAGTGTTTTTTGGCATGTCCTGCACCAGGACAACTCATTTCCGTGAAAACCTCGAAATTTTTTTTTCACACCAAATCATAACTTTCTTTTATAGCCTTCGGCTATAGCAAGAAAGTAAAAAATCGTGTTCTTATGGGCCTTTTTAATATTTACGATAAAAAATTTGAGATCGTGTAAACGGTACTTTAAATCTTTTTTTTTTAAAGTGTTTTTTAGTTTTTTGTGGAAATTAATATTGCGCGTAATATTGTAGAATATTATTTTTTTGTCAACCCAGCCATTTCCGAGATAATCACAATCGTTTTTTTCTTTCATATGGCAACCCATAGACGCAGGTTGGCAAGAGTGTTGCCATAACTAATTTTCTTAGTAAAAACTTAAGCAACGACTACTTACACTGAAATTTTAAAGAAAATCGTTAGAGCCGTTTTTGAGAAAAGTGCAATTTTATGTTTTTTTTTGTATGGCAGCCATCTTGAATTTTCCGGTTGGTGCCATGCCAGTCGGCCCATCAAAATCTGTGGTTGTCAATTCTCTTAATCCAAAAATTGATGTCTCTGCGATCAGTAGTTCCGGCTGGGACATACATCATGTAAACGGCACTTAATGTTTTTATTTTCAAAAAAGAAAATTAGTTATGGCAACACTCTTGCCAATCTGCGTCCATGGGTTGCGATATGAAAGAAAAAAACGATTGGGATTTTCTTGGAAATGGCTGAGTTGACTAAAAAATAATTTTCTACAATATAACGTGCAATATAAATTTCTACAAAAAAATAATCAACACTTTTAAAAAAAAAAGACTTTAAGTCCCGTTTACACGATCTCAATTTTCATATCGTAAATATTAAAAAAGCCCATAAAAACGCGATTTTTTAAAACTTGTTTTAAGTTCACAAGAAAGAAAATTTTGTATACTTATTTTCAAAATATTTTTTGTTTCACTATTTGGAGAATTCAAGATGGCTTCCGAACAGCTTAAAATTACAAATGCGATTTTCTCAAAAACGGCTCGAACGATTTTTTTTTAATTTTCAGTATGCAAATTTCTTGATACATTTTTACCAAATTTAGTTATGGCAACATTCTTGCTAATCGGCGTCTATGAGTTGCGATATAAAAAAAATAAACAATTGTGATTTTCTCAGAAGTGAAAGCGTTGACAAAAAAATAACTTTCGTCAATATTATAAATACTATAAAATTCTATAAAAAAATTAAATAAAAATTTTGAAAAAAATAACATAAAGGGCCGTTTACATGATATCAAAAATTGAAATTTAAAGGCTACAAAAACCCATCAGAACGCAAAAAACTTTTATATTTTGTAACTTGAATAGATAAAACTTTTTTATCACTATAATTCATAGTGAAACATTTTTCAAATTTCAGAAAATTCAAGATGGCTTCCGAAGAGCTGAAAGTTTCAAATGAGATTTGCTCAAAAATGGCTCCTATGATTTTCTTTAATTTTTTTAAGTAATCGTCATTATAAAAGTGCTATGTAATTACAATAACCATTGCCTCATAATTTTCTTTGTTTTGGGGGCTGCCATACAACAGAATTTTTTTTTTTTTAATTTCTCGGCAGAGAAAGGGTTAACTAAAAAATATTGTTCTACAATTGAAAAGCTCTTATATAAACCTACATACATTAATCATTTATTTTTTCAAAAAAATGTTAAATAGTATAGCCACCATACAAAGTGACAAATTTCCATACAAAAAATAATTTGAATATTTTTGGGAGCAAACGTCTAATACCCATAAACCTACATAATAATTTGCCCAAACAATTGCTATGTAACACCAATAACTATTGCCTCATAATATTTTTTGTTTTGGCGGTTGCGATACAAAAGAAAACAGTAATTTAAAATTTCTCGGCAGAGAACGGGTTAACTAAAAAATAATGATCCACAAATGAAAAGCTCTTATAAATACCTACATACATTAATCATTACTTTTTTCAAAAAAATATTTTATAGTATAGCCACCATACAAAGTGACAAATTTCCATACAAAATATACTCGTAATTGAAATATTTTTGGTAGCCAAACGTCTAATACCCATAAATAAACCCATATAATAATTTGCTTAAACAAGTGCTATGTAACAACAATAACCATTGCCTCATAATACTCTTTGTTTTGGGGGTTGCGATACAAGAGAACATTTATTTAAAATTACTTGGAAGAGAACGGGTAAACTAAAAAATAATGTTCTCCAATTGAAAAGCCTTATATATCTAATCTAATCTAATCTAATCTAATCTAAGCTGCAAAGATATATCATTTAAGATTTACATTAAATGCATTCCCACAGGCCTACCTACATAAAATAAATATACCTACATAAATTAATCATTACTTTTTTCAAAAAAATATTATAAGGTGTAGCCACCATACAAAGTGACAAATTTCCGTACAAAAAATTATTGTAATATTCTTGGTACTAAAACGCCTAATTTAAAATACTAGGCTGCGAGTCTTAAAATTTAGTAAGAACACATAATAATCAATCATAACTTTCCAAAATATTAAGAGCGCTCTCGAAGATTTGTAATTTTAAAATTCGCGTTCGTTTGGTTCGTATTTCTGCCAGAGCAGCGCTCTTCACGCTGTACATAAATTCGTCTTGGCAGTTCGTTCCTATTAGGTATATTAACTTATAATATCTGTGGACTAGAAACTATTTTAACCAAAATAGACAAAGGTATATATCTGTCTCAACTTACTTACGAAAATGGTCATTAGTAATTAAAATAACAAAGAACTTCACAGTTGCATTTCCATGTGTACAAAAAACTCGGCAGAACGAAAAAAAAATCTTGATTGTTGGTACCATTTCAAATAACGGCTGCGACTAGACCGGAAATAGCTAAAGTTGACAGATAACACACGTTATAAATATTGTGATCGCCAAAATTCGTGCCAAAAAACTTTATCACTCATTTCATTAAAACCACTGCAACGTGTGACAGGAGAGAAACGCAAGTGGTAGCATGTCGATGCTTTATTTCTTGTTTGCCGTATAGACCATTAAGCTAATTTTACATGAGCAATGTTTGCATGTGTACTGGACCAATGTGTCTTGAAAACAGGAAATTGATTTCAAAAATATTTCAAACAACTCTCACATTATAGAATTTTACGTTTTTTCTTAGCTCAGATTGTGTAGAATTTGATTCTTAAGAGATTAAAAAATCATATTTGACAGAATTGGTCTATAGGGCAAACAAGAACTGGGGGAGCGAAGATGTATCACATCAGGAAGTAAGTTTCCGCTCCTCTATGTAATAACTCATGGGTAGCTATGTCCCACATTTTTTCTACGCCATTTTTAATGCAATGCAGATAGGCTCAACCTTTTCAATCGTTGTATAAATTACATCACAAATATTTCATATTTCAAAAGAGGAAAGAGCGGTACTAAAAATGTATTTGATTGTATGGGTAGACTGAGATGTGAATAAAAGATGAAATATCTATTAACTTCCTTAGTTTTATTTTATCAAAGAAATAATAGTTTCAAAATTTATATTTTTAGTAAAAATAATATCAGGATGATTTATTTTGCGAGCGCTGTTTTGTGTAAATTACACCTCAAGAGCCCTCAGCGAGCTTGGTCGTCGCTAAAGAAAGCGTCGATTCTCAATCAAGACCAAGTTGCTGTAGAGCTGGATGAACTTTGGTGACGGGTCTTTGTAATGGTTTGTGTATTTCCAGTATATTAATTCATTAGAACTTTGAAAAACATGTAAATAAAAAAAAAACAAGTTTTTAGTTACTCGTAAGCGTAACTACAGATGTTATGGATATGTGAAGGTTCCAAGGAATTTTATGAAAAAAGTGTGAAAAGTGTCAATATAGTGCATACACGCAGAATTTCTTAGTAAATATTTAGTTTTCACATACTGTAAAATTGCGTTTCCTTTCTCGCAATTTCGCTTTCTTGATGACTAAAATTATTTTTTAGCGTAAAATCCGTAGGAAGTAGAATGTCGACCGATTATTTCTAAAATAGTAATAATAAATTTCTAAGTTAAGTATCAAAGTCTTAATCTAAATTAAAGTTGCAAAGATATATATCATTTCAGATTCATATTAAATGCATTCCCACAAGCACACACATAGAAGTTTGGAGAGGCAAGTTGTAAATTTTGCCCCTCAGGGGGTATGTATAAAATACAAAAAAACAACAAATAGAGAAACTGTAACGTATTCTCCAATGCGAGATATGAAATACCTAGATCTAGTGCCTATGGTATTTCTCTCTCAAACAAAAGCCAACCTTCAATAGGTGGCTTTCAATTTTGGACGACTATCCCGTACCAAAGAAGCGAAAATCAAAAGGATCTCCACTCACCTCAAATTGTGCTCTGTTGGTCCAAGATGATGCTCGTTTCTCAGGAACCTGTGAGGCTGCGCTCTGTTCACAAACTGCCACACTTGCAAGTTATATGTAAAACAAACACACTCACTCACAGATTTTTAACGGTAAATTTCAAATCGCTCGCGAGACATATAAAAACGTGTCACTTGCGAACACGACGGAAATGGAAGTCCTCAAATCTTGAGATTTCACGTTGGATGTCAAAAAAGTTCATACCGACATCTTGCGATTTTTATCCGCACTTTTTTCAGATTGTGAAAGTCCAACATGAAATTCGCTTCTTAGACTATTAATTAAAATTAAAAATAGATGACGCTATTCATGCGTCACCATACACCCCCCTTTGCAAAGACTTAAAGTTAAAAGCTTTGCAACACAAACCAGATATTCAAAGAAACCATGTCGATTTTTACAAACAATATTCGAGAAATGATACATAGGTATAATTACAATCAATGTTTGAAAATCTTAAACTAGAGAAACTTAATATAATTAATATAATAAGTATGCCTACAAGTAAGCAGGTTAGACACAAAAATACTTAAGCCAATATAATAAGCTAGATTTAACATGTTCTAACAGATAAGCTTAGTAGTAAAGCATAAGATTAATTCTAAACATGGTAAATATGTACAATGGTAGAGATCTACTAACTCAGTAGACGAAATTAAATAGTAATCTATTGTGTCGGCAATGGGTAGAGTTTGACGACCGGACGTTTGTAAAAACCTTGCTCAGTCTTTACTGTGGCTACTCGAATCACGCCATCATCCCCAGGGAAAACCTTGGTGATGATTCCCAGAGGCCAGGACAAAGGAGGAGCGTCCTCATGCGTAGCATGGGACATGCATTCAATAAAATGCAACAGTGATTTAAATTTATTTATAAAGCGAAGAATGTAAACTGTAATTCGAATTAATTTATTCCACGAAGAAGTTCGTTGTGCTAAATCATATAAAATCATAGAGTCGGCATGTACTACAATGGCTGTCAGTACAGTTGCCTGTTCAGGAATTTCTAACGCATCGGACGAGGAGAATCTTTGAATCGGCCATTCATCCGAAGGGCGTTGAAGCCACAGTGGACCATTCCACCATAAACTATGAGAAATTAATTGAGATGGTAACATACCACGTGAAACACAGTCGCTTGGGTTCTCGTCCCCTGAGATGTGATAAAAGTTCTGAGGGGGTAAATTCTCCTGACACTGAGCGACTCTATTTCCTACAAAAATTGACCAACGATGTGGAGAAGAGCAAATCCAAGCCAACGCAATCGTTGAATCAGAAAAAGCATATACATCAGTTATATGAATCCGATCACGATACATCTCGGTCACAAGTTTTAACATCTTTGACAATAAAACAGCAGCGCACAACTCTAAACGTGCTAATGTCGTAATCTTGGTGGGAGATACCTTAGATTTTGAGCACAACAACCTGACAGAAATATTTCCATCCATGTCAGTTGTATGTACATATATAACACAACCGTAACCATTCAGACTAGCATCACAAAAACCTACTAATAATACATTGGTTGAGCTAGTCACACCGATGTGCCTAGGAATTTTTAAAGTAGCGAGCAACGGAAGTTCTTGTGTTATACTCGAAAAACGTCGAATTATAGCATCAGGCGGAGAGTCATCCCAACCGATATTGGCACGCCATAGCTCTTTGATGAGAAGCTTTGCAGCCAGTATAACTGGTGCGACTAAGCCCAAAACATCGAACAAACGAGCTACAACTGACAAAATAGATCGCTTCGTGCATTTTTGCTGAGAGTCATTCGAAGTAAAGAAGAAATTATCCTTAACTGGATCCCAAGACAACCCTAATACTTTTAGAGTTACGCCTTTATCATCATCAAATTTTATGGAACCTCTATGTGAGTTAGGAAGACTATCTAATAGATAAGATGAATTGCTTGACCATTTTACCAGATCCATGCCACCATACTTGAACAAAGCTACGAGATCTTTTGCCAGAGAAACAGCCGAAGCCTCATCTGCCACAGACTGAACCAGGTCATCCATATAAAACCTAGCTCCAGCTACTTTGGCGGCTTCCGGAAAATGTTCAGCCATGTCCGATGCCAACTGACGCACAGATCGCATGGCCAAGAAAGGACTACACTTTAATCCAAATGGAACCCTATTAAATTGAAAGGTTCGAACTTTCTCCTTTTCAGAAAAACGAAATAATATTCTCAAATATCTGCGGTGGTCAACAAATACACCAACCTGCAAATACATCTGCTGTACATCTGCTGTCATCGCGACAGGAAACAGCCTAAAATCTAATAAAAGGAGAAACAAATCAGCCTGTAAATTTGGCCCAGAATGTAGTACATCATTGAGTGACAACCCAGTATGCGTTTTCGCACTAGCATCTAAAACAATGCGAGGCATAGGTTTGTCTTGACGCACTACAGCGTGGTGAGGAATATAATATCCATGTTCACCAATATCTGACTCTGCCACTTCAGAGAGATATCCCTTTTGAATATAGTCATTTATTACCGAATTATAATTCTCCTGCAGACTCGGTAACTGCTTAAACTTTCTTTCTAATAACAAGAAACGCCGAAATGCAGTATTTCGTGAGTTGCCCAAATTTTCAGGATCAGCACAAAAGGGTAGAGCAACAGAGTAACGACCTACCTCGTCTTTAGTCACAGAAGATACAAAGGAGTTTTCGCACGCCGTCTCATCTGGACTTAAGAACTTTTTCACTGGGATTTCTTCCAACTCCCAGAACTTGTGTAATAATAAATCCGCATCTTTTACAGCCAATGCAGAAAAAGATTCGTGACAACTGTCTGCAGCTGAAACACTCTTTGGACAATCTCCCATCAATACATAGCCAAAGGACGTCAATAATGCAGGTGGCGCTTTCGACTTTGACTCTATCATTTTTCCCAAATAAATGAAAGGGAACAATTGTGCACCCAACACAATGTCCACAACTCCAGGGACATTCCAGGATAAATCAGCCATTGAAATGTCCTTTAAATAAGTCATATCACTGTTATCAATGTACCTAGAAGGTAACTGATCCGTGATCTGATCCACCACTAACGCGTTAACCTTGTAAGTATTTTGAGGATTGTACCTCGATTGTATTTCAAAATTGACACATCCATGTATCGGTCGTGCAGAAAGACCGATTCCTCTAATTACTGAATTATTTAGAGGAACAATATGTAAATTCATATTTCTACAACATTCTAATGTTATCAAATGGTTTTGAGAACCATTATCAACAAGACATCTAACTATCATCTTATTTTTCTTGCAATTTGACCAGGAAAAAACCTGTGCCGTAGCCAACAGCACCGTGCTCGCATTCACCCGAGCATTTGCACTTAAAGAAACCGAGGGTACACCCGACCCTTGCATATCATCACCTGAATGCGACAGCTGATGTCCCTGCTCAGCATTCTTGACTACTCGTCTGGCCTTATTCTCATTGTCGTCAAAATGCAGAAGGGTGTGATGTCCCTTATTACAAATTTGACAAGTTCCTGTCTCAGTACAATGAGACCAGTGGGTAACACTCAAACAACGAACGCAACCCCGTTTTGATTTAATAAATTCATACCTTTCCTTAGGAGAATAGCTCTTAAATTTCACACATTTATGTAATTTATTATGGTCGTTTCGTTTACACAAAACGCAAAAGAGAGTGTCCCCAGTAGACACTCTACCACTTGCGAGGAACGCACGACCACTCACAGATTTTGTCGTATTATTCCTCACGCGTGTATTCGAATGGCAAGCTTCGGAAACCGACTTCGATTCATTTACGTGCGATCTTTCCAAAATTTTGACCTGTTGTTGAACAAAACTGATAAGATTCTGACAAGAAGGTATTTCGATGTCTTTCAGCGAAAGCTCGAAGGCCATAACTGTAGACGAATTCAATTTGCGCAAAGCGCAATTAAATAAAAGAAAATCTCCCACATCTGCAATACCTAATTGTTTTAATGCTGCAATGGAAGCGGCGTACTTCTCAATAAAGCCATCAAGACAGGCAGCCGTGTGATCGGCCTTCTTTAAATCAAGGATATTATTTATGTAATATGTTCCTAGCGCACGTTTATCCTGATATTTTTTAACAAGACTGTCCCAGACCACGTTATAGGTTTCCGCTGACGGTACAATTCCCGAAAATATGCTCGCTGCCTTTCCCGTCAAGTTGCCTGTTAAATATTGCACTCTTTGGGCGTCTGACAACCCTGTATTTAGATGGACGTTTGCCTTAAAGGATTCAAAAAATCGTGACCAATTTTTTGGATTCCCATCAAACAAAGGAATTTGTATGGGTGGTAATTTTACCTCATATCTAGGCCCACTTTGAGTCGATACATGTGGTGTTTCGGTTTTTAAAATTCTTTCCCTAACATCCATTATTTTACTATAAAGTTCTTCAAAGGCCATAAGTGATTGATAATTTACCTTTGCCTCTGGGTCTATCTCTAAAGAAAGTGCATTTATTTGATCTATCAAATCTTCGTACTTTTTAACCCAGCTTCCTGCTTCCTTGGAAGCCGATAAAAAATTACTATTCTCTCTGGATGCAAAATTAGAAACATTTTTTCCTAGTTTATATAAATTATTTATTCTTTCAAAATAAACCTTTTGTTTCTCTTTCAATATAACCAAAGTTCTTGTTAAAGCATCCGCCATGTTTACTATTTAAAATAAACAATAAAAAATGAAGAAACGGTAACAAAATCGAAAAAACCTACTTTCAGTTCTGAAAGAAGAAATCGATTTGCCTCAAAGTTGAATTTATTTTATGTCAGTATGTATCATAATATTTACTTTCTCCAGATAGTTTATTTACTAATGGAAAAAAAACAATAACAAACTTGTAATGACATTTATATAAAAATATAAACAAAGGTAGGTAGGCACCTGTAGACAACGCTCAGCTGTATGAATACCTAATCGCTAATGGATAGGTATCATCAGTGTTTTAATTCCGCAACTAACAAATATATGTACCTACTGTGTATTCAACACTTATTAAAAAATAACTACCTACATACAGCAAAAATATATAATATGACACTCGTTAATTTTTGTACACAATATAAATAATGCTAGAATATAGATTCTAATACAAAGGCATATTACATTATGTTCTTAACAATTAACTATCGACACAGTATCCTTGAATATCCGTTTCATGTCAACCATTCTGGTTTCGATAAGGTTACGAAGGACCAATGGGGTTCGAAGGATCAAATGGAGAGGCAAGTTGTAAATTTTGCCCCTCAGGGGGTATGTATAAAATACAAAAAAACAACAAATAGAGAAACTGTAACGTATTCTCCAATGCGAGATATGAAATACCTAGATCTAGTGCCTATGGTATTTCTCTCTCAAACAAAAGCCAACCTTCAATAGGTGGCTTTCAATTTTGGACGACTATCCCGTACCAAAGAAGCGAAAATCAAAAGGATCTCCACTCACCTCAAATTGTGCTCTGTTGGTCCAAGATGATGCTCGTTTCTCAGGAACCTGTGAGGCTGCGCTCTGTTCACAAACTGCCACACTTGCAAGTTATATGTAAAACAAACACACTCACTCACAGATTTTTAACGGTAAATTTCAAATCGCTCGCGAGACATATAAAAACGTGTCACTTGCGAACACGACGGAAATGGAAGTCCTCAAATCTTGAGATTTCACGTTGGATGTCAAAAAAGTTCATACCGACATCTTGCGATTTTTATCCGCACTTTTTTCAGATTGTGAAAGTCCAACATGAAATTCGCTTCTTAGACTATTAATTAAAATTAAAAATAGATGACGCTATTCATGCGTCACCAAAGTTGAACATAAGCCCTGCAACTTTTGCCGACCTTCCCAGAAACAGGGGTGACATTAGCATAGTGAACCAGCTTTGTACAGTATGGGTGGTCAGCTTCATACCAACCTATAAGTCAAGGAATGTCTTATAAACAAATTGTTGATTGCAAAAAATAATATTTATTTAAAACGTAACATGGAAAATATTCACTGCGAAAATGTTGCGTATCACTTGCTGACGTAATTCAAAGTAGTAGAGAGTGTTTTTTGTAGCTCAAAGCCAGCGCGGTATAAGTCCGCTTTCGGCGAGCTCCTGAGAGCGAATGGAAGATAATAGGAAAAGCATGCAATATAAAGCCATTTCAGGAGGTGAGATTCAAAAGTGGTCAAGTCCAAATTTATCTTTTTTGGGATTTTATTGTAGTTTTATTCAGTATTTTCAGTAGATTTAGTATATGTATTTCAAAAATAATCAAATCCGTGAATTTCTTGTTTATAAGCAGTAATAAAACTACTTCATTTTCAAAAGTGGTCATTTTTTAAGCAGTTGAGTTTCAAATATAGTCAGGTCCGTTCCGACCAATAGTGTGACTCGATTTACAGCCGCCATCTTGTTTATTCCCATACACTCGATGACAGTTGACTCGGAAGAAACGTCTTGAGAGCGCTCTTAAAAACTAAGGATTTATATTAGTTTTTTCGCATATTTAAGAAGAAATTATGGAGAATATTATAGCCGAGGTACTGCCTCATCAAGCGAGAAAAAGAAAGCAACAGCCGGAATCCTCGAAAAGAGAGATATCGAAGAAAAAAAGGTCCGTATTTTTCTTAGTAATTTCAATATAGGGTTGTCACTTAAAAGTAAATATAAGTATAAAAAATTATGATGTACCTACATATTGACTTTTATATTGATAAGTTGTTTATATGCAATATGCATTATTATTCTTATTATTATATGTATTAGGTACCTATACGATTTATTAACTTTGTCTTTTTATTAGTTTTTTATGTGTAACATGTATTACTATTATAATTATGATAATTAATTAATATTATAATATATTTTCTGGTATTTTTCTCAACGGCCCCTCCAAAATTATACATGTGGGCTTAATACAAAAGCCTATCAATGCTGCTCACTAAGTTTACAGGACATCAAAAACTTAAATTCAAAATTTTTCGAAATTCCAGGAAAAAAGCCCAAGACAGTTTTATTTTTAAATTTACAAAAGCTATAACACCTCAAAGGAAAATAATTCGAACCGGTACTGGAAAGGCAAAAAATACGTCTATTAAATACTTTATAAAGAAAGTAAATGGAGTTGTTGTATCAGTATGTAGAACAACATTTTTAAAAACATTAACATTATAATATTTTGTACTTTAACGCTGTACTGAATAAATATGAGTTTTCACTGTAACTGTAACTGTAACTGTAACTGTAACTCTGTCGCCATTCCGCTAGGGGTGGCCAGAGCCTCTGCAGAGTTGCCTCCATTTTTTCCTATCCTTACATATCTCTTTCAATTCATTCATATCCATCACCTTTTTCATGCATTTTCTTCTTTTACGCTCACTTTGTATATCCCATTCTTTCACAATCTCCTCAATCTGATCACTCCATACTTTTCTCGGTCGTCCCTTCCCTCTTTTTCCTTTCACACTTTCTTTGTATACATACTTTGTCAGTCTATCATCATTCATTCTTTCCACATGTCCAAACCATCTCATCACATTCTTTTGTACCTTAACTTTCACATCCTCTTTCAAATTACATTCTTTTTTTACCCATTCATTCCTAACTCTATCCCTCAGAGTTTTTCCTGTCATGCTTCTCAAATGCTTCATTTCCACCGTACATACTTTACTCATTTCGCTATCGTTCACTGTCCATGCTTCACTTCCATACAACAAAGTCGGTAACAATATGCCATTGTGTACCGCCATTCTCAGATCCATCGTCAATCGCTTGTTCTTTGCTATTCTTCCTATTGCACCGACCACTTGCTTGCCCTTACACATCCTATTCTCAAGTTCTCTTGTCATCTTTCCATTCTTCTCAAACATACTTCCCAAGTATCTAAATTCATCCACAATTTCAACTTTCGTACCATTCAACATAAACGTGCATTCTTCATTTTCATCCGTTCTGTCAAAAATCAGTACTTTCGTCTTACTTGCATTAATTTTCAACTTGTTCACACACAGAGCATGGTTCAGACTAGAGAGCATTGCCTGAAGTTCCGCTGCTGAATCAGCAATTAATACTGCGTCATCAGCATAAAGCAGAACTCCGACTTTTCTCTCTCCAATCTGTATGCCATGCCCTTCCAGATTCGCTTGTTTAACACAATGATCCATGATTATATTGAATAACCATGGGCTCATTATGCAACCCTGTCTCACACCCTTGTACACATTAAAATACTCGCTGTATTCTCCATCCACCCTGACACACGCCCTGCTATTTAGATAGATGGCGCGTATCGCGTTCAGAAGTGCTTTGTTCACACCATACCTCTCAAGCACACACCACATCATACTTCTATCCACCGAGTCGAAGGCTTTCTCAAGATCTACGAAAGCCGCGTAGACCTTTTTATTTACGGCCAGCTGTTTTTCGACTATCTGTCGAAGCGCGAATATCTGGTCTACGCAACCTCTTTCCGGCATAAAGCCAGATTGTATATCTGAGACCTTCTCCTGGGTGGATAATCTTACCCTATGGATAAGAATCTTGCATAGCACTTTACCTGGCACACTAAGAAGGCTAATCGGTCTGAAGTTACGGCAGTCTTTTTTGTCACCTTTACCTTTGTAAATTGGCACAATGACCGCCTCTCTCCAGTCCGATGGAACCTCCTTGACACTAACACACAATTCGCAAAGCTCTTTCATCCATTCAATCACACATTCTCCTCCCGCTTTCATCATCTCAGGTCTCACACCATCCACACTTGCAGCTTTCCCATTCTTTAATTCCTTTATGACCTTTCTTACTTCTTCTTTCGATATTTTCAAAACATTACCCTTATCATAATCTCCTTTCACAGTTGAATCACATTCTTCTTCACCAAAAACCTCATTAAAATATTCTTTCCATCTCTTTTTTACATCGTCTTTATTCCACAGAATGTCTCCGCTGACATTTTTGATTCCCGGAGCTGTGGACTTACAACTGTCGTTGTTTTGTCTCACCCAGCTCCAGAACATCTTTTTATTGTCAGAGAAGTCATTCTGTGCTCTTTCACTCAATTTTTCTTCCATTCTTCTCTTACTCATTTGAACTTCATTCTTCGCTAGCCATTTTTTCACCTTGTATTCAGACTCTAACACTTTATTCTTTCTGTCATTAATCCATTTTAAATAGCTCTCTTTCTTCTCTTTTACTGCTTGTTTAACCTGATCATTCCACCATTCATTGCCTTTTTTATGCCCAATCGTAACTTCACCGCATACTTTCTTTGCGCTTTCAACCAAACATGTTTTAAATGTTTTCCACATTTTTTCTACACATGCATTCTTCACAAGTTCCTTACATTCATCCGATTTCAAAATCTGGCTTACTTCAGCTTCAAAATCATTCCTGACATTTTCATCATCTAATTTTTCCACTTTCACTCTTTTCATCTTAATCACTTTCGTTCTTTTCCTATCTTTTACTTCGCCTATCTTTACTTTTGCACACAAGAGATGATGGTCTGAGCCCACGGATATACCTTGGTAGACTCTGACATCTCTTATGGCACCTCTCATACATTCTTCCATACATATGTAGTCAATGACTGTGCGAGTATTTGGCCCATACCACGTGTATGTGCGCACGTCTTTATGCTTATACCAAGTATTTGATACAAACATCCCATGCTCCACACACATGTCAACAAGCCGTCTCCCACTGCCATTGATGACATCCCTTCCGTTTGGTCCTATTACCCTTTCATACTCTTCCTTTCTTCTACCCACCCATCCGTTCATGTCACCAAGCAGAATCACCTTTTCTTCTTTGTCTTTCATACTGATTTTATCGTCAAGCATATCCCAGAATTCATTTTTAATCTCCATACATTCTGAATCTACTGGCGCATAGCATGCTATCAGTAGAAAATTCGTTCTGTCGTACTTGATCCTTACTAGGAGAATCCTAGGGGAGATCCATTCATAATTCCTGATATAGCTCTTCACACATTCACTAACAATCACACCAACACCCTGTCTAGGACATCCATCTTTCACACCTGAGTAAATGAACAAATTTCCATTACTCAGAACTTTCTCTCCTTCACCTTTCATTTTAGTTTCGGTCACACATAAAATTTTAATTTTTCTCTCATTCATCTCTTTCAATAGTTCAAAAATTAATTATTTTTTATTTGATTTCATTTCATTTTCACGCAACAAATTGTGACAGCCCTAAAAAGTTGTTAACATAGTGAATGACAAAAATGGTCAAGTCCCATCAAGTAGTTTTCAATAATAGTCAAGTCCCACCGAATATTTTTCAAATATAGTCAAGTCCATTACTTCGATTCAAAACTAGTCAAGTCCATTTAAAAAATCATTTTTTTAAGAGTTTCTGCTGGAAAAGTTAAAGGATTTTCATAAAATGAGCATAATAATAACAACGGGTTTTCATAAATGTCATTTAATAAAGTATTTTGCCTATGGAACACACCGAAAACTAAATACGTCATTTCCCAAAATTCTGAATTTCGGACATGACCATTTTTGAATCTCACCTCCTGATTTGTAAAATTATAAAATAAATAGATCTTATGAAAAATAAAATTTGAAAAAAATTACAAGTAAACTTAAGATTCTATTTTTTAATATTTGAAAATTATTGGTCAAAAAAACGTTTTTTTGAGATTTTATTTGGAGATACAATACACACTTTTTTTAAAGTTTTTGCTTCTAGATTTTTTGTTTTCTTCCAGTTTTCTTAATCTCAATCAAACTTAAAATCACACTACAAACTAAAACAGGATATTAAGTGTATTAGTAATTTTTTTTCAGATTTCAAAATACCACCAATTTACAGAAAAACTGGTTCAAAAATTGTATGTTTTCCACTTACCGCAAGAAGGTGTTGGTAATTTTTATTTTTTCAAGTAATAAAAGCGTTTATAGACATATATTATTTGATGCATATTGCAAATGAAATGTTTAACTAACACTTAAAGTTATCAAAATTTTATATTTGAAAGAAAGTGTGAAAGAAATACAAAGAAAGTGTGAAAGGAAAAAGAGGGAAGGGACGACCGAGAAAAGTATGGAGTGATCAGATTGAGGAGATTGTGAAAGAATGGGATATACAAAGTGAGCGTAAAAGAAGAAAATGCATGAAAAAGGTGATGGATATGAAGGAATTGAAAGAGGTATGTCAGGATAGGAAAAAATGGAGGCAACTCTGCAGAGGCTCTGGCCACCCCTAGCGGAATGGCGACAGAGTTACAGTTACAGTATATTTGTCCATATTTATTGAAAAAAAACCACGTCAAAAACTGTGTTTTCGAGAAATTTCCTAGCACCCTCTCAATGAAAAGTGTACCCACCAAACAAAGTGTTAGTTTTGATACAAACGGGATCAATGATAATACTGAAAAATAAATATTACTTCAAAAGATGAGCTTCATTACTTACACAAAACTAACTGTTTTGTTATGAAAATTGACTATGACCTATACATGACCATATTTTATGCTATAAAGTCATGTGCAGCCACTGTACAATTTTTTTTTTTCGGACGAATACAATACTTTATAACAGTCCTACGGACTGCTATAAAGTAAAAACCTAATTTGTCGAACCTGTCCGTCCGTCCGTCCGTCCGTCCGTATGGATGTATGTATGTCCCAGCCGGAACTACTGATCGCAGAGACATCAATTTTTGGATTAAGAGAATTGACAACCACAGATTTTGATGGGCCGACTGGCATGGCACCAACCGGAAAATTCAAGATGGCTGCCATACAAAAAAAACATAAAATTGCACTTTTCTCAAAAACGGCTCTAACGATTTTCTTTAAAATTTCAGTGTGGTCGTTGCTTAAATTGGCACTAAGAAAATTAGTTATGGCAACACTCTTGCCATTCTTCGTCTATGGGTTGCGATACGAAAGAAAAAAACGATTGTGATTTTCTCGGAAATGGCTGAGTTGACAAAAGAATTATGTTCTACAATATTATGCGCAATATTAATTTCTATAAAAAACTAAACAACACTTTTAAAAAAAAAATACTTAAAGTACCGTTTACACGATCTCAAAACTTTCATCGAAAATATTAAAAATACCCATTAAAACGCAATTTTTTAAAATTTCTTTTTAATTTACAAGCAAGAAAAAAATATAAACTTTTTTGCACTATAATTTTTTTTTCACTATTTTGAAAATTCAAGATGGCTTCCGAAGAGCTGAAAATTTCAAATGCGTTTTTCCCAAAAACGGCTCTAACGATTTTTTTTAAATTTTCAGTATATAGGTTGCTTGATACTGTACAATTTATTTTATATTGTAGGTCCACATGCGGCATGTGTAAGCGCGAAATTATGCATGTCTGCGTATGAGAATGCATTTAATATGAATCTCAAATGATACATATCTTTGCAGCTTAGATTTAGATTTAGATGAGATTTAGATCTAAACTACCTTTGCAACAAATTTTACAATACACATAAACTAACTTGTTGTACCGACATACCTACACTTCTGTCTGCAAAATGTGCGTCATAGTTTAGTATAAATTTGTATTCATATTCGTCTCTACTGCCTACAGCTACTGTCGGACACAAATAATATTGACTATTCCTCAATTTTATATTTTTCCCCCTGCTTTCATAAAACATTGTAGACGTTTTTCATTCGTTATAAATACTTGCATTTTTTGGTATAGTTTATTTTATGTAGGTATTTTTTATTTTATTTTTCTTTTATGTCAGGTATACGAGTGGATGGCCTGGCTGGACAAGGGGGCCAGGGGGGGCAGCCCTCCTTCAACAATCATCATCAGCAACAACAGCAGCAACAACAGCAACAACAGCAACAACACAACAACAAACTGAATGTTCACGCCAAGGAGTTTACAATGGCCAGGCAACATGAGCTGCAAAACGCGAGGTACCAAAGTCAAGACATTAAGAAATAAATTGCACAGAATCAGCACTCGACTTTCTTGCATAAATTAACCCACTGTATGACGTATGTTAAGCTAGAATCATCTACCTGCTACCAGCTTATGCCGTTGTGAGAAAACATATTGACACACTTCAAAACAAGGAAGACTTGGTTGAATGTTTTTTTTTACTTTCGTTTGTATTCTCTCTTTTTCAGTACAAGTTACAGGTTACAAGTTTCTCTGCCCACCAGGCGACCAATAATGAGATAAAATGTTTGCTTTTTATTTAATTTAAGTACTTGAGATTTATGACTAAATTTGTGTTGGCCGGTGTTTTGCCAAACGCCGGCCAATCAGCGTGCAGGATTAAGTTTTGTCATGGAGTTCGGCGGGCGGCGAAATCCAGGGCCTTCATTAATCGAGTGTGGCGTATCAATATAATATATCAATAATAAATCAATTTTATTCCACCGCGGTGTGTACCTGCATACTCGTACCATATGGAAATAGCCATATAAATACTTAAATGAATATAAATATTTGGATGTTTTATTTGGTGAGCGCCGTTTTGTGTGAATCACACTCAAGAGCCTTCTGTGAGGTTGGTCTTCTCTGAAAAAAGCGCCAATTACACAAGAAAGATCCTTTATTTATAAGTTGGTATAAAGCTGACCACCCATATTGTAAAAAATAATTCACTTTGTCAATGTCACCCCTGTTTCAAGGAAAATCGGCAAGAGTTGCAGGTTTTATGTTCATTTGAGATTTGGTTTTAATTTGTAAGTACACATTCAGCATTTGTAAGCGCGAACTTACAAGTTTCTGTTTGTGGGCATGCAATGGATATGAGTTTTGAATCATAATATTTCTTTGCAACTTAGATTCTAGATTATTATTCATATGTAGATGGTCATTGAACCCTTTTGTATGCAAACTTGGACTTTGTATGGTGGGTAAACTTTTTAGTTATGTTTTGAAAAAGTAACAACTGATTATTTTTGGTATTTATAAAATAATTAAGAATCTTAGCCTTATATCTAATTTTAACCCTTTGACTACCAAGAAAATTACAAAACATTTTATATGGAAAATTTTCCCTTCGTATGGTGGCTTTATATTTCTGATACACTTTTTGGAAAAAATAATGATGGCATTATATAAGCTACTAGCAGTACCCGGCGTGTTTCACTACGCCATTTGGGCATGTGGTATCAATTTTTTTCTACAGATAAAAGAGGAAACAACAGGATCAAAAAAAAAAGTGTGCTAATCGGAATCAAGCTTCACACAATTTATCTCTAGGTTAATTTTCACGTTTTCTAAAAAAAAGGTCTAGGTACAACTGTTAAGCAGCAGAGCCAAGCATAGGGAAAATCGATTGCGGTGCTCCATTTATATTTAAGATAAAAAAATCGGCTATGTAACGTCACTCATCTAATCTATTCTAAGTTGCATGGATATAATTGTTACATTTGGAATTCACATTAAGTGCATGCCCACAAGCAGACACGTATAAGTTCACACTTGCACATTCTGCGTGTGAACCTACAACATAAAAACCCAAATCTCAAATGAACATACACCCTGCAACTCTTTGCTGACCTTCCCTGAAACAGGGGTGACATTGGCAGAGTGAACCATATTCTATTTATAGTTGGTCAGATGCATATTGACCTATACAAGAAAAGAATATAAACAATAAATTAAATTTTATAATTACAATTAAAGAACTAATCTATAAAATTCACTATACTCTTTGAGCAAAGTGAAGAAATAAATGTATTCCAAACATGCAGGAATATTTTTCAATGTAACCGCACTGTGAAACGTATGCAGTTGGGGAAAATGCTTCATACAATATGATGCACTTAAGTGTTTTTTCAACTATCTCCATAAAAGTGTTTAATTTATGTTGAATTTTTGACTCCCTGTCCTGTCTTTATCCCGGCCAAGTAAATTCACATTTTTTCCCCACATTTAAAATGTGCTCTATCCATTATTTCAATAAGTGAAAGTTTTAGGTAGTGCACACGGAACATTTTCTATTGACAACAAAATTGTAAGTCGCACGGCCGGGTTAGGTAAAAGGCAAACATTTTGTTTATCTTGGTTGCTTTGGACCATTGTCACATAGAAGAAAGACGTTTAACCGCCGAGAAAAAAACGATCTTTAAATTTGTTGTGAGTATATAATTTTACAGAAATGCGTTTTTTGAAAAAACAACTGTATTATGTATATTTTAATTAAAAGTATGTTTCAATAAAAGGTTTTAATAATAATAATATATTTCAATATGGTCTTCTAGTTGTGACCTACGAACTTTCGTTTATCGTATTTTTTATAAGTGCGGGATATAAAAGCTTTCTTACATTTCTAAAATTCAACTTGGAATACTTGAATAACATTTTTTAATTTGAAACTTTTGTCTAGGCCAGGGGTCGGCAACCTTATGAGTCGGAAGAGCCAAAAATTACAATTTACAAATTTCAAAGTTTTTCCTTGACTTATAGGTTGGTATGAGGCTGACCACCCATACTGTAAAAAATGGTTCACTTTGCCAATGTCGCCCCTGTTTCAGGGAAGGTCGGCAAGAGTTGCAGGGCTTATGTTCATTTAAGATTGGGTTTTTATATTGTAGTTCCACATGCGGTATGTGTGAGCGCGAAATTATGCGTGTCTGCTTATGGGAATGCATTTGATGTGAATCTCAAATGATACATATCTTATTTTGGATTTGGATTTGTAAAGAGCCACAAATGTTTTTTTGCCAACAATAAATAGCGTCGATGGGGCGGGGGGAGGGTGGGGGGTGAAAAGCGAGTACAAGTAGCGGAGAGATCGTTAATCGATTCAGAACGATTTAGTTTTTTTCGATCAGAAGTATAATTCTGTGTTTTTTTTATATTTGCGTATGAAGCTAAAGAGCCGTAACTTCACACCCAAAGAGCCGCATGTGGCTGGTGAGCCGCAGGTTGCTTACCCCTAACCAAACCGATATCGATCCACCATATTTGTAAAAAGTCCGGTCTATAGCTTAGTTGGTAGAGTAACTGCATTCCATGCCGAGATCTCGAGTTAGAATCCCACTGAAGTTGTCAGAAATTATTTCTCGTTTCAGTGTTTATTTCTAACCCAAAATAAAATACCGGCAAGGCTTACTCAGCCTTCATAAGAAATGAGTGTCAAGCCACTCATGAGCTAAATAACATCCATTTCAAGTTGGCGTAAAGTAAAAGTTACTGGGTTGTTCATTTTAGATTTGGATTTTAAATTATGAGTGGGTACACATGCAGCATTTGTAAGCGTGAACTTACATGTGTCTACTTGTGAGCATGCATTTTATATAAATCTTTAATGTAAATGTATATTTGCAACTAAGATTATGTATTGTAGTTGAATAAAATGGTCTTCTTCTATTGGGTGGTTTCAAAATTTACCGACCTCGTTGCTGAAATATCGAGAATTGAGAACCACTGTTTATTTGATCACCATCAAACTTCACAGGATTCGTTCTAAGAATATGTTACATGTTTCCTGAAAATTTCGTCAAAATCGGATGAGCGGTTTATGAGTCTATAGGGGACATACATACATACATACATACATACATACACACATCCTTCTTTATAGATATAGATTTTTATTGTCTTACATTTGTATAAGATTTTTTTTTATTAACCCTCAAACTGCCGAGAAATTTTCATTTTTTTTCTTTTGTATGGCAACTCCCTAAACCAAGATTATGATGAAGCAATGGTTATAATTATTAAATAGTACTATTTTATAAACGGATTCACAGAAAATTTAACAAAAATCGTTGAAGCCGTTTATGAAAAAATCGCATTTAAAGTTTTCAGCTCTTTGGAAGCCATCTTGAATTTTCAAAAAATTAAAAAATCTTTGATAAACAATGAATTAAAAACTTGTTCTTTCTATCAAATCTCAAAAAATTATATATATATTTCTTGCGTTTTAATGGGTTTTTGTAATATTTTCGATTTAAAGTTTCAGGTCGTGTAAGCAGTGCTTTAAATTACATATTTAAAAAAAAAAAATGAAATTTTGTAGAAACTTATGTTGTTTATAATATTGTAGAACATTATATTTTTGTTAACCCTATGACTTTCGATAAAATCACAATTGTTTGTTTTTTTCATATGTCAACCCATAGACACAGATTAGCAAGAGTATTGCAATAACTAATTTATGAAGTTAAAAATAAATTAATAGCAACTCTGAAAATTTAAGAAAAATTCTTGGAGCCGTTTTTGAGAAAAGTGAAATTTTATGTTTTTTTTGTATCGCAGCCATCTTGAATTTTCAAGTTGGTGTAATGCCGTGTTATTTATACTTATCACATGTCCAAAAAAGTTGATGTAGTCAAAATTTGGTATCTCTAGGTCTAATAATTTGGAAAGTGACACACACACACACACACACACACACACACACACACACACACACACACACACACACACACACACACACACACACACACACACACACACTGTTGTTAAAAAACGCCAGCCTAATTTAATCATAAAATACATTCCGGAAGAAATAACTGATTTACAGGAATGCGTAGAAATTATTAAAACTCAAAATTCTTTGAAGGAGGATGATATTATTAAACCTCTTTTTATTTTCAAGAATAAGTTTAATTCTGGAAAAAATCTCGTAATAAGTTGTAACAAGGATACAAGAAATTTATTATTATTACAAAAAGTTAAAATGATGTGGTCGATCTGCAAAGTAGAAGACTTTGTACAAATTAAAAAGTGCTTAAAATGCCAAAAATATGGTCACACAACAAAATTTTGCACAAGTCAAGTTGAGTTTTGCGGCAAGTGTGCAGGAAGCCACTTGACTGAGAACTGCACATCTAATAAAAAAATATGTATAAATTGTTATCACTTGAATAAGAGAGACAAAGTTATCACATTTGAAGACCATGATACTTTGGATAAAATTGCATGCCATTCTTATTTAAATTATTATAAAAATTTCATGAATGATATTGATTTTTAAAAAAAAAAAAAAAAAATTTTGACGAATCAAAATGATCAGAAACCAAAATATTGTAAATATATTACAAATTAATTGGGCTAAATCAAAAAAAGCTTCAGCTAATTTATTGGAATATATATCAAGAAACAATGTTGACATAATAGCTATTCAAGAACCCTATCTAATAAAAAATTCGTGTGCTGGTCTGACTAAAAATTACATAATCCATCAGATTGGTTCCCTACCGAAAAAAGCAGTAGTACTGATTAATAACAATAATTTTAATACCATTTTACTAAGACAATATTCTAATGAAGTTAACATATGCGTTGAAGTCAATTACCTGAATGAATCATTTATTCTAATTAATAGTTACTTCAATATTTTGAACAATGTAGCTGATGATTTGGAGTGGATAAAAAGAATACTCTTTGAACTGAAACACAAAAAAATTATAATTTGTATGGACTCAAACTCAAGATCGAAACTATGGTATGATAGTACAACAAATTCTAGAGGGAAAGTAATGGAAGACTTTATTTTTACCCAAAACTTATATTTGATTAATGAGCAAAAACACAGACCTACTTTTATTTCAAAAAATGGTCAAAGTAATATAGATTTGACTATTTGTAATGATAAAGGCTTTAAACATATTTCTGATTGGAACATATCAATGGAAGAGAGTGCATCTGATCATAATTTTATAACATTGAATTATCTCCTTACTGCTAATTCCAAGATTTGTCACAACATGAACATAACATGGAGATACTTAACAAATAAAGCTAAATGGAATGACTTTGAAAAAGTATTAAAAAAATGTACAATAGATTTAATTGGTCAAGATACAGATGATGCATTTTGTGCTTATTTAGATGAAATAAAAAATGTAAACTTAGCTACAGACAAGATTTTTAAGATTATTAACACAGCCTGCGATAAATGCATACCTAAAAAACATTCCAATTTCAAGAAAGTAAAGAGTAAACAACCCCCTTGGTGGAGTAATGATTTGGATGAATTGCGTAAGGAAGTGAATAAAATACGCAGAAAATACCAAAAGACCAAGGATACCAATATTAGAAAAAGAAGAAAAAATGAATGGTACTTATTAAAGAAAGAATATGAAAAAAAAATTAATAGTTCAAAGTTGGCATCATGGAAATCATTTTGCGAAAATATTCATGTGAACCAGCCTTGGCAAGCTTACAAGATTGCTTCTGAAAAAATACTGCCGCTCCCGACACTGTCAACAGTCAAAAAGGATAATAATACTTACACTATTGGAATGAAGGATACTCTGCAATTCTTAATGGAAAAGTTCTTTCCGCTTGATAATTATGCAACTGATAGTGCTGACAGCAAGGTATTGAGAGAATTGAGTACACATGATTATATTGCTGAGGATGATCTGGAATTTACGCAGGATGAGGTATATTCTGTAATCAAAGACTTTAACCCAACAAAAGCCCCAGGACATGATCAAATTAATGCAGATATACTTATCAAATACTTTGCTGTTTTCCCTAAAACTTTCACCATGATGTATAATATGTGCTTAAAACTAGGAAATTTTCCTGCAAAATGGAAAAAATCCTTCGTCAAAGTTATTACTAAACCAGGAAAGGAAAACTTATTTGACCATTCTAAATTTAGACCGATCAGTTTACTATCAGAAGCTGGGAAGGTATTAGAAAAGCTTTTGATTAATAGAATTTTGTATCACATGCACAACAATAATTTTTTAAGTGATAAACAATTTGGATTTAGACCTCAAACCAGCACAGTAGATGCTATTTTTAAAATCAAAACAATGGCTGAAAATGCTGTTGATGCTAAGATGGATGTGTTAATTATATCACTTGACGTCAGGGGAGCTTTTGATGCCGCATGGTGGCCGGCCATATTGGCACAGCTTCGTATTAAAAAATGCCCAAAAAAATTATTTAATTTGACAAAAAGCTATTTCTATAATCGTTCTGCGGTTATAAAAAATAATAATACTTCTGTTAGTAGACGATGCACATTGGGTATTCCGCAAGGGTCTTGTTGTGGTCCAGGTTTTTGGGATATCATGTATGATTCCTTGGTTTCAATGGATTTTGGTCTGGATAGAGAGGTTGTGGCATTTGCGGATGATTTTGTGATCATAGTTTTTGGAAAAAATGGGTTAGAAATTCAAATAAAAGCAAATACAACGCTGTTACAAGTAAGTAAATGGGCCAATTTAAATAAAATTACTTTCGGAACAGATAAATCAAAAGCATTATTTATGTCTAACAAAAGAAAAAAAATTATTCCTAAAATATTTTTGGGATCGGAAACAATTAATTTGGTTGATAGTTTGAAATATTTGGGAGTGACGATCGACAAAAAAATGAACTGGAATCAACACATTGATAACATATCCCAGAAGACTGTGAACATAGCATATGGCCTAAGTAAAATGGCCAGAAATACGTGGGGCTTAAAACAAGAAGCTCTGGACCTCATTTACAAAGGAGCTATTGAACCAATGCTCACTTATGCGGCTCCTTGCTGGGCCATGGCTATTGAAAAGAAATACAACAAAACTAAACTCATTCGGGCACAAAGATTAATATTACTAAAAATTATACGTGGTTATAGAACAATTTCTTATGAGGCTGCTTGTGTTTTGGCTAACAAGGTTCCAATTTGTATCAAGATTCAAGAAATTACAAAATTATTTATGATTAAAAAAAATCTAATTCCTTGTACTTATAAACTTGAAAAACCATTGGAATATCATGAGTGGCAACATCCAGCAACATTTAAATTTCTTGTAAATTTTGATTTAACAGATATTAGTTTTAATTACGAAATATTTACAGATGGTAGTAAATTGAATGGAAAAGTTGGATGTGCTTTTGTAGTTTTTAGAAAAACAATGGAAATAAAAACAAGTAAATTTAAATTAAATGATATATGCTCTAATAACCAAGCAGAGCAAATTGCTATTGAAAAGGCGTTGGAATGGGTAATACATGAAGGAATATCAAATGAAAAATTTTTCATTAAAACGGACAGTAGAATTACTTTAGAATCTTTCAATAATATTAAAAATAAGCAACCCATTATTTGTAGACTTCGAAATTTATTAAATTACCTGTCAAAAGAAATTATGGTCAGACTGTCGTGGATCAAAGCCCACATTGGAATCTCGGGCAATGAAAGAGCCGACCAATTGGCCAAAGAGGCCACGGAGATCCATGATGGATCTGCCATTTATTGGGAGATTTCACTGGATTGCATGAAGGGGGTTTTAAAACGAGAATCTCTACATTCTTGGGAGGAAGTATGGGCTACTACAACCAAAGGTGCCCATACTAAAACCTACTTCCAGACTGTAGAGAACCGTAGGGGGGTGAAAAATTTGTGTTTGGATTTTAGTATTACACAGCATTTGTCAGGCCATGGTAAATTTAGGGAGTATTTAAATCGCTTCAAAATTGTAGATAATCCAAATTGTAGTTGTGAAGATAATATCATTGAAAATTCAGACCATATACTTTTTTTTTGCAAAAATTATGACAATGTTCGGATACAATTTTATATAGAATGTATAACACTAGGATTGCCTTGGCCACCTCCAAAATATGAAATTTTACAGATTGAACTTAGACATTTATTTTTCAAATTTATACATAGAGTTGTTTTAAATGGGTAAATATAGCTTCAAATATAAATTTAATTCTTAGATAAAGATAATAAGAGTGTAGTGTATAACAAAAAAAAAAAAAAAAAAAAAAGAATGTATAATTATTATTTTGTAAAATTTTATTTAAAGTGTGGTATACTATTATAAGTGGTACACACGAATAAACTCCCCCCCATTAGGGTTACTAATGGGGGGAATAAAAAAAAAAAAAAAAAATAAAAAAATAAAAAAAAAAAAAAAACACACACACACACACACACACACACACACACACACACAGACACACACACACACACACACACACACACACACACACATATAGACGGACGATAGTGATTTTTGGCATGTCCTGCACCAGGACAACTCGTTTCCGTGAAAACCTCGAAAAAAAAAATCACACCAAATCAATACTTTCTTTATAGCCTTCAGCTATAGCAAGAAAGTACAAATATTTGTATCTGATCATAATCAAAAAGATTCACATTCATGCGCTGACATTAGGTCCTTACCTATGAAATCGGCGTTTTGGATGGGAGGAACAAAAAGCCCTTTTTTTTTTAATCTATCTATCTATCTACTTCTATCTTGATAAATTGTCTAATGTTGACATTTTTCCTTCTTCTTGTATCAAACTCCGAGTTCACCTAGACAGTTGTCTGACTATGAAAGTTCAAATAAGTAAGACCGTTAGTTCGAGTTTCTACGGATTACGGCAAATCAAGCTTGTTAATAACTGTCTACCAATGGAAAAAAGGAAAGCTTAAGTAAATGCATTTGTGGTATCAAAAATAGACTACTGCAATAGCTTTTATGCAGGCCAACCAAAATGTCTATTGAATAGGCTACAATTGATTGTAAATGCGTGCGCTCGCATGATTTCTGGTCAGTCGAAATTTACACACATTACTCCTCTTCTCCAGAAGCTTCACTGGCTCCGTATACCGGAGCGCATCGAGTTCAAAGTGTGCACGATGGTCCACAAAGCTTTATTTGGAAAAACACCCAAATATCTCGCTGATTTAATCAAACCAGTCACCCTCGGCAAAAAAAAGCCTTACACTGCGCTCGGCTGAGACTGGAGCCAAATCAAGGATTGAAGAACCTATTAGAAGAGTTAACACAATATTTGGAGAGCGTGCATTTGCAGTTGCTGGCCCTCTGGCCTGGAACCACCTGCCACATCATGTGAGAGAGCTAGAGGACCATGAAAAGTTCCGGAATGCACTGAAGACAAGCAAATTTCTGGCATCGTTTGCACCAGCGCCCTTGGAGTGACTACATCACGAAACGGCGCTATAAAGAAATCATCAACTCAACATTATCATCATATCTATCTATCTATCTATCTATCTACTTCTATCTATCTATCTATCTATCTATCTATCTATCTATCTATCTATCTATCTATCTATCTATATATCTATCTATCTATCTATCTATCTATCTATCTATCTATCTATCTATCTATCTATCTATCTACTTCTATCTATCTATCTATCTATCTATCTATCTATCTATCTATCTATCTATCTATCTATCTACTATTCTATAAAATTCAACGGCCTCTCAATACAAAATAAATGTGCGTTAATGGATGAAAAACTGAAGAACTCCTGAACAGAAGCACGTCATATTCACAACAAATATTGTTCAGACCTTCGGATGTGCATTAGAGTGGAGTGAAATGTCTTTTTTCGTTTTATCGAACACAAATAGCGAAGAAAAGGTGCCTTTTAGGATCAAATTTACTTATTCGAAAACATACTTAAGTAAAAATGAGAGGATCTTTCCGCACAACGCCATCGAATGTTATGTTAAAAAGTAATTTTAAGCTCATGTTTGACGCTGTTAAAAAATATTTAAAAATATTTTTTGCCATTTATATTTGCTTAATTCATTATTTCTGAAACGTTCAGTTCTTCAGATGACTACAATCGCATATAAGGAAGAAATTTCTGAAAAAAAAAAGTTCACTTTTTGACCTCCCTACAGTATTGAGGAAACGTTACAGGTATGGAGTGTCAAGCAGGGCAATAACTCCAATTGCATAATATGTTTCGTTTGATATTAAGGCTGATGCCCCTTTTTATATTAATGTATTTAATAAGACACAAGACAAAGGGAGAAAACTTTGTAAGGAAAGTCATACATTGATGGAAGAGATTTTTCATAAAATATCAGCATTGTACTGGAATGTAAGAAAGAAACATGAAATATTCCTGAAAAAACGGTAAATGCTACAAAAAAATAGATTTAAGAGCACATTATGCTAATTAAAGAGACGGGGTCTATTTACGGGGGATACCTAGTACCTAAGATGGGCTCAGCGAAACATTTTTCAGATGAAATATTTCTCAACGTACCCTGATGGCAATCGATTGTGATGGACCAAATGTTAACACCGGAAATAATGGTGAAATCATCAGACTGCTTAAAAAAGACTTAAAGACCACTGCAATGGATAATTTGTAAACAACAACATATGAATGAACTATCATTGAGAACTTTTGTTTCTTTATATGGATGGGTGTACTTCCGGACCTAAGTCTTACATTGGACCACTGAGAAAAGCTCCCGAAACTTGCGAAAAATTGCCTATTAAAATAATTCAACGAATTGAAGTACAAACGTTTACAAAAATTACCCAAAAATTGAGAACAGACCAACCGTATTTGCACATGACATTACGTCAGCAGTAACAACAAACGATTTTCCTAAAGATCTGACAAAAAGATCTCCAGGCCAGATTTTACACGTTCTTTGGCTTACACAAGCCAACCAAATACTACGTCTGTATGTAGCAACGGAATCACCGTCGGAAACTTTGACAACTCTAGCTGCTTTTGTGATAAAAGTGTATCCTCCATCATAGGCTCTTATAAAAATAATTGTTCATGTAAATATGACTCATATCATTTTTTTTCATCATTTTGGCCTCGAAATATTTGCTAGATATCAAAAAAGTACAAGATTCAGTCTTTGGAAAACATAGCTCTTTTAGGCATTCGGAAAGTATGTTATTAGCGATGATTATCGGCAAAAACAAACTCATTAAAGAATTCACAACATGACGTAGCTTAAAGGCACGCAAAATATCAAATATCTCACACAATGACTTTCAAGAGGCCTGAAATATATTTCAATGCTGCAACTTAAGTTGATCTAATAAGATATTAGGAAAATACCTATTAATGAGCCTCTTTTAGAAAAAAAATATTCGATGAGAAAGTTCAATCTAGTGGTGACAGTGACATGCATTTTTTACAGATCCCATGTAAGGTAGTAATAAATTTCCGAATAAATAGTTTCTCCCATTCCTTTAAAATAACTCATTTGCTATTGACTGAAGTGCTAACGAGGGCTCCAATCGAATTTAAATTTTGAATTTTAAATCTGAAGATTAAGATTAAATGTTTTTTTTTACCATATATTGCCTACCCATAAGACTAATGTGCCCGTATGGGATGCACGCCCCTGCTCTCATGCTATACTTAGGCCCTGTATTTTGAAGTATCGTAAAGTTAACTAAAATGCAATTTTAGTTAAATCATCATAATATTTCACTCACCGAATTTCGGCAGTAAATATTTAGTAACTTTAACTTTCGATTTTCAAGATGGCGGCGCTTCACTGACAGCCGCTGTTCTTTTTTGATGTAAGGATACATCAAAATTGTTGCAAACTGAACATTTTTTGTCTCGTTTTTTAGCTTAATGAAGTTTGGGCATGTGATTTTTATGAATAGTTGTTTGTTTTAAAGCTTTTGAATGGCATTTTTATTCTTTCCAAAATTTGGGGGCGTGGCTTCATACTTCGGTAATGTTCGGTTTTAGTTAACTCGAGATTGAGTATTTTGAATAAAAGTTGAAGTAATAGTTAACTAAAATATTACTACACTTCAATATACCGGGCCTTAGGCAGTTGAAAGAGCAGTGAAAATAACAAGAAAAGCTGCTTTGAGCCAATGTACCAAAAATTTAGATTTGTGGCTAGAAGGAGCATAATGCCGAAAATTAAAAAAAAGGCAATTTTCAAGCAAAATGTTTTTTTTTTTTTTATAAAACCTGTACTTTTTTCTTCTTGTATTGTTTTGGAATGTACGAATAAATGCTTGTAGTACTTTTATTTTAATTTTTTACACCTTGACTAACTTTATTCAGCTCAATATTGAGCTGGAGCTATGTTACAAATTTTCAACAAAAACATAAACTTTAAAGTCAGTGTGCGGGAAGAAGGAATTTTTTGAAAAATCTGATTTTTTTTCTTTATTTTTTATTTCATAAATGGCACAAAAAAAATGGTATATGGTTTTGAAAAAAAAAAAAAAAAAAAATCTCATACAAGATCACTCCACTCTAATGTGCATCCTCATCATTAAAAGATTTTAAGTTGTTGTTTTTTAAATAAATAAACATGATCGATCACAACCCCTTTTTCTGTAAAACCTATGCGTGAAACAAAACTTATTTTGACATTCGAATTTCAAATAAATTGCCAGCACTTCAACATAGGCTTCAAAGTTGCCATACAACTCGATTCTTTTTCGGTTGAATTCCGTTGAGTACCTACCTATATTCTTTATTTATTGCAAAATTATACTTCAACCAGTTATAACATGTATTTTTTAGAAATAATTACGATCGATTTGGTCAACTTTTTATATGAAACCGTACTTTTTGCGGCATTTAATTTTTTTAATATTATCTATCTATCTATCTATCTATCTATCTACTTCTATCTATCTATCTATCTTCTATCTATCTATCTTTCTATCTATCTATCTATCTATCTATCTATCTATCTATCTATCTATCTATCTATCTATCTATCTACTATCTATCTATCTATCTATCTATCTACTACTTTATAAAATTCAACGGTCTCCCCATACAAAATAATTGTGCGTTAATGGCATTCAAACTGAAGAACTCCTGAACAGATGCACGTCATATTCACAACAAATATTGTTCAGGACTTGGGATGTGCTTCCTCATCATTAATAGATTTTAAATTGTTGTTTTTTATAAAAATAAACATGATCGATCACAACACCTTTTTATGTAAAACCTATGCGTGAAACAAAACTCATATTGACAGCATATAAACAGCCTAGGGGAAAACCATAACACGACACCTGAGGCCCAACAAGTCAACCAGATCTGGACAAGCCAAAAAACTGCAATAATAACCAGTGCTACCGAAACCGTTGGTTACATGCCACCAGTCAAGAGAACAGACTGATTTGATACAGACTGTCATGAGGCAACTAGGAAGAAAAATGAGGCATATCAAAAAATTATTTCTGGCCACTGTACCCGTGGTACAAAAGAGACGTACAAGAGACTTAGACGAGAGGAAAAACGACTACACAGGAAAAAAAAGCGAGAGTACCTCAAACTTGAGGTAAAACAGCTACAAGGTTATTATTCATCCAACCAAAATAAACTGTTTTACCGAAAAGTAAATAACATGAGGAAAGAATTCAAGCCACGTAAAACCATGTGTAAAGATAAGAGTGGAAATATACTTACTCAACGTGGGCAGATCCTGGAACGCTGGATGGAACACTTTGACGAACTACTCAACAAATCCAGGGACCCCACCAACAGTGAAGACCCCACTAATACATCACCTCTGTACTCTAGTGAAGATAACGAAAGTCGGGAGTCACCTACTATTGGTGAAGTAAAGGATGCCATCAAGAAACTGAAGAACAACAAAGCACCAGGAATGGATAACTTACCAACAGAGCTCTTCAAACAAGGAGGAGACCACCTACATAGACACCTTCATTATCTTATAAAAAACATATGGACTACTGAAACAATGCCCCAAAAATGGAACGAGGGAATTCTATGCCCACTACATAAAAAAGGAATGACCAGATGGAATGCAGCAACTATAGAGAAATAACTCTGCTGAATTCAGCTTACAAAATCCTCTCAGCCATTATATTCAGGAGGCTAGAGCCATATGTGGAGGCGAAACTCGGTGAGTACCAGGCTGGCTTCCGACGAGGAAAATCTTGTGTCAACCAAATATTTATCCTAAAACAAATTCTACAAAAGACAATGGAATTCAACGTCCCGACCTACCACTTGTTTGTATCATAAAAGACTTTGACCGAATTCATTGAAAAAGGTACATTAAATTATGGAGTTTTAATTCCATGGAGAGGATATCAATTTTATTTAGTTCCAAACGACATATTATTGCAGTTTTCATTTTGTTACTATCTCCATGATTATAATACACAACTTAAGTGTTGTCGAGGGTATAATAATACGCCAATATCACCCCTTTTTCAAAGAAGATTGGCAAAAGCTGCAAGGATTTTGTTCATTAGAGATTTGGATTATAATTTGTAAGTACGCATGCAGCATTTGTACGCGCACACCCGTCTGCTTGTGGGCATCCATTTAATATGAATCATAAATGTCATTTTTTAACATTGCTTACAGATTACAGACGCATATTTTTTTTGCTGTGAGCGAAAATGACTAGCTTGGCACTTTCTATGGAGTTTTGTTGAATTAACGGATATTTTGACTGTAGGAAAGTTACCGAGTAAAAAAATATAGAGTTTTTCAAAATGCGTGCGTTAACTTATTTGTGCGAGCTAAATTTTTATCCATCTTCCGAGTTATATACCTCGATGCTTTGGAACTAGCTTACTATAGCAGTGTATTCCTCCGCCGAATCTTCCTAGTTGACGGAGCCTAAACACGCGAAATGCGAAAAATTCGAGTTTATATGAGGCCTTAAATTAAGTTTTGAAATTTGTTTAGTTTTAAAATTACTATAATTGTCAAAATGTCAAACGACCGTAATTCTAACTTAAACCTAACCATTTCTAATATCGACGAAAATATATTTTTTTTGTTTTTAAATATCGGTACTTTTGATAAATCGATATATTTCGCCCATCCCTGTTTCAATGTTGTTTGAAAAAATGGCGGCTTTGTAAATTTCTCGTAGCTATCCTAAAATTTTCTTACTTTTAAAGTAAATAACTTTGTTTTCTCGTGTTGTGGACATCTAAGAAGCATTTCATGTAAATATCAGCTCTAAATCACTATTGAATTGGCATGTCGTATTCAAATTGTGGATAAATCTTGTTTTTGGAATATATCTCCCCATAGAAGCATTTTTAGTTGTGATGGAGTGCTGAACATTCCTATTTCACCAGGCAACCACGAAAATATATGTAAATCGACTGACGAAATAGGAGTCTAAGGCCCATAGCCATACCTCAATACCCATAGCAAACAGTTAATTTCATCAATTTATCATAGCAACCTGGCACGCATGCTTGGATTTTTTTTCCAGGTTTTTTTTATCATTGCTCCATTATATACTACCTACGGATCTTCTTGGCTTTAAATGGATTTAGTTAAAGCTAAGGCCCCTTACGCGCTAGCGTTTAACCGCTTAGGCGGTTCCATAGATAAGTATACTATAATACTACGTATTATAGATGTGCCACTGAACCCTGTTTCAGTGCATTATGTAGGAAAAACAAGGTGTATGGAAATAGTAAAAAGAGTCATCTATACTTCGGGGCGTAAGGTTTTTGTACAAACCCCCCCTGGGGACTTCTTCTTCTTCTTAAAAAATATATTTTTTGTTTCTGCCATACTTATTTCACAAGAAAAACAACGTTTTATTACATAGATATATTTTTTATTAACATTTTAAGGAGTGAATTATAATACAAATTTACAATGAAATAAAGCTTGTACATTCTAAAATCTAAATCTAAGCTGCGAAGATATGTACCATTTAAGATTCATATTAAACGAATTCCCACAAGCAGACATGTACCATTTCGCGCTAACACATGCCGCATGTGGACCTACAATCTAAAAACCCAATCTCAAGTGAACATAAGCCCTGCAACTCTTGCCGACCTTCCCTGAAACAGAGGTGACATTGGCAAAGTGAACCATTTTTTAAACTATGGGTGATACATTATTGTTATTGATACGTGATTACATTAATACATAATATTTTAGATAGCTCAGTTCGTAGAGTGCTTGCATTCCATGCCGTGAGCTGGGGTTCGAATCCCACCGAGGCAGGGTGTGAGAAATGATTATCCGTTTCGGTGTTTATTTCAAACCTCAAATCAAAATACCGGCAAGGTTTACTCAGCCTTAACCAGAAATGAGAACCAGCCTCTCGGGAGCTGGGAAACCCCCACTTCAACTGAAGAGGTTGGCGTAAGGCCGACCCCCTTACCTGTAAAAATAAATAGGTTCCACTCGCCACATGCGAGCCCTTTGGGGATAACGCGGCAAGATGTTACACTATATGTGTAGCTTAGTTGCGTTTTTTTTTTGCCTATGAAGAATAAATTGAATAAAATATTATGGTATAAAGTTGAAACAATTATTTTTATGTCTTTTGGAGAAAATAGTTCAATGTTTTCTCATTATAATAATCAAACTATTTAACTTACATAGTTGAATTTCTAACCTATTTATGGTTTTACACATAGTTTCCATTTAACCTAATAACTCGTCGTAAAACCAAACAGTTTTTAAATAAAATTTTACACTTTCACATTCACTTTCATGATCTGTTTTATCTGATGTATTCCTTTTGTGTTATTGCAGGTCAGACCATGGTCCATTTGCAACTTTTTTATCTGCCGACGTTTCGCTTTCACGGCGTGGTGGTATTTTTATGGGGTTTCGTTTTCAGTGACTGACTGGTAGTATGATGAAAATTGTGGGAATCGGAAGAATCGATTTCTGAAACATAAATAAAAAAAGAAGAATTAGTTTATGGGTTCAAAATTTGCAAGAAAGAAGGAAGGTCTAAGATAATATTGTTTTTGCTAATCTCATCGATGTGAAATTCAATGGAAGTTTCCTTGCTCCCATAAAAACTTTTCACATTTCTTATGAAGGCTAATGAACTTGCTGGTACTAAGATTTAAATAAGACAAAAATACCAAAACGGAAAATACTATCTGACACCGTCCATGACAATTGAATCCAAGCAATGGTGTTAAATACAAGCGTTTTTCAAAATTAAGTGTCGACCAAACGTTATTTCTTAAACATTTTACAAAATCGATGACAGATTACATGCACATTAAAAAATATAAAATAAACTGCAACTTACTTGGATTTCCAATACCGCTTACGGTAGACTCAGTTCGTTCTTGTAAAAATGAAACACTTCATAAACATGTCCAATCACTGAATGAAATAGCGCATTTTTTCCGTAATTGTTTGAAGAACAAAAGGTTACTTTTGTCATTTTTTTCAGCAGACGCCATTAAACACAGACAACAAATTTCTACTGTCACATGTTTTGATTGGAACTATAATCTATAATCTAAGTTGCAAAGATATATTCATTTAAAGCTCTCAGATGTATGCCCACAAACCAACAAGTGTAGTTCGCGCTTACAAATGCTGAATGTGTACTTACAAATAAAATCCAAACCTCAAATGAACATAAGCCCCACAACTTTTGCCGACCTTCCCTGAAACAGGGGTGACATTGGCAAAGTGAACCATTTTTTACAGTATGGGTGGTCAGCCTCATACCAACCTATAAGTCAAGGAATATGAATAATAAATTACATTTAAATATAAAAAAGAACAAAACCTTACAAAGAAATCTATACAAAAAAAAAAAAAAAAAAAAAGTCAAAAATTTCCTATGCAAAAAATGTAGCAAATGAATACACCAACATTAGAAATCAACATTGCAGATTAGCCGCCACTTCTTCCTGTCCTTGCATACTTCTTTCATTTCATCCAGAGTCATAACCTTTTTCATACAAGTCCTCCTTTTAGTATGACTCTGGATATCCCATTCATTCGCTATTTCAGAGATTTGATCCTTCCATACTTTTCTCGGTCTTCCTCTACCACGACATCCATCTATTCTAGCAACATATACTTTCTTCGTCAATCTTTCATCACTCATTCTCTCCAAGTTCCCGAACCATCTTAACATATGTTATGTTTCGATTGAAAGGTATCTTCAGGATACTTACATCCGGCTAGCTCTCATCAGCATCACTCTCAGGGCGTGGGGTTCTTTCTTTGGTATTGCTTACTTATATCTTGGGAAGGGTTTTATAATGAAAAGATAAAGTTAACATGAACAAATAAGGGTTTATTACTGTACTAATATGGGGGGGGGGAAAGGGAAATAAGGGATTGGCCAGACTTACAGGTTGTCACTAGAACACTCCCTATTCCGTTGGCTGGAGTTCTAAACGGAAGGCCTGGGGCAGCGCCCCAGGCTAGCGGCAGTTCACAAGGCGGGCGCCTCCACACGTGGGAGCCCCTGGGTGGGCGCTCCTATGCCTCTGGTCCACAAGGCGGGTGCCTTGCTGGCAGGAAATCCAAGTAGATGGGGGGGGAGGGAGCTCCATTGTAGTGCCCCCTCTTGCACCGCTTGGTGCTTGGTCGCTAACGTCTTAATCGCTTGGCATCTTGCCGGGAACTAACGATGAACTCACGAGCGTGGGCCGATTGATTCGCACGGCGCAGTTCGGCCGTTTCCGTGACCGTTCGGCCCACAAACAGACACTGCACACTTCGGGATTGTTTTTTTTTATAATATGTTATTTAAAATAACATAACACATACTTCTTTTAATCTTCACTTTCACACTTTCCCTTACACCACATTCTTCTCTTACAAAATCATTCCTCACCCTGTCACTTCGTTTTTTCCCAATCATACTTCTTAGATAGTCCATTTCTACTGTATGGACTTTACTAATTTCCCTTTCACTCACCGTCCAGGCTTCACTTCCATACATCAAGGTTGGCACTAGTATACCACCGTGCACCGCCAATCTAACATTTTTTGAGAGATTTTGGTTCCTGGCGATGCAAGCGGTCGCACCCAGTACACACCTGCCTTTCATTATTCTTCTTTCAAATTCACCGGCCATTCTTCCATCTTTTTCAAACTTACATCCCAAATATACAAACTCATTTACAACATCAACATTCATTCCATTAATTTTAAATTCATAATTCATATTTTCATCATCTCTTTCAAAAATCAAAACTTTCGTCTTTCTTGCATTCAACTTCAAATTATTACCTTTCAAAGCTTCGTTCAATCTAGAGAGCATCATTTGCAATTCCACTGCTGAATCAGATACAAGGACTGCATCATCCGCATACAGTAGAACGCTTACTTTGCTCTCTCCTATCATTAATCCACAAGCATCTCGAACACACTTGTCCATGACTATGTTAAATAGCCATGGGCTCATCACACATCCTTGCCTTACACCCTTAAAAACTTCAAACCATTCACTATACTCACCATCAATACGAATGCAGGCCATACTATTCTCATAGTTCGCATGCACCGCATTGAGTAGAGCTCCATTCACTCCGTATGCTTTCAAAACATCCCACAACATACCTCTGTCCACTGAGTCAAAAGCCTTTTCCAGATCCACAAAGGCCGTGAATAGTTTCCCCCTCACCGACAATTGTTTTTCAACAAGTTGTCGTAGAGTGAAAATCTGATCAACACAGCCTCTACCGGCCATAAAGCCGGACTGTATATCGGAAACCCTTTTGCTAGTAGTCAGAATCACATTTTTTATAATCACCTTACAGAAGACTTTTCCTGGTATACTGAGTAGACTGATTGGTCTGAAGTTCTGACAGTCTTTTTTGTCCCCTTTACCTTTGTAAATGGGAACAATGACTGCCTTCCTCCAATCCATCGGTACTACTCCTGCATTCACACAAAGCTTACATAATTCAAACATCCAATCTATCACACATTCACCTCCTGCTTTCAACATTTCACCATTTATACCATCAAACCCAGCAGACTTCCCATTCTTCAGACGTGAAATAGACACTTTCATTTCTTCTTTCAAAATCTTCAATTCATTCTCTTCATCTGTCTGTTCATAAATTCTTCTTTCACCCTGGCCAAAAATTTCTTGAAAATAGTTTTTCCATCTCTTGCATACTTCTTCATTCTCCCATACCATCTCACCGGCAGCACTTTTGACTCCCGGAGTGGTCAATGCAGAAGATTTATTTCTATCCGCATTGATCCACCTCCAAAATTCCTTCTTACTGTCGGTGAAACTTTTGTTAATCCTTTCATCAATCTTTCTTTGTTCATTCATCTTGCTTTCATAAATTATAGTCTTCGCCATTCTCTTAGCTATCTTATATTCGTCTTCTAGCTTTCTATCATTTCTATCATTCAGCCAATTTTCATAACACTTTTTCTTAACTTTCACAGCTTCTTTCACTCTATCATTCCACCAGGCATCTCCTTTCAATTTTCCACCTTTCGTTACCCCACATACTTTTTTAGCACATTCAATCATTCCTTCCTTCAGATCTTTCCACATGCTTTCAATATCTTTTCCACACACATTCTTCTCAAGTTCATTTACACTTAAAATTTTGTGGAGCTCTGATACATACTTCTCTTTCACATTTTCTTCATTCAGCCTTTCTACTTTTATTCTAGTCATTCTTACTTGCTTCTTGCGTTTCTTCTTTCTTACTTCACCAAGCATTATTTTAGCACATAAGAGATAGTGATCACTGCCTATTTCAGGCCCGCGGTAGACACGGCTATCTCTTACGGCTCCTCTCAATCTTTCATCCACACAGATGTAGTCAATGATTGTGCGACTTCCCACAATCTGCCTCGTGTACAGATGCACATCCTTATGCCGAAACCAAGTATTCGATGCAAAAAGACTGTGCTCCGCACACAAAGCAATCAGATGTCGCCCATTATCATTGACTACACCTATCCCACCAGGACCAATAATTTTCAAACTTTCATCCCTCTGCGCACCTATCCATCCATTCATATCACCTAAAATTACAATGTTTTCATTCTTCTTCCTTTCATGCACAACCGCATTCAGCTCATTCCAAAAACTCGTTCTCACCTCCATACACTCTGAATCAACAGGAGCATAACAGGTCACCAAGAAAAGTTTCAAACTGTTAATTTTGAATTTAACAACCAAAATCCTGGGAGAAATTCTTTGGTAACCCGCTATGCATCCCTTCACACACTCACTCACAATTACACCTACACCCTGCCTTTCATTCCCATCTTCCACACCTGACCAAATATACAATTCACCATTCGCTAATACTTTCTCACCATTCCCTTTCATTTTTGTTTCTGTCACACCCATTACTTTTATTCGTTTCTCTTTCATTACATTCATAATTTCTTTCTCCTTGCAATCATTCATCTTCCTTACATTCCATGTAACCATTGATTTAAATAAAATATATAGATGGAGCATTAGCGTATATATCCGATCCACATCATTGTTGCCCTAAATGATAGTGTACGCCCCATTTGCAATCAGTTGTTTACCAAGCGTCGGCAAGGAAACATCGAGGTACCTACATGTAAATTGAAGACGAATATCATGCGAAGATAGCCTGACAGTTCCATAAATTTTTGAAATTTCCCCATATACCTAGTATATGTTATTTAAGTTGATGTAATGAAATAAATGAATCAGTTCTCTTTGAATCAGTTGTCTAGCAACCGCCGGCATGGAAACATTTAGTTATAATAAAAAACAAACAGCATGCCCAAATGTGTGGTGAAAAAATGCCGTAACAGGACCGAAAAAAACAAAACACAGAGAGAAACTAAAAAGAAACGAATAATTCGGCAAAGACGATGGTGGATGATCAAAATTCATAGAAACCGTACCGTACCAGAATGCGCGCGCACAAGTATGTGGGTGCCTGGCATGTGCATGCACAAATTCCCTTTGACTTGCGTCAAAAACCGACACTGGTCGGATCAGCGACAAGCCAAGCCAAGGCGGCACAAACCACGCCCACGGCCGTCCACACGCTTGGCTTGTAATGGCTTGGCAAGCGTGTGGATGCCCCATGACGTATTGTTATGACTATTGCTATGTGTCTGTCTCTTTTGTTCATTACTTCCCTACATAATTTCGGCAGGAAGGTTTATATGGTAAAAAAACTCACGGGCTCTATGTTCATATTTCATTTATATCGATGCTTGAATATTATCCATTGAATAAATTATAATATGTATATGTATTTGTTTTAAATTATTTTTCCTTACATTGTGGGAAACGTATGTTGTGAGACATCAGCCCTTAGTTAAGAGTTGCAAGGTCACCTGTCAGGCTTTCTTCACAGAGCGCGGTATTTTTGACGTATTTAACAGGGGCGCATTTAGGATTTCAATATTTTCAGTGACAAAAAAATGACGTTGAAAATGATACAGACAGTCTCAATAAACATTGACGATACGATAGATTGGTTTCTGTGAAAAAGTAATGAATGAAAACAGTGTTGGACCGGTCCGTAGTCCGTACTAGTGGCATCACTTCAGACTCGTAAATGGAAGGTTGTGGATTCGGATCCCGGCGGAGCACAAAAATATACCATTTATATTTCGAATGTGCTCTTCGCTGGGTTGAAAAATTCATAAACCTTTGCCAATGACCGGTCACCAAAGGTCCATCCAGCCTTACAGCAACTGAGTCTTGCTTGAGTATTGGCGCTTTGTAGCGACGACCAAGCTCGTACACCTCTGCGGCACTACAACAAGTGTCAAAGATCCCTAGAGTCTTTAGAATCTAGGGAGTCTCCCGCACAGGATTTCTTAAAAAAAAAAAGTGTTATTAAAAAATCCAAAACATATCTGAAATTTCTCGGGAAAAAGTTGTGGCGCTTATGTCAATTTTAATTTATTTTTAATGTTAGTGAGCATGCAGCATGCAGCATGTGTTAGCGTCAACTTACAGGTGTCTGCTTGTGGGCATGTATTAAAAATATCCCTTAAATAATAATATTTTCTCGCCACTTACGATGATAATTGATGTATTGTAAGAATTATGTAAATATAATATGGCACATTTTTATTCCATTCTCAAGTCTTAACCGAACTGTGAAAAATGTAAGTCGCTGTGATTAAATTATTCATAATTTCAATAAATATACTTTGCTTACAAAAAATAACTTTTATGTATTTTTTAATGTGGCGGCCTGAGTACGGCCCCTAACGTTGTCATGGAGATCATGAAAGAGACGGAAACATAACAGAATTTATAATGTTTCTTTCTCTTTCTTTCATTATGTGCCTACAATTTTTTGGCACAACCGTTTGTATAGGAAAACAGTCACGCGCTCCATCTATGTATATATTATTTATATCGATGATTGGAACAAAATTTGAATTTCAAAAAAAGCTACCTACCCTCACTTTAATGATTACTTGCCATCTAGCGTATTTTTTTGAAAGTTTGCATGTAAAAGAAGCTTACAAAATATATCTTTCTCGTTTGGGATCAGGGCGTGAATTTGAAGCATATGTGTCAGACAGAGACAACTGTCAAGGCAATATCTCTATGAGTTTCTGCTTGAAATCATATTTCATTTTAGAATGCTGGTTCATTAGTTCCCAGTGACAGGAGCCTGGGCGGTTCGTTCATACTCTGTGTGCTCTGTGGGTAACGCCGTTTAAATTTGTACCATAACTGTCGACCGGCAAGATTCAAGAAAACGAAAACATCGTGAGTTAAATTAAGGTCTATTCAAAATGACGGACAGGTTCGAAAACTTAGGTTTTTTTACATTTCGATATCTCATTTCTTTTTTCGACGACGAATACAAGATTTTATAGCAGTTCGTAAACACTGTTCAGTAAAAATATAAGAGGACCATTTTGAATGTCTATAAATATGAATGTTGTTTGTCTATGAATGTTTAATAAAAATATGAATACGCACATTTAATAACTACCTAAAATCGTTCGTTTATTGTATTTCAATAAGTTTCCTTGACTTATAGGTTAGTATGAAGCTGACCACTCATACTGTAAAAAATAGTTCACTTTACCAATGTTACCATTGTGTCAGGTAAGGTCGGCAAGAGTTGCAGGGTTTATGTTCATTTGAGATTGGGTTTTATATTGTAGGTTCACATGCAGCATGTTTAAGTACGAACTTAAAGTCTTAAATGCAATATATTTTTGTAACTTAGATTATAGATTATCATAGATTTAGATAGATAGGCAATGGTTTTTTTGCGTACATTTTTCACAGTATCCAGCACCGATATAAAAATTAGGTACCTCTGTGGTCCAAATTTCATTTAATCGTTTAGCCCACAGATCACGGAATTTAAACCTTTTTGCTATTTTGAATAACAAACATCAAACGGTGCATTTAAAATATTAATAGCATGTAGTAAGGTTGATTAGATAGTTTTATGTTTCAATTAGGTACGTAAATGTTATTTGTTAGTCAACCATAAATTAACGGTAAGTAGGTGTATTTTTTTAAACCTACGTGAATACACCTTAATACTGGTAACATACGGTAAAGATTGTAAATAAAAAACCGCCCGACATTATCTTAAACTTGTGGCATTTGAAAAATAATACTGTCAGCAATGATAAAAACATACAAACATTAGAAGAATTAATGGATCTAAGTAAAAAATATACAACTGACAACATATTCGAATACATACCTTAATAATGCCAAGCTAACTTCCACTCAAAACATTCACGACAAATTCCCGAGTCTGATGTAAACGTTCTCAGAAGAAAATGAAGGTATCGAATGAGTTTTTTTGTGTTGTCCACACAACATCAAAGAGTTACCATACGTGAAGAAATACTTAAGATTGCAAGATTTTTGTCAGTTCCAATGGAATTGGTAACATACTAAAAGAAAAATTTCGGAGCCAAAAATGGAGACAACCCTTAGCAATCAATATTTCGTGTTTAAATAAGTAAATATTATTGTGGCTAGTACAGAAAATGAAAGATACGTTACTAAGGTATATGAAAAAATACTCAACTTTAAAAACGTTTGACTATTTTGATCGTATCATGCCATCAAAGGGTCAAAAACGGGTTGCGGACATGTAAAATTTGTATGGGAATGGAAAAAAGGCGTTTTTGTTTTATTTTTTAATTACATCGCCACTTAATGCTTTTTGCAGTTTTTTTTTGTATTTCGATACGCTTCTTATTTACTTTACTCTGATAATTTTAGAATTCAGTAGAGATCACCAGTTTTTATGAAAAAGCTGAAAATCATTAGGGGACACACGCACAAGACAAAAGGTACAAATTTCGACGGCGATACCCCTGTGGGTTCGATTGAGCGGTCCAACCACGGTCCCACACGGTCCAACTAGGGATGGGCAAAACATATCGATATATCAAAAGTACCGATATTTTTTTTGAAAAATATCGATAATTTCATCGATATTAGAAATATCGATTGATCGATATTTCGATATTGTTTTTCAAGTAAAAATCGTATCAAAATCGATATTTTTTTGCAAATGTCACATTTCTCCCCACACTTTAAGACCCCATAGAGCGAATACGTCCAAAACGGTGTTCTGGGTTTTAAATGTCCATTATGTTTACTTTTTTTTTTTAATCTGTTACTGTCAGAATAAAATAAAGAAATGTATACTTTACACATGTATACTTCCCTTGTCGCTGGCGCCAATGGCGACGCGCTGTATCACCAGAGCTCCGCGCTTTAAAATTAATTTAAATAATATCTGCAGGCGGACTATTGTTAATCCTGTGTTTCATTTTATTTTTTGAATTTCGAAGATCATTGTAGTGTTTTAATTTTTAAATGAATTACGTGTTAGTTTTATTAAATAAAATAATATAGTGTCGAGTACCGAGTGACCAAAAGTTATTCCATTTTAAACTACCCACTGAACATAAAAATAATAATAAGTGACATTTTGTTTAAAATCAAATATAACAAATTACGATCGAAATTTACTCGATAAAGGAACTCTCTGCACTAAAAGACTCAACATATTTAATAAGTGATTCGACTCTTAAAAATATCCGTGAGAATAACTTGTGCAGAGGAATTAAACGAAGACCGAGAGGCAGACGAGGCGGCCGCAATGACCGCAGAAACCCGGGGACAGCTGCAGACAAGGAGGGGCCCGTGGAAGCTGACAATGTCCACCGCCCGGAATCGAAGGAAGTGTCAAATGGCCTCTGCGGAGGTGTCGAAGCTGACAATTCTGTCAGGAATGGAAGTGTGTGTAAAAGGAAGTATGTGAAACAAGAAGAATGGAAGTTTGCGACATGGAATGTTAGAGAATGGAATGACTGTAAAGAGAATGAAATTTCTGATATTATGGAAAAGAGAGGAATACAAGTGATGTGCGTGACTGAAATAAAAATGATCGGGGATGGAGAAAAGGTATTGAAGAATGAGGAGTATTTTATTTGGAGTGGAATTAAGGATGGATATAAGAGACAAGGCGTGGGAGTAATTTTGAGCGAACGGGCTAAAATATGTGTAAGTAATTATGAAAGAATATGTCCTAGGATTCTGTTGGTAAGAATGAGATTAGGACGTATGAAAATCCTACTGGTAGCTTGTTATGCTCCAGTAGAATCTGATAGCAGAGAAGAAAGAGATGAATTTTGGGAGAGTGTAAATAATGTACTAAGAATGAAAGAAGAGAATGAACGAATTATTCTATTAGGAGATATGAACGGATGGATTGGTATGAAACGAGATGATTGCGGAAAGGTTGTGGGACCGAGTGGTAGAGGAATGATCAATAATAATGGACGAAAGCTTGTCAACACATGTATAGAACACAGACTTTTTGCAACAAACACCTGGTTTAAACACCAAGACTTGCATCTCTATACATGGCAAAATAGGGCAGGCAATCGAACAATTATTGATTATATATGCGTGGATGAAAGAATGAGAGGATGTGTGAGAGATGCAAGAGTGTACCGTGGAGCTGAACTCAGCACAGACCACTATTTGCTATGCGCGAGAATAATGGTAGGGGATTGTAAAAAAGGAAAGAAAAAAATATTGTTAAGAATGAAAAGAATAAAAGTGGATAATTTGAAAGATGACAAGGTGCAAGATGAATATCAAAGTGAGATTGCCAAAAGATTAAATATGGATGAACTACAAAAAATGAAAGATGAAGGATGTGTGGAAAAAGTGTGGCAAATGATGAAGAAAGAACTGACCGAATCTGCTAGAATGACATGCGGAGAAACAAATGTTGGTAAGAAAAAAGGTGATGCCTGGTGGAACGATGGAGTGAAAGAAGCAGTAGAGCAAAAGAAGGAAGCGTATAAGAAATGGTTGAAAGATAAAGGTAATTTGAATTTGGAAATGATGTATATAAGGGCAAAAATGAATACTAAAAAGCTTGTGTATGAAAGTAAGATGGAATTAGAGAAGAAAAATAATGAAAGGGCACAGCAGGACTTCCACACCAACAAAAAAATGTTCTGGAGTTGGGTTCGGAATAATAACGAAAGTGTGGGAGCAACAACTCCGGGCATAAAGAATGCGCAGGGAGTCTTGCTGTGGGATGAAGACGATGTATGTAACAGATGGAAAGAATACTTTGAAGAAATATTAGGACAGGGCGAAAGAAATTTATATGAATGTGACCCTACGAATGAAAGTAATGAGGATATTTTGAAAGAGGAAATAAAAGCAAGCATAAAAGAGCTGAAGAATGGAAAGGCTGCAAGTATGGATGGATTGAATGCCGAGATGTTAAAGGCAGGAGGAGAATGTGTGGTAGAGTGGATGTTTGAATTATGCAAGATGTGTATGAAAGACAGGGTAGTACCGATGGACTGGAGAAAGGTGGTCATTGTCCCTATTTACAAGGGTAAAGGGGACAAGAAAGACTGCCGTAACTTTAGGCCCATTAGTCTCCTTAGTATACCTGGGAAAGTCTTATGCAAAATTGTCATAAAAAAAGTGAGAATGGCCACCGATCACAGGGTCTCTGATATTCAATCTGGTTTTATGCCAGGACGAGGTTGTGTGGACCAAATCTTTACTCTCAGACAGATTGTTGAAAAACATCTGGCTGTGGGGAGGGTGGTCTACGCAGCCTTCGTGGATCTCGAGAGGGCCTTTGACTCGGTGGACAGATGTATGTTGTGGAATGTTCTCAGGAAGTACGGTGTGAATGACAACCTTCTGAATGTGATACGTGCCATCTATGAAAATAGTTCGGCATGTGTAAGAGTGGATGGGAGATATAGTGACTGGTTTGATGTATATAAGGGAGTGAGGCAAGGCTGCGTGATGAGTCCATGGTTGTTTAATATAATCATGGACAGTTGCATAAAAGAAGCTGGAATATCAGAGAGCGGAGTGAAAGTGGGTGAAACAAGAGTTGGAGTACTTCTTTATGCTGATGATGCTATAGTTTTAGCTGACTCGGCGGAGGAACTCCAAGCGATGTTAACCAAACTGAATGATGCATTTTGTAAAAATAGCTTGAAAGTGAATGCGAATAAGACAAAAATATTAGTTTTTGACAGGAATGAAGTATGTGAGGAACTTACAGTTAATTTGAATGGAAAAAAAGTTGAAGTAGTGAATGAGTTTGACTATTTAGGAAGCAAGTTTGAGGCGAATGGTAAGATGACGAAGGAATTAGAGAAGCGTGCCAGCAAAGGAAGATGCGTGATAGGAGCGTTTGGTAGAATAGCGAAGAATAAAAGGATACCAAAGAAAATGAAAATGGCGGTACACAATTGTATATTGTTGCCGACCCTGATGTATGGAAGCGAGTCATGGACGGTGAATGAAAGAGAAGTAAATAAGGTATGCACCATAGAAATGGCTCATTTAAGAATTATGACAGGAAAAACACTGAAAGATAGAGTGAGAAACGAATGGGTTCTGAATGAATGCGGAGTAAAAGAAAGCGTGAAAGTGAAAGTTCAAAGAAGTGTGATGCGATGGTTTGGACATATTGAAAGGATGAATGAAGACCGACTGACAAAAAGAGTGTATAAAGGGAATGTAATAGGTAAGCGTGGAAGGGGAAGACCTAGAAAAGAATGGATTGATCAGATAAGTGAGATTGCGAATGAATGGAATTTACAGAGTGGAAACAAGAGAAGAGCATGCATGAAAAGAGTGATGAAATTAGATGAGATGAAAGAAGTATGCAGGGACAGAGTCAAGTGGAGGCACTTATGTGGAGGTACTGGCCACCCCTAGAGGAATGGCGGCAGGATACAAGACAAGACAAGACAAGACAGATTGTCCGTTTCCAAAAATGATAAAAGTTATTTGAATTCTGTCAAAATATACACAAACTTATGAAATATTACGAAATAATGCTATCTGGGTTCAATGAATAACTTGAATTTTATGAATGAAAGTTATTAATCAAACTCAAAGTTGACCGCATTTTTTTTTCGTGATAATGCATGTTAATTTAACAAAATACAAAAATAAAACAGCTCCGAAAAATCCATACAATTTTGTTAGGCGAAAAGCTACAGAATAAAAGCGGCTGTTTATTTCGTTTCAACGACATTCGAGCTTGAGATGCAGAGCTGAGAGCACGTCCCATTGTCTAAGAAATTTCCGGCACGCGAGCTTACGCATACAACACCCGATTTTGACGTGTGTGTGTGAATCCATTGGCTCACGCACCAGGGTCGCAATCTTTAACTTAATGGGTTTTTTTCTTGATTTAAAAAAAAATTATCGATAGTTTTGAAGTTGAACCATTCTTTTTTATAAATAGTTTTGTGAATTAAAATTGTCTTCACCAACCAAATTTGTCTGGATAGACAATAACGCGGCAAGAAGCTTCACTATATGTGTAGCTTAGTTAAGTTGAGTTGATCATATATTTGTGTTCTTTAACTTGTAGGTTGGCATGTGGCTGACCACCCATGCTGTAAAAAATGTTTTTACTTGCCAATGTCACCGCTATTTCAGAGAAAGTAAAAAAAAAATGTATGTAGGTACACATGCAACATGTGTAACATGTGAATGTAGATGTGCCTGCATATTATAGGCGTGCATTAAATATGAATAAGCCTTGAATGTCAATACATCTTTGTAACAGAGATCGAATAAGCTATATTGAAAACGACCAAAGTCCGTCGATATTGAAAATGAGGCAACTCTGCAGAGGCTCTGGCCACCCCTAGCGGAATGGTGACAGAGTTACAGTTACAGTCTGTAATAATCTATAATCGAAGTTGCAAAGCTAAATTAACAATCAAAACTCGTATCAAATGCATGCCCACAAACACGTGTTAGTTCGCGCTTACAAATGCTGAATGTGAACTTACAAATAAAAACCAAACTAGAAAATGAACAAATAAATAAAGTGGAAATATATCTACAGAGGTACTGGCCACCCCTAGCGGAATAACGACTGGATACAAGTCGCCACCCGAAAAATATTGAGAACTAATGCTGTAGTCCGGTTGGACCGGTCCGTAGTCCGTAGTGGCAACACTTCGGACTCGTAAATGGAAGGTTGTGGATTCGGATCCCAGCGGAGCACAAAAATATACCATTTATATTTCGAATGTGCTCTTCGCTGAGTTGAAAAATTCATAAACCTTTACCAAAGATCGGTCACTGAAAGGTCCATCCAACCTTACAACAACTGGGTCTTGCTTGAGAATTGGCGCTTTCTACAGCGACGACCAAGCTCGCAGAGGGCTCTTGAGGTGTGATACACACAAAAACAGCGCTCACCAAATAAATCATCCTAATATTATTATTATTATTAGTCATTTAGGGCGTTGCTTAAATTACAATTTTAAAACATTAAATAATTGGTAAGATTTCTAATAATGTAGAAGATATGAAACTCTTTTTTTTAATTAGTTTTCGGTGAACGAGGAGTAACCCTGTGCAATAGAAATTTATGAAAGGGACATCGCCATCCCAGATCTGTACACATATAGTATAATTTGAGGCAATGTAACATTATTAGTCAAAATAAATGACACCAAAAATCATTTTTGCGTGCAAAACTTGTAGTTACCATATCACGTCAAAGTAGGAAGGGACAAACATATTTCTGTCTCACGGCTCTCATCTACCAGACAGAGGGAAAAGTATTGAACACAAGATGTTGTGACACACAATGCAAAAACTAATCATTTTTTGCCTTGTGTGTCACGACAGTATGTGCTCAAATCTTTAATCCTTAATTTATACTTTCATTATACTGTTTATGTGAGACATGCCTTTTATTTGGATTTCGAGAATGGAGAGCAAACCATAACACTAGGTATATATAGCGCTCAAAACTCACCGGCGTTTGAGGACGGTAGCCTCTTAAGGTGGCTGTGTTCTGAAGCCAACATTTTTACGTAGCAAATTGCATGTCTCCTCTCTCTCCCCCACCCGTCGACAGATTTTTAACCCAAAATAATTCGAAATTTTGAGGCGTTACCCGCCAGCGACCGATATTTTTTTGGTAAATTTCGATTTTATTTTTTGAAACGCGTTTCTATCCCCCCGTCCCCTCGTCCCCCCGTCGACAGATTTTTAACCCAAAAATTTCGAAATTTTGAGACGTTACCCGCCAGCGACCAAAACGTATTGAGGAAAAATATCGATATATCGATATTTCGATATTTTTTCCTCGATATATTTCGATAGTGTTTAAAAATATCGATTCGATATATATCGATATACTTTTTCATTTGCCCATCCCTAGGTCCAACCCATGGAGTACTAGTCAATGGTCCAACCGCTTGACGCGGTTGCCACAGCGGCTGACCGCTATAGCGGCCAACCGCGACATTGTTGCCACCTTAAGGCTGGTTCGGACAAGGCGAGTAATTTAGTCAAGTAACGAGTAATTTAGTGGCTAAACGTGTGCGAACCCCAACAATTTAGTCCAGTAGTTAAGTCAATGGTTTAGTCAAGCCGATCCATTTCATTCTATTTTTTCGGGCAAGTAGCGGCCCCGCCCACCGTCCGTGGGCGAGTGTTGCCGAGAAGCCACGGAAAAGTCCGAGTCCGAAGAGCCACGGAAAAGCCCGAGTCCGAGTCGAGTTTATTAGCGGCCGCGCCATTGGCCGCTCACTCTTGGCGGGGAAACGGAAATGCAAGAATGGCGGCAATTTAAATTGGCTGCAGTTTGAAAAGATAATGCCCGTTTTCAGCAAGAATATTTAAAGATAAAGTGCTGTTTAAAAATATTTAAGTACTTAAGAACTTCTTATATTTGCGAGCCCGATGTTCCGCTCCCTAAACTTAGCGACCTGTCAGTGAGGTTATGTCATGTTTAAACTGTAAATAAGTGGATATGCACACCGATATCCTTGTTTTTTTAGAAACTCTTGAGAATATAGAAGTTGCTAGGACTTATCTACGTCCAAAAAGTTTTGAGGAAGGTAATTTTTTTTCGATAAGAATAGTATGACATCGAATTTTGGTGCGGATATCAGCTGTCAAAAATACAATCATGTAGCTCCTTGCTGACAATAGAGCTGTACAAATATAGTTTTGGTAAAGATGTTGTGGAAATAACTATTATCGTCCATGAATTTATTACGTATTTAAAAACATCGATCTTTTACATTGATCGATGTTTATAGGTACCTACCATAAATTTGTCATATCACAGGCCTTATGATATCCTTCAGATGGATTGTTACTTGTTGTTTTGTACAGAAACAATTCAGTGACACACGGGGATAACTAATTAGAGGCATTACAATTTTATGCCACTGTAAGCCATCAGCTGGTATCTGTGACAGACGTGAGAGGCGTATGTAGCAGGATTGAACAAGTTTCTCGCGGTCAGCCTCTGAAAAGTTGAACCATGTTTCTTCTTTAACTTGATAATTGATTGGTGACCGCCGTGTATTTGAAAATGCCGATTTTACATGTCGAATATTGATGTTAATTGTCAACAACGAAAAACGCAACAGAGAAATGCATCTGAATGCAGCTGCAGACTACGAGCCGTATTATAGTGTGTGCATACAAAATATACTTTGTACACATCATTGAAAAGATAAAAATTTAATTAAAAAATAATGTTTGCAGCGTAAATGGTAGATATTATTATAAACATCAAATAGTCATGTATTGTTTTTATTAAAAATGTGTATATTATTTTATAAACCATAAAATACATTTTGAATTTACAAAAGTCGAGTTTCGAAGTTGTTTGCTAAACAGGCTCCTAGCTAGGTGGCCGGGCATAAATCAGTTAATATTACCAAACTATAGCCAATTTAAAGGGCTTTATAATAACATGATTTTAATACTCAATTAATATTTTCAAACTGCAGCCAATTCAAATTTTCCGCCATTATAGAAAGGGCTTTCTGCAGCCAACTTCGCACTTGTGTACTGTACTGGACCGTAATGCGAACGCTTCACGGGCGAGTAGCGCCCCGCCCACTACTAAATTACTCGCTACTTGACTAAATCAGTGGCCTCGTGCGAACTAGCCTTTAGTTTTATGGCTTATTTAGTCAAGTACCGAGTAATTTAGTGGCTAAACGTGTGCGAACCACAAAAAATTAGTCCAGTAGTTAAGTCAATCAATGGTTTAGTCAAGCCGATCCATTTCACTCTATTTTTTCGGGCAAGTAGCGGCCCCGCCCACCGTCCGTGGGCGAGTGTTGCCGAGAAGCCACGGAAAAGTCTTAGTCCGAATAGCCACGGAAAAGCCCGAGTCCGAGTCGAGTTTATTAGCGGCCGCGCCATTGGCCGCTCACTCTTGGCGGGGAAACGGAAATGCAACAATGGCGGCAATTTAAATTGGCTGCAGTTTGAAAAGATAATGCCCGTTTACAGCAAGAATATTTAAAGATAAAGTGCTGTTTAAAAATATTTAAGTACTTAAGAACTTCTTATATTTGCGAGCCCGATGTTTCGCTCCCTAAACTTAGCGACCTGTCAGTGAGGTTGTCATGTTTAAACTGTAAATAAGTGGATATGCACACCGATATCCTTGTTTTTTTAGAAACTCTTGAGAATATAGAAGTTGCTAGGACTTATCTACGTCCAAAAAGTTTTGAGAAAGGTTATTTTTTTTGATAAGAATAGTATGACATCGATTTTTGGTGCGGAAATCAGCTGTCAAAAATACAATCATGTATATACATCATCCTTGCTGGATGAAATTGTAGTAATTTTTAAGTTTTCGGACAATAGAGCTGTACAAATATAGTTTTGGTAAAGATGTTGTGGAAATAACTATTATCGTCCATGAATTTATTACGTATTTAAAAACATCGATCTTTTACATTGATCGATGTTTATAGGTACCTACCATAAATTTGTCATATCACAGGCCTTATGATATCCTTCAGATGGATTGTTACTTATTGTTTTGTACAGAAACAATTCAGTGACACACGGGGATAACTGATTAGATAGTGTGAGAGCCGGCCGCACGAAACCTTACCTCATTTCTACCAGGCAGAGACTAGTAAGAGGTGATGCTCCACATTAATTACCTGCTTTTAGCACAAAAATTAATGTTCCAAACCTGGAGCGTTTTGAATGCGGCCATTTTTTTGTAAATTATAAAAAACGATCTTTTGAAGTTAGTTGTATGAGCCATGGAGATAAAGTAAAAAAATATTATACTACATACATTACTTGTAATAAGAGGATAAACATACTACAAATTTGTATTTCCAACCCTTCTTGTTCAGGAGAAAAAGGGGTAAAATGTTATTTTTTACAATATATTTTATAACTCAAAAACAAAATAGAAATTGTGATATTTTTGTACGTAAAATATAGAAACATAAATTTTTATACAATAATGACCTCTTACATATTCTTGCTATCTGCTATAGTTTCAGAGAAAATAAAGTTTGAAGTGAAATATTTTCCCAAAAACCGTTACAGCGTTTCCCGTTTTTTGGTCAAAATCCGGTTTGAACGCCTTAGTGTTTGATTGTAAAAATATATAAAAAATACCATCCCCTAGAAGATTAAATTGCCTGTAAAACTGTATGGATATAAACTATTTTATCGTGAAAGGTTTGAACAGAATAGCGGTTAATCTTGTGGTAACATATTTTGCGTGATATTATGATGATAATATGAAATCATCATAATATTACGCAGATACTCGTGCTAGATAGGTAAGTACTTATATACAACCATCAAAATACGTTACAAAAGTTAAACCGCTATAACATACAATCCTTTCACAATAAAAGAGTAAATATTCATACAATTTTAAAGGAAATTTAATCTTCTAGGTGATGGTATTTTTTATAAATTTTTAAAATAAAATACTAAGGCGTTCAAACCGAATTTTGAACCAAAAACGGGAACTGCCGTAAAGTTTTTTAGAAAATGCTCTGAAACTACAGCAGATAGCAAGAATATGTAAGAGATTATTATTGTATACAAATTTATGTTCTTATATTTGACGTACAAAAATATCATATTTTTTATTTTGTTTTTGAGTTATAAAATATATTGTAAACAATAACATTTTACCCCTTTTTTTCCTGAACAAGAAGGGTTGGAAATACAAATTTGTAGTATGTTTATCTTCTTATTACAAGTAATGTATGTAATATCATATTTTTTTACTTTATTTCCATGGCTCATACAACTAACTTCAAAAGATCGTTTTTTATAATTTACAAAAAAATAGCCGCATTCAAAACGCTCCAGGTTTGGAATATTTTTTTTTATGCAAAAAGCAGGTAATTAATATGGAGCATTAGTTTTTACTAGTCTCTGCCTGGTAGTCGATGAGGTAGTTTGCACCATTTTTTGGGCCTCTTTGAAGAGGCCGCATCCAAAACGCTCCAGGATAGGAAACGGCAGATCTGTGAAAAAATCATGTACTCGATGCAAACTACCAGCCTGACCATGTCTCTGCCTGGTAGTCGATGAGGTAAGGTTTCATACGTCTAGCTCTTAGACTAAGAGGCATTACAATTTTATGCCACTGTAAGCCATCAGCTGGTATCTGTGACAGACGTGAGAGGCGTAAATGTAGCAGGATTGAACAAGTTTCTCGCGGTCAGCCTCTGAAAAGTTGAACCATGTTTCTTCTTTAACTTGATAATTGATTGGTGACCGCCGCGTATTTGAAAATGCCGATTTTACATGTCGAATATTGATGTTAATTGTCAACAACGAAAAACGCAACAGAGAAATGCATCTGAATGCAGCTGCAGACTACGAGCCGTATTATAGTGTGTGCATACAAAATATACTTTGTACACATCATTGAAAAGATAAAAATTCAATTAAAAAATAATGTTTGCAGCGTAAATGGTAGATATTATTATAAACATCAAATAGTCATGTGTTGTTTTTATTTAAAATGTGTATATTATTTTATAAACCATAAAATACATTTCGAATTTACAAAAATCGAGTTTCGTAGTTGTTTGCTAAACAGGCTCCTAGCTAGGTGGCCGGGCATAAATCAGTTAATATTACCAAACCACAGCCAATTTCAATTTGCCGCCATTATAGAAAGGGCTTTATAATAACATGATTTTAATACTCAATTAATATTTTCAAACTGCAGCCAATTTAAATTTGCCGCCATTATAGAAAGGGCTTTCTGCAGCCAACTTCGCACTTGTGTACTGTACTGGACCGTAATGCGAACGCTTCACGGGCGAGTAGCGCCCCGCCCACCACTAAATTACTCGGTACTTGACTAAATTAGTCGCCTTGTGCGAACTAATAATTGGCAATTGAAGAAGCTAAAAAGGGCTAGATCGGGCTAAAAGGAGCACAAAAAGAGTTGGTGTAAAAAAAGGCTAAAAAAACACAAGTGCAATTCTCGATGTTCGGTTGCACTAAAGATATTAGTTGCCGGTGGAGATTAATAGCCCTTGCGAAAGAGTTCCTTTGCCGTTTTGCGATTCTCGTTCCCACCGACCTTCCGACTATCCTTACAAGGGACAGCAATGGGTTTTTTAAGTTTTTTCTCGATTGGCCAGACTGACGGATGATCGATGTGATAATCGTCCGACAGGTGCCAGGGTGTCTATTCCCATTTGACCCATAGACAATAATCTTCTAGAATTTACGAAAATATGTCAAAAAAGCCATAAACGGTATTCCACAAGGTCTCACCTCGATTCTTGTCATTAGAGAAGAATCATGAGCCATTTTGCCGGTGAGTTGCATCTCGAGCGCTCAAAATGTATGAAGATCTATGTTACGGAGGTTATGTTGCGAAGATTTTGAGAAGTATTTATTTTTAAAAGGTGAAATGTTATTCCTCCGTAAAATAACATATCATAATATTAAGAAGTACTTCAGTATCATATTTTTAATTTAGAATTCGTGGTTTTAAGGGGAAAAACTTGGTCGATGAAAACATTATAAGTACTTTTATTGCAATTCCAATGCAACGTTATTTTATACGATAATAATCTCAGAAAATTATAACACTGTCCAAAATATGTTAATAATAATATTATTTTTAATTCCCAGCTGACTTTTGCGAGAGCGAATAAAAATATATGATTTAGAGTGAGACAGCATGATCAAAAACAACGTTGCCAAATCGTTTTGATAGAATCGTATTAGACAGAAACACTTGCATTGCAGAATACGAGGCGGCCATTTTTTGTGAATCTTGATTTCTGGGACTCGAGATTTTTGTGAGAAATGGGAATAGCAGCCCAGCTCAAAGAGTAAATTTCCCCATATATTTAAAAAAAAATACTTAAACTCCATCAAAAAGTAGTAAAACAGTAATAAGTGCAAATAAGTACGTAACTGAATGAAAATACATAAAACTACATTACAATGTAATGAAAAACTCAGTTCTCAACAATACGATGTTTGGTGAAAACTATTTTTTATATTGTACTTTTACTCCTTCAACTTGTTAAAACTAGCCCAATTTATTTTAATTAAAAAATTAAAGGTGATTTGCTTATTTCAAATATGCTAAAATTAGGAAATAATTAAAAATAACATTTTAAATGAAATTATTTTTCCTTGGATTTTGGGGGCAATTCTCATAGTTCACAGCTCTCGCATATCAGGGGCCTGTATTTTCAACGTACAAGTTAACAATTGTAGCTCACAATTGTTAAAATTTGACAGATCTGACGTAACTAGTGTATTTTGAAACTACAAGTACACAACTTGTAAAGAACAAGCTACAATTACAAGTCTACTATCCATAGACAACTTTTTTTACTTTATCGTAGAAAACGTCAAAAAAAATGCCTAATCTAACAAGTGTATTACGAACATAAATTAAAGTCTTACAAAATTGTTAATTATTTACTGTCAAAATCTAACAAGCCTACCTAGCTTTGGAGTTAGGTAGACTTGTAAACTTGCTTTACACTGAACTTTTGATGAGCCTTTATTGCCATCATTTTGATGTTTATTTTTCATAATATCACTCTTTATTTTTATCGGAAGTCCGTATAGGGACTGCACGACCCCGTTCACAAGTATTTTGCTACTGGTTACCCTGTTTTATAATTCGGAAGCCATATTGTAATCGATCTATGGTACGCGGAATGTATGGTTATGAGGAAGGAGGAAGGGGAAGAGGTCGTTTTTTAAACTGAAATCAGAATGAGCGTAAATAAATTTGAATTAATAATTTATATTTACTGTTATTCATGTAAAAAAAGAGTTTAAGAGCCAATAAACTTTATTTTGTTTAGTATTTATTAAATTGCTCATTTTTTATTAAAAAAAACTGATGAAAAAATATTTTATAATGATGGTTGAACTGTGTGTAGGATTTGCGCAGCGATAACAGCCATAACCACCCCACACGCCTGCTTGGCGCCAGTCGGCCTCAAACGTCAAGCGGTCAAGCGTATTTGAAATTAACTGTTTTATTTTCACTATTATTGAAGAGTGCAGAGAGTAATGAAATCAAGAAGACTCCAGTGGCCGGACACGTAGCATGTGCAGAAGACTCCAGGATCATCAGAACTGTCTTGGATGGTGCCCCCTCAGGTGTTAATCACTTGGACGTCCAAGGATGCGGTGGGCAGAGAACGTCGAAGCCAACGCCGAAGTTTTGGGAGTGAGGCGACCATGGAGGGAAGCAGCACAACGCAGAGTGGTGCAGGTGTCCCTGAGCCTTGAAGGCTGTCGGCTGATGAGCCGAAGAAAGTGAAATTAAAGTGTATAGATTTCATATTATAAATATTTCCGGTCCTCAGGCCATCATCAGGGGACAATCATCAGGGATCCAAAACTTTTGCAAGAAATAGTACAGAATGCCAGTGTCCTTGACAATATAGACAGGTGCCTATTTGATTGTTTACCTACTAAATTTATTTTTGCCATATCATTTGTGTTTATTACATTGAGGTTTTTTTATTTATTTTTTTCTTTACACAGTGTGTATTTTTGTGATTGTATGACTAATCTTTCTAGAATAAATAAATATTGTGCAAAATACAAGTGTTTTATTTTGATAGCTTTAAAGCAATAATAATAATATTAATAAATAATATCATGGCAGATAATAATATATGATTATAGTGGTGTGAGTGTACCCGCGTGCCGCGTGTATAATACACACATGCATACAAGATCATAGTCCAATACGCAGAATGTATGGAAGGGAAGTAAGAAGGCGAGGAAGGGGGGTTTCGAAGTACGTACCTACCCCTAAGCCATAGAGTAGCTTCTCTAAGTACCTATATACTCTGTGGGACTGCATACATCTCAAAGACAATGTGGTTCCACGTATATATACCTCAATGGGTTCCACACATTTTTCACTGTTAGAAAACTGATATTCCGACATAGACGAACTGCTGATCGCCGAAAAAAACTTCGTATTTCTGAAGAAATGTGTCAGGAATGTGAGCCTTCTCCTGGGCCTTCCACCTCCACGGCTGAGGTGCATGCATCTTCTATCACCTGTAGGGCCCATGACAAACATGTGCAGGTGAACATGAAGGCGCACGTCAGGAGTAAGGCAACTGCTACAGACCCTCCTGCATTAGTTGACAGAGCCTCATCACCCATCATGTGTCTCCAACCACACTTACTGGCAGATGCTGAATGCCATCTTAACATTGCATTTCCAGCAGTTGAATCCGATGTCTGTAGTCAAAAGTCAGACAGTGAGAATGTGCCGGACAGTGATTCCAACCCAAATTGCAGCAAAATACCTGAAAATTCCTGCCATTCTCTTCAAGAATTTGTTATGCTCTTTTACTTTACCATCCTTGTGTGTATGCTCTCTAGATTTGTAGAAATCAACGCTTTGCATCCTCAAGGCGTCAACTTTGCCTGGAGATTGCTTGCCGCGTTCGTCAACTTGGAAACAAATTGTTGTTGATATAATTATTAAACATGTCATCGAGCATGCCGAGACATAACCTTGGCTTTTTCTTGATGGCCATCAAGGCCGTAGCCAAAAAATAATTTGGGGGGGTGTTTGATTTCGTGGAACAGTAGAAAAACATACAATTTAATAAAAGAAATAAAATGGTGTTACTTATCATACATATTTATTAGAAAACCATTACAGAAATATTATATTAATACGTTATTACAAAATTAAATTTAGTCTTTCTTTGTAGCGAACAAATCAATTACCTCCTCGGTGTCGATGTCAATTCTGCGGTGGATTGACATTAACGCCAAACCTGTGGAGCTGTTGGCCTGTGGAATTTCTCAAATAAGTTTTGAGGCGTTTCAGATAAGAGAAAGTCCTCTCAGGAGTACATGTAGAAACAGGCAGTGTCGCCATGATTTTGAAAAGTTTGTGAATATTTGGAAATGTTGTGTATAACAACAAAGTGAGACGGGCGGACTGTAGATAATAGCTGTAGTCTCATGAATACTTATTAAAAGTCTAAAATAAATATCTTTTTTTTTTATTTCGGGGGGGGGATCAATCCCCCTTGATCCCCTCCTGGCTACGGCCTTGATGGCCATAATAGATGTTTGGAGAATCATCGACGATGGTCTTCAATAGCCAGACCGTCAATCTAATTTTTTAAATATGTATCATCATTGTGTATCTTTATTTCTTGATGCCAATGTACATACTATTTGCTTGCTCGGCTGAAATAAATATGTGATTATATAAATGAAAGAAAGCAATAAAAAAATATTTTACAAATTCAACTTTCACTTTTTATTTCAAGAAGGTACAAGTCTACAACGATAGTTGTAACAAGTTTACAATGATAGTTACCTACAACCATCTGAAAATGGCAGTACACAATGGCATATAGTTACTGAATTTGATGAATGGAAGTGTCTATTTTTTGGTGTAAAAACAATTATAAGCATAGAACTTTTGCAATGCATATTGCTCTTTGACCCTCCGCACACTAGACGACTTGTCACCGCGAAAGTCGCCGCGACTAGTCGTCTAGTGTGCTGCCGTGTCGGCGACAGTCGCCACGACTAGACGTCTGTGCGGCTGTTTCGGCGACAGTCGCCGTGACTTGTAGTTGTGACGTCGTGCAGCAAGCCATGCCACAGAGTATATGGGTAGGTATACTGCGACTGTCGTCTAGTGTGCGTGTGGGTGGCGCGACTGTCGCGGCAACAAGTAGCGAGCGGGCACGACTCCCGCAGCTAGTCGCCGAGTCTCGGCGTCTCAGACGCCAAGTGTGCGGAGCTTTGAACAAAATGTTTGAAAACTGTCGGCCGCAGCCTGTCGCCTGTCGTCTAGTGTGCGCCTAGACTTAAATACATCTTTTAAAAATGAGCCATCTCCTTCAGGCCGATGCCCCCAATTCCCGAAGTCAGCTGCTTTTATGTACGGAATGGTGGTTCCGGTGCCCGCCATTACTGGTCTTTTCCAGGAGCATTCAACAGAGGTTCTGCTGGGCTCAATACTTCTGCGGTACAGCCAGTATAAAAAAGCAACTGCGTGCTTACAGCCACCTGTAACAAAAAATCTTAATAAATGAATATATTGACTAATGAGTAATGATTCAAGCAGGAATGACAAGTATCCCGCAACTCGATCATCTGACGTCACAATTATCTCAATTTAAGTGCGGACCCTATTACCCCAAGCAAGATAATATGGTTCTCAACATTTCATCTATCAGTATACGTGCCTACCTTACTCATGCACAAAATGAAATATTCAAGGAATCTTAAATTTTTATGATTCTTAATTTTATTCTAACACTAGACACTAGGCACCCACGACAAATCAGGTGATGAGAGATATGTATATGTGATTGAATAAAAGCATGTCGTTAAGGTACCTTGGGATGCAGGACAGTCTTCATCCTGACATGATAATATAATCTCCTCCGCTTCATTGATGATGGCAGCCACTCTGTATGCTTTCTTGTGGATTTTGTGTTTGGGTGTTATCCGACATTTTGTGACGCACAATTCACTTTCCCTTTTAGCTTCCACATATCCAACAGCACTCGCTGTAGTCTCCTCTCGTAGATCTGAAAAATATGAAAAAATAGTTGAAGTTTGAAAAGAAGTGAGTTCTGCAGTGAAAAAATGGCACTCATATAACAGATAAAAGTTTGAGTGAAAATATGCACTGCTTCGAAGGCAAGAGTTAAAAGATTTGAATTTACTTCAATCCTATCAAAAAAACCTATTATCCTAATGTGAGGTTAGGTTTTAGCTTGCCCTTTTTTATCACAATGAGGACCGCACGTGAATTGGCATATAAAAAAATGTGCCTTATCACGGCCGGGTTGCTAAAGAAAAGGAAAATAAATACTTTGTTATTGGTTGCTATTGACTGGTGTCCCATACAAGTGTGACGTTTACCCGCCTATAAAAAAGTTCTAAATTCCGATTGGCTACGATTCTATTCGTATACAAGTTTTTACAACTCCTAAGCTATATGATTAAAGTGTAAAATAAAACTATTTAAAGCCACACAACAATCAATCCTTGAAACTAAGGGTCATAGAAATTGACAAACTTACCGGTTCACTTTGACACCGCGAAGTTCCGCGTAGCAGAAATCAGGATTATCCGTGAAAAACACACTTAAAATCTCTTCATTTATAGTAGGAACATTGTCTGATTGTCCTTTTGCAAATCCTGAGTCCCATCATTTTTACATTTACATGCAAAATAAACATGGTAACTTTAAAATACCAAACGCTCCCACAGCACGCATACAGTATTTCAAACTTTGTACCGCTTTGTACTTCGCCTCACCAATTAGCAAGAAGTGAAACGTCTCTTTGCATTAAATTTTCAAGTTCTTCTTTCGTTTGCGAATGATAAAAAATGATGGTATCGTCTGTATATAGTTGTAGGGTACCTCGTACGTCCCATATAGTTATATCAACACAATAACATAACCTCAAAATGTGCACAGCATAGAGAAAAGTTTTTTTTTTCATAGTGATGTTACCAAAACTTGTAAAATCGTTATTGCAGACTTGTAAAACGATAAACTTGTAAAAAACAGAAATACCCATGAAAATGGAATGTTAGAAATACACTAGTAATTGTAACTTGTTAGTTACAAGGCTTGTTACTTGTAACACAGAGTATATAGGTACTTAGAGAAGCTACTCTATGGCTTAGGGGTAGGTACGTACTTCGAAACCCCCCTTCCTCGCCTTCTTACTTCCCTTCCATACATTCTGCGTATTGGACTATGATCTTGTATGCATGTGTGTATTATACACGCGGCACGCGGGTACACTCACACCACTATAATCATATATTATTATCTGCCATGATATTATTTATTAATATTATTATTATTGCTTTAAAGCTATCAAAATAAAACACTTGTATTTTGCACAATATTTATTTATTCTAGAAAGATTAGTCATACAATCACAAAAATACACACTGTGTAAAGAAAAAAATAAATAAAAAAACCTCAATGTAATAAACACAAATGATATGGCAAAAATAAATTTAGTAGGTAAACAATCAAATAGGCACCTGTCTATATTGTCAAGGACACTGGCATTCTGTACTATTTCTTGCAAAAGTTTTGGATCCCTGATGATTGTCCCCTGATGATGGCCTGAGGACCGGAAATATTTATAATATGAAATCTATACACTTTAATTTCACTTTCTTCGGCTCATCAGCCGACAGCCTTCAAGGCTCAGGGACACCTGCACCACTCTGCCTTGTGCTGCTTCCCTCCATAGTCGCCTCACTCCCAAAACTTCGGCGTTGGCTTCGACGTTCTCTGCCCACCGCATCCTTGGACGTCCAAGTGATTAACACCTGAGGGGGCACCATCCAAGACAGTTCTGATGATCCTGGAGTCTTCTGCACATGCTACGTGTCCGGCCACTGGAGTCTTCTTGATTTCATTACTCTCTGCACTCTTCAATAATAGTGAAAATAAAACAGTTAATTTCAAATACGCTTGACCGCTTGACGTTTGAGGCCGACTGGCGCCAAGCAGGCGTGTGGGGTGGTTATGGCTGTTATCGCTGCGCAAATCCTACACACAGTTCAACCATCATTATAAAATATTTTTTCATCAGTTTTTTTTTAATAAAAAATGAGCAATTTAATAAATACTAAACAAAATAAAGTTTATTGGCGCTTAAACTCTTTTTTTACATGAATAACAGTAAATATAAATTATTAATTCAAATTTATTTACGCTCATTCTGATTTCAGTTTAAAAAACGACCTCTTCCCCTTCCTCCTTCCTCATAACCATACATTCCGCGTACCATAGATCGATTACAATATGGCTTCCGAATTATAAAACAGGGTAACCAGTAGCAAAATACTTGTGAACGGGGTCTGACTTGTAAATTGTAACTTGTCAACTTGTACGTTGAAAATACAGGCCCCAGGTTGGCATATCAGGCTAACTTCACGCCTGCTGTCAACTGACATTTGACAATTAAATCTATGCTTAAATCTTTTATATTGAGCGTTATAATGATTGAAAATCACTTGTAAATAATTCTGTTTACAATTTATCACAAATAAAGATGAAATTATGAAAAAATAACGCAATTTCTTGATGCAAATTTACTGTTGTCAAAAGCATAATTATTATCTGCATGACGTACTTACCGACGCGCATATTATGCCGTTCAGAATGCCAATTTTCGTAAGATCGTAATTCCTATTCTACGTCATAATTTTCCATAATAATGTCACGTGGGTCACAAATAAACATAAGGAATGAGTTTGCGAATACATTTATTTAGGTCATTAAAGAAAATAAGTCATATATTTGTAATAATCTACTGACAATTTCTGTCCTTCGCTGTACGGCGGGGTAAATCGGCCGCGCTATATTTTGACAGTTCCGGGAGATTCCTCACCTTTATAAGAAATAGCCTTCAGCCAAATTTTCAAACGAGAATCACAATTCACCTTTCATTCGGCAACGAATCGGTATCAGTCGCCTTCGGCCTCGCCTTTGAGATCCCGAATAGCCCTTCCGGACTTATGATTTCAATTATGTAGGTATTTATTTTTTAGTTTGAATCCATGGAGTTCTATTAAATGGAGAGGCTATTTATTTGATTTAGTTCTAAACACTGTGATCCATACAGTCACTGAAATCTAATTTCGCCAGACATTGTCCCTTGTTTTGTCTCGCTCGCACAACATACGTTTTTTGTTGTTGTCCTTTTCTATCATGTTATGTGTCTCTACTCCGTCGTTAATTTATGTAAGCAGGTAATGTTGCTTAGCAACGAATTGTTGATGTTATTTTCCTTGACAACATAAATTAGAAAATATCTGATACTTTTTAATGCTTCTGTTCCATAAACGTAAAATTTACTTATTGTGACATAATTACTTGTGAAAATTATTTCAATTACATTTTTTTAATTTTAAGTTTTTTCAATGATGTTAGGAGTAATATCTATAGAAGACAAAGTAAAAATATATTCTTTTAAATCCAATTTCCTTGAAATATAAAATGATAAATAAAATAAAAAGTGTAGGCTAGAAATTGAAATTTTGAATTTTGAAATACAGACCACTTCAAATACAAACATTTCACAAAAAAAAATGTTCTCACGTGACGGTATCAGATACTATATTTTATCATCATCACATCTCTATCACTAAAAATGGCCGACGGTTTGACAGCGGGGCTATTGTTTTGTGGCTAAAGGTATCGGCAGATAAAATATCAATTGAATTTACTTAAATATTAATATTCACTGGTAATTACGAGTGAAAAGTTACTCTGTAACTGTAACTCTGTCGCCATTCCGCTAGGGGTGGCCAGAGCCTCTGCAGAGTTGCCTCCATTTTTTCCTATCCTGACATACCTCTTTCAATTCCTTCATATCCATCACCTTTTTCATGCATTTTCCTCTTTTACGCTCACTTTGTATATCCCATTCTTTCACAATCTCCTCAATCTGATCACTCCATACTTTTCACACTTTCTTTGTATACATACTTTGTCAGTCTATCATCTTTCATTCTTTCCACATGCCCAAACCATCTCATCACATTCTTTTGTACTTTAACTTTCACATCCTCTTTCAAATTACATTATTTTTTTACCCATTCATTCCTAACTCTATCCCTCAAAGTTTTTTCTGTCATACTTCTCAAATGCTTCATTTCCACCGTACATACTTTACTCATTTCGCTATCATTCACTGTCCATGCTTCACTTCCATACATCAAAGTCGGTAACAATATGCCATTGTGTACTGCCATTCTCAGATCCATCGTCAATCGCTTGTTCTTTGCTATTCTTCCTATTGCACCGACCACTTGCTTTCCCTTGCACACCCTATTCTCAAGTTCTCTTGTCATCTTTCCATTTTTTTCAAACATATTTCCCAAGTATCTAAATTCATCCACAATTTCAACTTTCGTACCATTCAACATGAACGTGCATTCTTTAGTTTCATCCCTTCTGTCAAAAATCAGTACTTTCGTCTTACTTGCATTAATTTTCAACTTGCTTGCACACAGAGCATGGTTCAAACTAGAGAGCATTGTCTGGAGTTCCGCTGCTGAATCAGCAATTAATACTGCGTCATCAGCATAAAGCAGAAATCCGACTTTTCTCTCTCCAATTTGTATGCCATGTCCTTCCAGATTCGCTTGTTTAACACAATGATCCATGATTATATTGAATAACCATGGGCTCATTATGCAACCCTGTCTCACACCTTTGTACACATTAAAATACTCGCTGTATTCTCCATCCACCCTGACACACGCCCTGCTATTTACATAGATGGCGCGTATCGCATTCAAAAGTGCTTTGTTTACACCATACTTCTCTAGCACACACCACATCATACTTCTATCCACCGAGTCGAAGGCTTTCTCAAGATCTACGAAAGCCGCGTAGACCTTTTTATTTACGGCCAGCTGTTTTTCGACTATCTGTCGAAGCGCGAATATCTGGTCTACGCAACCTCTTTCTGGCATAAAGCCAGATTGTATATCTGAGACCTTCTCCTGGGTGGATAATCTTACCCTATGGGTAAAAATCTTGCATAGCACTTTACCTGGCACACTAAGAAGTCTGATCGGTCTGTAGTTACGGCATTCTTTTTTGTCGCCTTTACCTTTGTAAATTGGCACAATGACCGCTCCCTCCAGTCCGATGGAACCTCCTTGACACTAACACACAATTCGCAAAGCTCTTTCATCCATTCAATCACACATTCTCCTCCCGCTTTCAACATCTCAGGTCTCACACCATCCACACTTGCAGCTTTCCCATTCTTTAATTCCTTTATAACCTTTCTTACTTCTTCTTTCGATATTTTCAAAACATTACCCCCATCATATTCTCCTTTCACAGTTGAATCACATTCATCTTCACCAAAAACCTCATTAAAATATTCTTTCCATCTCTTTTTTACATCTTCTTTATTCCACAGAATGTCTCCGCTGACATTTTTGATTCCCGGAGTTGTGGACTTACAACTTTCGTTGTTTTGTCTCACCCAGCTCCAAAACATCTTTTTATTGTCAAAGAAGTCATTCTGTGCTCTTTTATTCTTTCTATCATTGATCCATTTTAAATAACTCTCTTTCTTCTCTTTCACTGCTTGTTTAACCTTATCGTTCCACCATTCATTGCCTTTATTATGCCCAATCGTCACTTTTCCACATACTTTCTTTGCACTTTCAACCAAACATGTTTTAAATGTTTCCCACATTTTTCCTACACATGCATTCTTCGCCAATTCCTTGCATTCATCCGATTTCAAAATCTGGCTTACTTCCACTTCAAAATCATTCCTCACACTTTCATCATCTAGTTTTACTACCTTTATTCTTTTCATGTTAATAACTTTCGTGCTTTTCAACATTTTCACTTTACCTATCATTACTGTGGCACACAAGAGATGATGGTCTGATCCCACGGATACACCTTGGTAGACTCTGACATTTCTTATGGCACCTCTCATAGAGATTTTTTAATAAAATTTCTCGTATTGTTTGTGCATTTGGAAAATGTGTGGCTTGGCATTTTTACGATTTCTCTTTCCAGTTAGGAAACACACCTGTTAATAGTTGGAAGGTTACCGATATACTGAATTCGGATTTTTGTATGATGAGTGGGGTAGCGCATTTCTAATTCACAAAGGATTGCTTTCTCAGCCTATCCAGTCCTTATAAATACATGTTTGAATCACAATATTTTTTTTCAAAATTAGGTTCAAAAATTAAAAATATTAGTTATTTTACAAACTAAAATTAACAAATTTTCCGTTTAGAATCATTTAGTTGCTATAGATATGTTGCCATAAAAGAACAAATGGTATCTACAAAAAAAAAAAAACAATATTTATGACAAAAATCGCGAAAGTTCGATGTTATCGCGATGTTAGCATGGCGCAAATTTCAGATTTTCGTACAATATTTTTAAGTAAATGAAAAGGGCTAGATAGCCCTTTTCGGGCTAAATCATTAAACTACGAGTTCACCTACAGTAAAAAGTGCTAGATCTAGCCCCAAAAGGGCTAAGGTGGAAACACTGAACCGCGATGAAACCGCGTTAAGCGGTGGGACCGCTCGAAGACGTGTTAAGTTCATTATCAAAATTAACGCCGTCGAGATAGCTTGTTCTGTCTATTTTTACTACCGAAAAACACAAAAGAAAAAGAAAAAATACTGGATTCATCCTTTACTGGAAACCCCTAACGAAATTGGTCAGATCGCAAGTTGTTTTGATGTTTTTGTAACTAAAATGTTTGAATAAAATTTAAATTGCCATGTGGGAACATAATTAAATAAAAAAATAGTAAACTAAATCGCACGCTTAATAATAAAGAACAATAACTCAAAATTTGGGAAAATTGAGATTTTGTAATAAAACGCAGTAACAATGCGAGAAGAATAAGTAGAATGCTACAGCCGTTCAATTTGGACGAATATGACCAAGATAAAACATCAGTCGCCTTTTTCATTTCATACAAGTTGTACTGGTTGTCTGAACTTCAAACGTGATTTCCCAACATTCTTATTTTTTGAGTTATTGCTCTTTATTATTAAGCGTGCGATATGTAATTATAACTGAGAATTATTATCATTAAAAAGATTCAGATAATCAGAATGTTGAACCGCTAGTGCGTATAGACATGATGGCGGCCAGCCGCGATGCGAGCCGCAGCTCTCCATTTAACCGCGCGCCGTGGCTCAAATTCATGGCGGTTCTAGTGCGTACGATCACCAGCAGTTGCATACTAAATTGAAAAAGCGGCAGGCCGCGCAGCTACCCGCCTAGGCAGCTAACCGCTAGTGCGTAAGGGGGCTAACTTAGCCCGGCTAAGGGAGATCGCTGTTATGACTTTGCAGCCGCCAAACTCCTAAAATCAATGAGTATTATATATTATGTTTCTCTTCAATAAAATACTTCTTACATTGTGTATAGTAGTTCAGTTAAAATCACTTATAACTATGAAAAGTGGCATTTTACAATACCGTGATGATTCGCAATCCATGTTCAGTTAAATTGTGTCGATCCCTAGTCCTTTTGTTGTAAGTTTTATGTTATTGTTGTAGATCTCAGATGAACATCCCTGGCATGTACTCCATGTCTGGAGCAGGAGGAGGTCTCCAGCACTCCAAGTCCTCGGGCAGTATCCTGCATGCAGGCACCCTGTACCCGCCCCCGCGCTCTGGGGTCCACCTGCAGCACCAGCCTCTCATGCTGCATGTGAGTAGATGATCTTATAGAGCAGGAGGAGGTCTCCAGCACTCCAAGTCCTCGGATAGGCTCATGGTACCAGCATAATGCTCAGGCCTCACAGAAAACGAGAACCTTCTTCAAGATATATATTGGCGAAAGGCTGACCCCCACACCTATAACTAGGCTCCTTTTGTCAAATGGGACCCTTTCAAAGACCACAAAACATGAGATCTATAATCTAAGTTGCAAGGATATATTCATTCAAAGCTCTCAGATGTATGCCCACAAACAACACGTGTAGTTCGCGCTTACAAATGCTGATTGTGTACTTACAAATAAAATCCAAACCTCAAATGAACATAAGCTTTAATGATCGTTGACTATTTTATGGTTAAAATTTATATTACTCTTGGAAGTTACACACCCTTCTGGCATTCAATTACTTCAAAATAAATAGTATTTTGTTCAAATCTATTCTTAAAAAGTGTATACAAATCTAAAATAATCAATGTATTAAAGATTTTAGATTATGATTACGGTCGTCGTTAGACATTTTATGGAATGAAAAAAAAGGATTTTACTGACCGTGCAAAAGAGAAGAACGATTTTCTCTACGTTTCGTCGGAGTCATATCCGACGTCCTCAGGAGACGTGTGTCTTCTACAAAGAAGAACGACGAACTGTTGAATTATTGTTGTTTGAGCGAGGCCGAAGGTTGTAGGTGCTTTTATTAACCGAAGAAAGATTTCTCATCCCTCGACTTGTGAAGGAAGCAATCGAAATACACAGACACCCCAACTTCAACAGAGATGACACCTAGAAACTTTCCAGTGTATGGAGGCCAGTACTAACTTCTATGATCCACCCTTTCATTAATTGGACGATTTCACAGGAAGACATAATATTGTCCTTCTGTACAAGTGGTGCTATTGTGACATCTATGGATGCATCACCAAAGGGCAATAAAAGTACCTACAACCTTCGGCCTCGATCAAACAACAATAATTCAACAGTTTGTGCTTCTTTTTTGTAGAAGACACACGTCTCCTGAGGACGTTGGATATGACTCCTACGGAACATAGAGAAAATCGTTCTTCTCTTTTGCACGGTCAGTAAAATCCGTTTTTTTCATTCCATAAAAGTATCAATGCATGTTTAACCCTTTACAGCTCAATTTTTCAAAAACCAAAAAAAAAATTCAGTGTATAGGACAAATGATATTGACTCTGGGAAAAATAATAAAAATAAATTGTACAGTGGCTGCACATGACTTTATAGCATTAAATACGGTCATGTTTAGGTCATAGTCAATTTTCATAACAAAACATTTAGTTGTGTGTAAGTAATGAAGCTAATCTTTTGAAGTAATATTTATTTTGCAGTATTATCATTGATCCCGTTTGTATCAAAACTAACACTTTGTTTGGTGGGTATACTTTTCATTAATATTTTGGAAAGTTATGATTGATTATTATGTGTACTTACTAAATTTTAAGACTCGCAGCCTAGTATTTTAAATTAGGCATTTTAGTACCAAGAATATTACAATAATTTTTTGTACGGAAATTTGTCACTTTGTATGGTGGCTATACTATATAATATTTTTTTGAAAAAAGTAATGATTAATGTATGTAGGTATATATAAGAGCTTTTCAATTGGGAAACATTATTTTTTGCTTAACCCTTTCTCTGCCGAGAAATTTTAAAATTTTTTTTTCTTTTGTATGGCAGCCCCCAAAACAAAGAAAATTATGAGGCAACGGTTATTGTTGTTACATAGCACTAGTATAATAACGATTACTTAAAAAAAAATTAAAGAAAATCGTAGAAGCCATTTTTGAAAAAATCTCATTTGAAACTTTCAGCTGTTCGGAAGCCATCTTGAATTTTCTAAAATTTGAAAAATGTTTCATAATGAATTATAGTGATAAGAGAGTTCTTTCTCTTAAAGTTAAAAAATATAAAAGTTTTTTGCTTTCTGATGGGTTTTTGTAGCCTTTTAATTTCAATTTTTGATATCACGTAAACGGCCCTTTATATTATTTTTTTCTAAATTTTTATTTAATTTTTTTATAGAATTTTATAGTATGTATAATATTTTGGAACATTATTTTTTTGTCAACGCTTTCACTTATGAGAAAATCACAATTGTTTATTTTTTTCATATGGCAACTCATAGACGCCGATTAGCAAGAATGTTGCCATAACTAAATTTAAAAAGAATGTATCAAGAAATTTGCAAACTGAAAATTTAAAAAAAATCGTCGGAGCCGTTTTTGAGAAAATCGCATTTGAAATTTTCAGCTCTTCGGAAGCCATCTTGAATTCTCCAAATAGTAAAAAAAAAAAAATGCAAATAAGTATCCAAAATTTTCTTTCTTGTGAACTTAAAACAAGTTTTAAAAAATCGTGTTTTTATGTGCCTTTTTAATATTTACGATAAAAATTTTGAGATCGTGTAAACGGTACTTTAAATCTTTTTTTTTTAAAAGTGTTGTTTGGTTTTTTGTAGAAATTTATATTGCGCGTAATATTGTAGAACATTATTTTTTAGTCAACTCAGCCATTTCCAAGAAAATCCCAATCGTTTTTTTCTTTCATACGGCAACCCATAGACGCAGATTGGCAAGAGTGTTGCCATAACTAATTTTCTTAGTGGCAATTTAAGCAACGACCACACTGAAATTTTAAAGAAAATCGTTACAGCCGTTTTTGCGAAAAGTGCAATTTTATGTTTTTTTTGTATGGCAGCCATCTTGAATTTTCAGGTAGCAGCCATGCCAGTCGGCCCATCAAAATCTGTAGGGGTCAATTCTCTAAATCCAAAAATTGGTGTCTCTGCGATTAGTAGTTCCGGCTGGGACATACATACATCCATACGGACGGACGGACGGACGGACAGGTTCGACAAATTGTATTTTTTGCATGTCCTGGTGCAGGACAACTCATTTCCGTTGAAACCTCATTTTTGTTTTTTCGGACGAATACAATACTTTATAACAGTTCCTTCGGACTGCTATAAAGTAAAAAATTTTTTTTGGTAATTGCAGATTTATTTGAAAAAATTGTTGTGTTGCAGATCTGCAACATTATGTCAAGAGGTAATAATGTACATTTCATAATTGAACTGAAAGCTTTTGACTCACATGAAAGTCTTTGAAGCAATTATTTGCTTTTTTGTCGCAAAAAAAAATGCAACTAAGCAACACATATAGCGTAACTCCTTGCCTGAGTTTTTCCCGAATGGGTCACATGTGGTGGTTCGGGACCTATTTCTTTTTACGGGTAAGGGGGCCGGCCTTACACCAAACTCTACAGTTGAAGTGGGGGTTTCTCAGCTCCCGAGGGAGCTGGTTCTCATTTCTTGTGAAGGCTGAGTTAACCTGGCCGGTAATTTGGGGTTGAAATAAACACCAAAACGGGAAATCATTTCTGACACCCTCGGTATGGATCGAACCCTTGCTCTCAGAATGCAAGCATTCTACCAACTGAGCTATCGGCCGGACTTTTTACGAGCTCAGTCGTCGCTACAAAGTGCCAATTCTCAAGCAAGACCCAGTTGCTGTAAGGCTGGATAGACCTTTGGTGACCAGTCATTGGTAAAGGCTTTTGAATTTTTCAACCCAGCGGAGAGCAAATTTGAAAATATAAATGGTATATTTTTTATGCTCCGCCGGGATTCGAACCCACAACCCTCCATTCAGAGTCCAAGGTGTTACCACTGGACTATGCTTTATCGCACTATTCACACATTGTGAAAATAAATCCCTTGTATTCTGGATATTTGCATCTCATTCTCTTGTTTTTCAAATCTGAAGGCAGACCTAAATCCCTTAAATACTTCAATTGGTCGTCATATTATCAGCTTTTCAAATCAATTTCCTTTCTTCCTACTGATGATTTAGTTTGGAAGAAGATGAGGGGAGACCAGATGTTGTTGGCAGTGATGAAGTCTACCAAATAGACTCGTTTTCGCTGAGATCATGCAATGTTTCTTCATTGTCAATGGTTTCCAAATGAAAATCGGAATTTTAAAATCATCATCTTTTGATAAATCCCTCTCATCTTCACTTTCTCAAGGCTATTCATCCACCATAGTCTGCAGTTCATCAGCCATTAGCATTCGTCGGTTATCCATTATAGGGCACACCTTAGCGCAGTGTAGCAGAAATGCAACATACAAATATTCACATGTAAATGCTTTATATTATAAGTTTTTATCATCTTTAAGCGCTTTATATGATAAATAAAAAGAAGAGCTAAACTTTAAGAAAATATTTTTTTCTCTCTAAGTAATATACCAGAATTAGTGATAAAAAAAATTTCTAAAAATGTCAAAATCACAAATTTTTTAACTGTCAGAATTTTTCCCTCTAAAATACAAAATGTCAAGATTTTTCCATTTTTTGGCAAGTTTTGATAGCAATTAGTAATGTACACACATGAAGTATCATTTATTTTTAAAAAAAACCCATGGATGTCGCTGCATTAAATTTTTATTCAATATTTAGTTGAGTGTTGCATTATTGCGACACCAAGCTGTAAAGGGTTAAATTTAATAGGCTATTGTCATGGAGTTATATTAAATGGAGGGGCTATTAATTTGATTTTAGTTCTACAACAGGTGATCCAAACAAAGGTTTGAAAATATCTGATACTTTTCATAATGCTTCTGTTACAAAAACGTAAATATTTTAGGTACCTAATATTGCATAATTACTTGTTGAAATTATTTAAATTAAACTATTTTAATTTTATGTTTGTTCAATGATGTAAGGAGTAATATCTGTAGAATGCAAAGAAAAATATGTATTCTTTTAAATCCCATTTTATTGAAATATAAAGGGATAAATGAAACAAATATTGAATGGTAGAAATACACAAAGACAAGAGTTAATAACAAATAAAAGTGAACAGGTTAAGGAAAATATTTCTTTTTAAATTTGTTGTCTTGCTGTTCTTATAACTTTTATCCACTTTTCCTGGAAAATCAACTGTATTCGGGAATTTAAAAATTGAAATCAGGAATTATAAGCATTTTTCAAAAATCAAAAATTACAAAATCCATACTATACCATACCATAAAATATCACATGAGAGAAAATTGAACTATAAATATTCACGAATAAAAAATACTTATATTCTAGGTTATATTATCGTTTCATTGAAATCGACAGTTTTATAAGCTGATAGCAATTTATGATTGTTGCCATCGATATATAGAACTGGATGGGCTGAGAAATCAATACTTTGAGAATTAGAAATGCGCTACCCCACTCATCATACAAAAATCCAAATTCAGTCTTTCGGTAACCTTCCAACTGTCAACAGGTGTGTTACCTAATTGGAAAAAAATTCCATACAAATGCCAAACTGGGTATTTTCTAAACGTGCCTGCAAAAGAGACGCAATGTGTTAAAGAACATGGAATAATATTTCACTTTAATCACTATTCTTTATGATTACATTGATAAAATTTATTTTTCGTTTGTCGAAATATTTTGTTCGCGAAAGTGACAGCCATTTCTAGAACTAGTGATGTTCAAATATATAGGTATTTGCTTCTTCAAGTATGTAACTTCTATGCTCGCGATAATAGATACTTGTGAAAATCATCCCGTACACAATGCGGTAGGAACATTTTTGAATTCCGAATTTATCAGATATTTTCATACATTCAACAACACTAGTAACAAAGTTCCGTTGCCATGGTGATTTATGGTTTCCATGGTGATATGTAAATAGATTGAAGACGGAGTAGAGACACGTTGCTTACCTATATAGAAAATAACAAAAGCATTTCATGTGACGTGAGCGAGACAACACTATTAACAATGTATGGTGTTAAAGACGTTGCATCATGTCGATTGGTACTAAATCACATTCACAGCCCCTCCATATATATACCTCCATGATTGTTGCACTAAAAACAAAGAGGATCATGTGCAGATACATAGGTTTTTATTGATATCACTGCTTTTGATATTTTATGTAAATTGACTAAACGTACAACCACATTTCATTTCTTAAGTAATGCAAATAAATCAAATTTATACCATATTTTTGAAATACAGACCACTTCAAATACACACATTTCACAGAATGTGTGACGGTATCAGATACTATATTTTATCATCAGCACATCTCTATCAATGAAAATGGCCGACTGTTTGACAGCGCAACTATTGTATTGTGGCTTTAGATATCGGCAGATAAAAAAGCGATTGAATTTGCTTAAATATTAATATAAACTGGTACTTACGAGTGAAATGTTACTCCAGATTTTTTATAACAATTTCTCGTATTGTTTGTCCATTTGGAAAATGCGCAACTTGGCATTTTTACGATTTTTCTTTCCAATTTGTAAACACACCTGTTGACAGAAGTGGAAGGTGACCGATTGACTGAATTCGGATTTTTGTATGATGAGTGGGGTAGCGCATTTCTAATTGCAATGCTTACAGGAAAACGCGCGTCCCTGCAAGGCCTCCCGCCAACCGTCACCTCTTTTGAGGTTAGGATTCCGACAACTGACAATTGGGGCTCCTTTGAGGTTAGGATTTGAGGTTAGGCTGCGCGCTTTTTCCACATGCCCGGCTAGAAAAAAGAGACTCCTCAGGGTGGTGTTCGTGGCCCAACACCTTGCTCGCTTTCCACTGATGCTAAAGAGGTTCAAAATATAGGTTATGGCAAGTAAAAACAATGTAAAGGAAAGAGGTGGTTTATTGTAAATTATAACAGACAATTAAGATTATCACCACGCTAAAACTGCAAGACTGGCTGGTAAATCTAATTTAAGTTAGTGAATGAATTAAAGGAAGGGATACGCTCACGGTGACGGAAAAAGTCCTGATGCTTGGAGGCTGGTAGAGTCGACGTTCGGTGCGCCGGCCTCTAGGCACGGCGGCGCTTTTGGCGGGATTAGGTCGGGTGCTCCGCACTCCGGAGGAATTTCGGCACGGGGCTCAGCCCTGCAGATAGCCAGCGACCAGACGGGTGCTCTCGGCTGGACGGGGCAGGTGCTCCGCCCTCCTGAGAAAATTCGGGCACGGGGCTCCGGTTATAGAGCAGCACAAAGCAAGTAGCCAAGCGGGCGCTTGCGGCGGGTAGAGAGCAGGGGCTCCACCCTTTAGAGGAATCCGCCACGGGGGACCCAGGCGCGGCCAGGGGCTGTTGGTGCAGGAAATAACGGCGACTCAGGCCTCCCAAGAAGGATCTTTTTTGGCCACGCCTGGTCTGTGCTGCTGGTCCAGGCTTCCAAGAGATTGTGTACCTGAACGTAGGGTGTTGGCAGCTTTTATAAACTCCCACCGAACCTGACGCGAAGCTTCGCCGGTTTTTTCCCACTCTGTTGTTTCCCAACTGTCATTCTCAGCCTGTCCTCTTCCTCTAATTTTGAGCCGGTTCATTTTCTGTGGCTAAAGATGCGCTTCATTTTCTTTTCACTTTGTTAATGACAGTTCATAGTGGATATGTCTTCTTCTTCTTTGTAACAGGTAGCTATCTGACATTCTAGCTACCTGACATAATTCACAAAGGATTGCTTTCTCAGCCCATCCAGTCCTTATAAATCCATGGCTATCGTCTTAAAACGCCGATGAGTTTTGAACGCTATATATACGTAGTGTTATAGTATATTTATCCATGCTCGAAATCTAAATAAAAGGAATGTCTCACATAAACAGTGCAATGAAAGTATAAATTAAAGATTAAAGATTTGAACAAATAGTGTCGTAGCGCACAGGGCAAGAAGTGATTATTCTATGCATTGTGTGTCGCTACATTGTGTGCTCAAAACTTTTCCCTATGGTCTGGCAGATGAGGGCAGTGAAATGGAAATCTTTTTGTCCCTTTCTACTTCGACATGATATGATAAGTAAAAGATTTGCACATACAAATGATTTCTCGTGTATTTCTTTTCACTAATCCTTTATTATATTACTCCAGGCCGTCGTCATTCGCTTGGAGTTTCGATTTTCAAAATGAATGCCATCACAGCAGATGAAATACATTCCCGGTGTAAGGCAAATCAAATTTTGTATATATGCTGCAAAACAGTACGATTCGCGTATGTGTTTGAGAAACAGGTCCAAGACACTTATAATATCATGTAACTTCTTTCAATATTTACAATTTTTTTATTTTTTTTCGTAAAACAGTAGTTTTTAGTAGAAGTAATTATAATTTCTGAAAAATTATTATTAAAAAAGCTTCCTCAATTTTTTAGACCTCTTTTTGTTTTGTATTGAAATGTATAAAAATGTTTGAAAATGTATGGAAAATGTTAAAAGACAATATAGACATCTAGCGGCAAAATGAGAAAGTTTTTTTTTTACGATTTTTTTTTTATTTGATACAAATGAAAAAAAAAACAAACAAACAAAATAAAAATGGATTTAAATCTGTAACCTTAGTTGCAATAATATATTACAGCATTCCCACAAGAAGACACGTATAAGTTCGCACTTACACATGTCCCATATGGACGTACCTACAGCATAAAAACCCAAACTAAGGATATTATGTCGGTTTACAGATACTAAAATATAATCTATACTATATAATCTAAGTTGCAAGGATATATTCATTTACAGCTTTCAGATGCATACCCATAAACAAACACGAGTAGTTCGCGCTTGCAAATGCTGAATGTGTACTTACATATAAAATCAAAACCTCAAATGAACATAAGCCCAACAACTTTTGCCGACCTTCCCTGACACAGAGGTCTTTACATACAAACTTTTCCCTGTAACTTTTGCCAACCTTCCCTGGAACAGGGGTCTAATCTAATCTAAGCTGCAAAGATATATATCATTTCATATTTATATTAAATGCATTGCCACTAGCAGACATGTATAATGTCGCGCTAACACATGCCGCATGTGGACCTACAATATAAAAACCCAATCGCAAATGAACATAAGCCCTGCAACTCTTGCCGTCGTTCCCTGAAACAGGGGTGACATTGGCAAAGTGAACCATTTTTACAGTATGGGTGGTCAGCCGCATACCAACCTATAAGTCAAGGAACATACACGACAAACTACATTTTTTTAATCAACAAATAATGCGTATAATGTATGGACATCAAAACTAAAAACAAAACAAATTCCAATTTAATGTTAAATATTAAGTCTAATTTTACTTTATTTTAATTTGGATCTGTTATGTGTATAAGTAATTAAGAATTTTTGTAAGTCATTTATATTTTTTTGTGCTCTTTGACTGATAGGTTGGTGTGAGGCTGACCACCCGTGCTGTAAAAATCGATTCACTTTTACCAATGCCACCCCGGTTCAGGGAACGGCGGCAGGAGTTGCAAGGTTTATGTTCACGTGAGGTTTTGTTTATTTGTATGCATGTATGTGTAGGCGCGAACCTACATGTGCCTGTCTGTGGGCATGCATTTAATATGAGCCTTAAATGTTAACATATCTTTGCAGCTTAGATTATAGATTATAGATAGATAGCCGCCAACATTACAGATCAACCGCCATTTCTTTCTATCCCTACATACTTCTTTCATTTCCTCCAGAGTCATAACCTTCTTCATACAGGCTCTTCTTTTGTTGGGTGACATTGGCAAAGCGCAACATTTTTTAACAGTTTGGGTGGTCAGCCTCATACCAACATATAAGTCAAGGACTATGATGGAGCAAATTAATACCGGTTTCGTTTTTTTTATTTGCTTTTAGTTTTCATTCTTTTGTTAAAAGACTTTATTTTACAAAAACTGCATTTTTATTTTACATATTTTCTAATATTACAAATTATAACGCAAGAAAGCTATGTGCAATATAGACATTTCGTAATGTTAAGGGGTTGGGCTGCGTAGCAGCCAGGGGAGGAGCCCCTAGTAATGTTATATTGCTTCAAATTACAAATATATATGTGTGTGCAGTACTTGTACAACAATGTCTCTTTCACAAATTTCTATTGCACAGGGTTGCTTCTCGATCACAGAAAAATAATTGAAAAAAAGAGTTTCATATTTTCTTAATTATTAGAAATCTTAACAATTATTTAATGTTTTAAAATTGTAATCTTATCTAATCTGACTACAACATGAGTTCTCAATATTTTTTGGGTGGCGACTTGTATCCAGTCGTTATTCCGCTAGGGGTGGCCAGTACCTCTGTATATGTATTTCCACTTTATTTATTTGTTCATATTCTAACTGGCTGACTAAAACTTGCAGGGTTTATGTTGATTTGAGGTTTGGTTTTTATTTGTTAGTACGCATTCAGCATTTGTAGGCGCAAGCTTACACTTGTTTGTTTGTGGGCATGCATTTGATACGAATTTTGATTGATAGTGAAGCTTAGCAGCTTGGATTATGGATTATTACAGAATGTTACTGTAACTCTGTCGCCATTCCGCTATGGGTGGCCAGAGCCTCTGCAGAGTTGATTCATTTTCAATATCGACAGACTTCGGTCGTTTTCAATATTACTTATTTGATCTTTGATATCATCATCTAGGTTGCGGAGATGTATCAACTTTTAAGGTTTATTCATATTTAATGCACGCCTATAATATGCAGGTACATCTAAATTCACGCTTACACATGTTGCATGTGTAACTACATACAAAAGCTTTTGACTTTCTCTGAAATAGGGGTGACATTGGCAAAGTAAAATCATTTTTTACAGCATGGGTGGTCAGCCACATGCCAACTTACAAGTTAAGGAATACAAACATGTAATCAAATCAACTTAACTAAGCTACACATATAGTGTAACTTTTTGCCGCGTTATCTTTCTAGCCAGACAAAATAGGATGGTAAAGACCATTTTTCTTTATAAATCTATTTTTTTAAAAAGGATACTCCAACTTCAAAAGTATCGATATTTTTTTTTGAAATGAAGAAAAAATAATGAATTAATTTAAGCTAAATATTGCGGTAACCCTGACGCGTCTTTCCTTTCTACCCCCCGTTTCGACAGACGACACACACTAAAAATGTTTCTTACACTTTATGGCCTTTGTAAAGAAGTGACATTAATGGAAAAAATCACACGTGTTTATTAATTTTTTATCTAAATTTTAAAGTTAATATATTTTATAAAACTTAAAAAATGACGCTACAAAAAAATATTTTAAAAAACACGTTTTTGTTCACATTTTTTTCTTATAATTTTGTTGTTTAATATTTTGGACATATTTTTTTTTCTTCATCCTTTATTATATTGCCCTTCGTCGTCGTCTTTCGTCGTCGAGTTTCGATTTTCAAAACCAATGCCATCACAGCAGATGAAACACATTCATGACCTATGGCAAATTAATTTTTGTATAATGCTGCAATGCTGCGAGCTTTCGCGTGTGTGTTTACAAATGTATGAAAACTTTTAGCAATAAATCTGTTTGTTCATATTAAAAATGTATGGAACAATATTGACATCTAGCGGCAAAACGTGAAAGTTTTTTTTACATTTTCTTTTATTTCATGCAAATAAAAAAAAAAAAAAAGCCAAATAAAAATGGATTTCAATCTGTAATCTAAGTTGCAAACATATATAACATTTGAGATTCATATTACATGCATTCTTACAAGCAGACATGTATAAGTTTGCGCTTACATATGCTGCATGTGTACTTACAACATAACAACCCATTCCAAATGAACATAAGCCCTTGCAACTATTGCCAACCTTCCCTGAAACAAAGGTGAAATTTGCAAAGTAAACCATTTTTTTAAGTATGGGTGGTCAGCCTCATACCAACCTATAAGTCAACGAAATTATTTTGTGTATTTCTTTACATAATCTAAGTTGCAAAGATACATACCATTTGAGTGTCATATTAAATGCATTCCCACAAGCAGACAGGTAAAAGTTCGCGCTTACAAATGCCCCATGTGGACTTACAACAAAAAACCTAATCTCAAATGAACATAAGCCCTGCAACTCTTGCCGACTTTTCCTCAAACAGAGATAAAATTTGCATGGTGAACCATTGCTTACAGTATAGGTGGTCAGCCACATACTAACCTTTTAGTCAAGGAAATTATTTTGTTTAGTTCTATAATCTAAGTTGCAAAGATACATACCATTTGAGATTCATATTAAATGCATTCCCTCAAGCACACACTTATAAGTTCGCGCTTACACATGCTGCATGTGTCCTTACAACATAAAAACACAATCTCTAATGAACATAAGCTCTGCAACTCTTGCCCATCTTCCCTCAAACAGGGGTGACGTTGGCAAAGTGAACCATTTTTACAGTATGGGTGGTCAGCCTCATACCAACCTATAAGACAAGGAAATTATTTTGATTTCTATTCTTTATAATCTGTAATCTAAGTTGCAAAGCTATATTACATAGTTATTATAACAGTGACAAAACGATACATGACCAAATAACAAAGTAACAAAACAGCACAGTGACAAAAAAAGCACGGGGACAAATAAACAGTGAAAAAACAGGAAGGTGACAAAATAGCACAGTGACATAACAGCACAGTGACAAAACAGCACGGTGATAAAACAGCACAGTGATCTAACAGCACAGTGTCAAAACGGCACATTGACAAAAAAGCACGGTGACAAAACAGCACAGTGACATAACAGCACAGTGACAAAACAGCACGGTGACAAAACAGCACAGTAACAAAACGGCACATTGACAAAAAAGCACGGTGACAAAACAGCACAGTGACATAACAGCACAGTGACAAAACAGCACAGTGAAAAAAAATGACGGTGACAAAACAACACAGTGACAAATCAGCACAGTGACCAAACTACACGGTGACAAAACACCACAGTAACAAAACAGCACAGTGACAAAGCAGCACGTTGACAAAACAGCACAGTGACAAAACAACACGGAGACAAAAAAGCACAGTGAAAGAACAGCACAGTGACACAACAACACGGTAACAAAACAGCACAGTGACAAAACAGCACAGTGACAAAACAGCACAGTGACAAATCAGCACAGTGATAAAACAGCACAGTGATCTAACAGCACAGTGTCAAAACGGCACATTGACAAAAAAGCACGGTGACAAAACAGCACAGTGACATAACAGCACAGTGACAAAACAGCACGGTGATAAAACAGCACAGTAACAAAACGGCACATTGACAAAAAAGCACGGTGACAAAACAGCACAGTGACATAACAGCACAGTGACAAAACAGCACAGTGAAAAAAAATGACGGTGACAAAACAACACAGTGACAAATCAGCACAGTGACCAAACTACACGGTGACAAAACACCACAGTAACAAAACAGCACAGTGACAAAGCAGCACGTTGACAAAACAGCATAGTGACAAAACAACACGGAGACAAAAAAGCACAGTGAAAGAACAGCACAGTGACACAACAACACGGTAACAAAACAGCACAGTGACAAAACAGCACAGTGACAAAACAGCACAGTGACAAATCAGCACAGTGTCAAAACAGCACAGTGATAGAACAGCACTTTAACCAAAAATCACAGTGACATAACACAAGTACACTAGCAGACTCGTAAAAGTTCACGCTTACACATGCTGCATGTGGACTTACAACATAAACACCCAACTCAAATGAACATAAGTGCAACTCTTTTTGCACTTATGTTCATTTGAGTAAAAAAAATTAATATTTGCATACACTATCGATGTATTTATTATATTAAGGTATAACCGTTTACAGTGCGGGATATTCCCAGTATTTTTTTGTAATGGCGGATTTTCATAAATTTATTTTATCAAAGCCTAACAAATCTAAGTAAATGTTCTTTTACAAAAACTGCGTGTTTTTATTTTACATGTTTTTTAATACTACGAAGTTTAACGCGAGGAAACTATGTGCAATATAAACATTTCACAAATGTTAAGGGGTTGGGCTGCGTAGCAGCCAGGGGCAACGCCCCTAGTAATTATAGAATGATACAATGTCTAGAGAGTATTTGAAAAATATTTTAGGTAATGTGAACAGTTTTCGAGATAATATTAAAAAACTGAAACTTGATAATTAATTTAATGTGCGCGGCAGTACTTCAGCGTGAATTGTCGCCGAACCCATAGTAAGAAGGGAAACACGCAACCCTGACCTCAAATTTACTTTTCGGGGTGTTATGTCTACGTATGTGTGAGAGCTGCGCTCCACAAAATTCTTCGACAAAGAGACGTACTCACACCTCCGCATCTGTCACTCGAATGAGGAATTATGCACTCTGCAGTAGCTTTTCAAGGAATTAATCTTAACTATACAAAAATGTGTACAGGATTTTTGAAGCCGTTCTGTTTATTATATTTTGTAAAATTAACATGCATTATCACGAAAAATAAATGCGACCAATTTTGAGTTTGATTAATAAACTTGATATATTTTGTATATATATTTTTTGGATACTTTCATTCAACAAGTTCAAGTTTGAACCCAGATAGCATTATTTCGTAATATTTCATAATTTTATGTTCATTTTGACAGAATTCAAATAACTTCTATCATTTTTGGAAACGGTCAATTTGTAAATTATACATTTCTTTATTTTAAATTTTCTAATGTTTGCACATTCACCGAGTGAAAATTCATTTTTAATTTAATAATTAAAAAACTTTTTTATTTAAAAAACACATAGTTTTTATTTTCACATATGAGTTATACTGCCTAAGCGCTGTCGAACCTGCTCGGTTCATCATCAGAGGCTAACTGAAGTTTTTAAAATTAAAATACAAGGGTTAGAACAAATACATTTTGGGAAGAGAAAGTGGGTTTTTAAGTAGGTAGGTATTGTTAGAAAGGAATGCGTATTTATTTAGAGAGGAGAAAGTGGGTGGGTTTTTTTAAATGTGGGCTTTGTTAGAAGAGGAGAAGGAGTAGGTATTTGTTTATTAACAACATGGCTCAAATGTTTTTGAATTTCTAGAGTTTCAAGCGCTTAGGCAGTATAACTCATATGTGAAAATAAAAACTATGTGTTTTTTAAATAAAAAAGTTTTTTAATTATTAAATTCTTTATTTTATTCTGACAGTAACAGATTTTCAAAATAAAGTAAACATAATGGACATTTAAAACCCAGAACACCGCTTTGGACTTATTCGCTCTATTGGGTCTTAAATCTTAAACCATTTTGCAACTAAAAGATGAATCCCATGCCCATGCAACAGTCTTATCCCAGTTTGTTAACGAATTAAAAAGCGTATTAGTTAGAAATAAAAACAAAAGATCTATTATTGTAGGCGATATCAACTTAAATATAGCGAATGATTATTCATCGAACGATAAAGACAACTACTTAAATATGCTCGCCGAATTAAACTTCTTATCTTGTATAAATTCTTACACTAGAAACATCAAAAATCAAAGACCTTCGTGTATTGACCACATATTTACAAATATTCCGGAATATCATAATATAATATCCGCAGTCATACATACAAACATTACTGACCATTATTCTTGTATTTTAAAATACAAATTAGATATTCCAAGTAAAATAAATGATACACCACAAAAAAACTTAAAAACCATGTTTCTACACCTAGACATTTTAAAAAATAAACTACAAAATGAAAATTGGTCTGAAGTATATAAATGTAGTGATGTAAATGAAAGCAACAATTTATTTAACATGAAATTAACTGAAATCATTAATGAGTCAACAATGAACATAAACAAAACAAAATCTAAATATAACCTATCAAAGCATGGATCACCCATGGCCTAATAGTTTCAATAAGACATAAGCAAACACTTTACAAAATAACCACTAAACGACCAAACGATGAAAGCATATACAAACACTATAAGTTGTACAAAAAAAAGCTCACGTATTTAATAAAAACCACTAAAGAAAAATATTATGAAAAAAAGTTAGGAAACACCGAAAATGATAACAAAAGAGTGTGGAAGGTAATAAATGAGATAATTGATAAAAAAAAACAAAAAACCAATGTTTTAAATGAAATCACATATGAAAACACAAAAATAAGCTGCGAATCAAAACCCACTAAAGTTGCAAACATTTTTAACAATTATTTTGTTAATGTAGGAAAAAATCTTGCTAAACTGATACAAACAAACACAGTCACAATGCCAACAATAAAAACAAACACAAACAAAATTGAAATCCTTAACAGCTGTACTGAACAGGAAGTTGAAAAAATTATTGACAATATGAAAGGAGGATCAACTCCAGGATTTGATGGCATAACTATCGATACACTAAAACACATTAAAAAAGAAATTTCAAAACCACTAATGTACATTATAAATAAAAGTTTTGAGACTGGAAAATTTCCAAATATATATAAAAAATCCATAATAATTCCAATATTTAAATCTGGTGAACAGGATGATATAACAAATTACAGACCTATCTCTATAATATCAAACATAGCTAAAATATTTGAAAAAATAGTTAAAGGAAGAATCAACGCATATATAAAAAGCAATAATATAATAAATGAAAACCAGTTTGGTTTTATGGAAAATAGAAGCACACAAGATGCAATTGCTAAATTAACTAGCTATGTACTGAATGCATTGGACAAATCTCGTAAATGTATCGGTTTATTCATAGATTTAAAAAAAGCATTTGACAGCATATCTCATTACAAATTGACTTCAAAATTAGAAAGTATCGGTTTCCAAGGCAGGACACTCGAGTGGATAACAAGCTATCTATATCAAAGACCTCAAGTTGTCAAAATAAATGAGGTGTACAGCCAAATAGAAACTAGTAATTTCGGAATACCACAGGGCACAGTATTAGGCCCTTTATTATTTATATTATATGTCAATGATGTATTTACACTGAAACTAAACGGAAAAATAATATCCTATGCCGATGATACAGTTATTATCATCGAAGATACAAATTGGAATAGTGTCACCAATAAAGCAAATGTTGACATTGACAATTTAAAGCACTGGTTCGACGTGAATTTGTTAACACTCAACAGCGAAAAAACTTACATTGTCCCGTTCTCTATTAATGAAAATAAATTAAATCTAAATTTAAACGTATTTATTCATCAACAAAATAAATGTAATAAAACGAATTGTAATCTAACCTGCTCAATACTAAAGCAAACAGATACTACAAGATATTTAGGCGTTGACATAGATAGTAAATTAAAATGGAAGGAACATACTAGTAAACTGATAAAACGAATCAGAAAGTGCATATACATATTTATAAGACTTAGAAATATACTCGGAATAGATAACTTAAGAAGAGTCTACTACGCAATTGTGCAATCTATATTACAGTACGGTATTATAGGATGGGGAGGGTCATACTTAAACACATTAAACCCTGTAAAAATAATTCAAAAATTAATCATTAAGATAATATTAAAAAAACCATCGAATTACCCGACTGAATTAGTATTTAAAATATTTAAAGTTCCCTCAGTAGATATGATTTTTAAAAAAAACGCCATATTGCAAATATTAAAGGAAAAACAACAATTAAAATTAGAAACAAATCATTCAACAAGATACAAACATAACCTCAAAATGTCAAAATTTGACACAAAACATTATCAAAATAGCTTCATTTATGTTGGTGTAACAAACTTTAATAAATTACCGACTGAACTAAAAAATATAAAAGATTATCATGTATTTAAAAATAAACTTAAAAAACATTTCGAAAAATATTAGATTTGTATACCACTTGATATTATTGCCTGTGACTTGTATTGTTTTTTGTCATTAGTAGACCTCTATAAATCATATTTATGTATGTTTTTATTTTATTATACTTTGGTACCTACTTGCCTATATTATCTATGTTTATATATTTGCTTTTGTTGATTATACAGTTTTTCTTATTTTAATTTGATTTCTTCACATATCAGATCTCTTCACACTGAAAAATACACATCATAAGTATTTGACTTAAGTGTATGAAGTAACTTAAATAAATTTCTAGTTTATAACTTAAATATATAAAATAACTGAAATAAATTTGTTATTACTATTGACTAAATTAATTGTGAATCCCTCACCACACACAAGAGCTTTGACTCTTTTTGGCGAGGTATAGCATATAAAACAATTGAATATTATGTAATTTGAAATAAGTTTAAAAATAAATGTAATGTATGTACTTAAAATGTATTATATTAAATAAAAAAAATAAAAAATAAAAAAAATCCATGGCTCTAACATCCTTCAGAGTGCGATGCAAAAAATAAATAATAATAAAAGTTACACACCCTATACAGGCCCGGATTAACCCCTCTGGGGGCCCTGGTGCGGGAATAATCTCGGGGCCCCCCATACCCCCCTCCCCTCCCTAAAATTTTCCACCCACCCCCCCCCCTCCCTCGCCTCAATTTTTTTTAAAGAAATATAATTAATTAAGCAGGTCGGCCTCATAACAGCAAAGGACGTACAAACATTTTCGTTTTTATTCAAAAATAATATAACAATAGCAAAGTTTATTGGCATAATGCTGAAAGGTGTATTATGAGGCACGTACATGTTGTAAAATAGCTCACTTTCGGTGCCTTTCAATACCTATGTTTTTTTCTTAATTTTTACTAAGAAACTTTGTTTTTTCTATTAAAGGAGACTTTGTTTAGAATTTTTGGGACCCGTTCAGGTCGTTGGGGGCCCCTGAAGGTTCCCTGTGAGAAACTTTCATTTCTCAACTATCAATGTCTTTGTCTTTACAAAACATGGCTTTTTGAGTCAAAAATGGTTAAAAACAAAATAAATACATAATTTTTCAGCATTTTTTCAGTCTTTGGGGGCCCCTAGGACGCGGGGGCCCTGGTTCGGTCGTACCGCTCGAACCGCCCTTAATCCGGGCCTGACCCTATACATGCAATATGCCCTATAAATTCACTCTTACACATCGCACGCTTAATCATAAAGAGCAATAACTCAAAAAATAAGAATGTTGGGAAATCACGTTTGAAGTTCAGACAACCAGTACAACTTGTATGGGATGAAAAAGGCGTCCGATGTTTTATCTTGGTCATATCCAAATTGAACGGCTGATCGCTTTCTTCTCGCATTGTTCTAGCGTTTTATTACAAAATCTCGATTTTCCCAATTTTTGAGTTATTTCTCTTTATCATTAAGCGTGCGACATGCTGGATATTATCTGCAATGTTTATTAAAACTGAACTGTAAATAAGTATTAGCTCTGCAACTCTTACCGCTTCTTCTGGTAACAAAGGGAGCATCAAAGAGACTACTTTTTTCATTATTAACTTTACTCTAATATTTTAACATTTTTTTATTCATGATTCCTGTCTGCTGTTGCACAGAATGCCCCTCGTGTGCACTTCAAGCCGCAGCAGTCCCCTGCGCCCGAAAAGAAGCGCTCTCCCCCCCTAGGCCGCCCCCTGCTGGGCCCCGCGGCGGCCCCTGCGCCTCTCAAGCGCTCCAAGAGCCTCACGTCCACAGACACCCTGGCTAGTGGCATGGCAGCCCTGGGGCTCACGGCGCCCGATAATAAGGACCTGGGCAACTTCCCTGCAGAGGTGAAGGAGGCCATAGATAAAGCCACCAAAGGTAAACTCCCTACAAATAACTTACACATCATAATGAGCTTAGAATATTTTAAGTTTGGGGAATATAATTTGCATGTGATGTCACTTAACCGGGCTAAAGGCAGTACAGAGGGTCATGATGTCAATACATATTATTATGTCTTTACATATGAAATTGGCATTTTGTATGGGAGGAACAAAAAGTCATTTTTTTTAAATCTTGTGATGTATTTTGGGATGTCCATTGTGATGGTCTTCTGTGGAATGCCAGGGATTGTGGGGGATATCAATTTAGATGTAAAGATGAGTCTTTGTTCCCAATAGATGTATTATTCCATAACAGTGTTTACAATGCGAGAGACAAAACCAGACTGACTCGTGAAGGCAATAATAATCTATACCTACTAATAATATATAACTTTACTCTAATAATATTATATTCCAATAATACATTACATTATATTATGATATTTACGTACTCTAAATTATCATATTATAATTATACATTACACCTCCCTCACTAAATGACGAATCTATATTACATTATATCAATAAAAATTATATCTTATAAAACTTCATCTTCTTTCATCTTGGGTACCGCAGGCGGTTCTCCCCCCTCAGACGCAGGCGCTCCGACCATGGTTGGAACCTGGAAACACCCGAGTCATTAGAGATCTGTCCTGCCTCATCCAACAGCTGACCCAACCCCAGGTCATTGTCAGACTCATCCTACCGACTGCGCCACTGTGATGTATTTTGGGATGTCCATTGTGATGGTCTTCTGTGGAATGCCAGGGATTGTGGGGTATATCAATTTAGATGTAAAGATGAGTCTTTGTTCCCAATAGATGTATTATTCCATAACAGTGTTTACAATGCGAGAGACAAAACCAGACTGACTCGTGAAGGCAATAATAATCTATACCTACTAATAATATATAACTTTACTCTAATAATATTATATTCCAATAATACATTACATTATATGATATTTACCTACTCTAAATTATCATATTATAATTATACATTACAAATCTAATATATTTGTTTAATCAAAGTATGAACCATAGATATCTATGCACTTTTGCCATTTCATAGGTAGTTAATTGATCCCTTTACGAAAATAACCATTCGGATGGCAATCAATTCAATCTTTGAAGGTGATTAGGACTGCCCCATCGGAGTTGATTTTTTTCCCTTGCAAGAAGTTATCCAAATTTCGAAAAAAATGATAATCTGTTGGAGCAAGGTCCGAAGAGTACGGAAGATGTCTTAAACATTCCAATTGAAGCTCCTCTAATTTGGTAGCCGTCTGATTGACCAGCCTCGGTTGTTTAGCAGCTAGCTTTTCCATCATAGTTTGCAGTTGCTGACAAAAGACATCTGCCGTAATTATCTCACCAGATTTAAGAAAGGTGTAGTGAACGACACCGGCACTAGTCCACCAAACGCTCACAAGTAACATTTTTTGAGCCAATTTTCGCTTGGGGCATGATTTGGCTGGTTTTGCAGGGTTAAGTCATTGCGATGAGCGCTTCCGATTATCGTGCAGGATCTATTTGTCATCACAGGTAATAATTCAATTTAAAATCCCTTCATTATTGTGCCGGTTGAGTAATGTAACGCAGCAGTCGACGCGCGTTTGTTGATTTGCTTTACCCAATTAGTGAGGTACCCACCTTTCAAGCTTTTTCACCTTTCCAATTTGCTTCAAGTGGATTAAAATAGTTTTATCACTAATTTCGCAGCCTACAGCTTACTCGGACGTGGTTTGCGATGGATTAAATCCTACAATAGCCTTAAATTCCTCATTATCAACTTTGGTCTCAGGCCGTCCAAGAGGCTTGTTCTGCAGGCCGAAATTTCCAGGACGACGTTAGAACCAAAAACGCACTGTGTTTTATTTTGATAAAACACAGTGCCATACACATCATTAATCCTTCGAACCGTTTCTGCAGCACTGGTGCCACGGTGGAACTCGTACTCGTAAAGAATGCGATATTTCAAGTTTTCCATTTTGTACAATGAGTGACGCAAAGAAAAAAACAATTGAAAAACGAACAAATAAATTACAATTTTCAAAACACAAATACATCAGTAAATAGCTGTATAAATTTGAATTTGGAACTCCTAACCAAGGAGGAGATATTTGAGATCAAAGTGGCCAGTACGGCAAAACACCAATTTCATATGTAAGGACCTAATATTTAGGTAGTTTGAAAAGACACTAAAGTGCATCGTCCTGCATTTATCATTGATACTAACTGTATGGACTCACAATGCTGTGAACAAGAAAAATGCTTATCATGGGGAAACCATTTTTTATTTACCATGGCTGATGTAACATAGCTGAGGAATATTTGGAATGTTCGGAGTCCATTTACATATTATAATTTTTAAACTTGAAAAATCAAGTACACTTTTCAGATACCAGACGAACTGTTATGGGAGAACTAACATTATTCTCAACATTTTGCTGGCGTAGCAAAATGTAGATGACTATGGGGATGAAGATGATCAGTTCATTCTCAATCATCATGCAGTAACGGTGCCTCCTGAAGATGTTGCCTTTGATGCCAGTGAAACATTGAGAATTATGTAATAAGTTCTCCCATAACAATAGTAATAATATAATCTATTTTCTAAGTTGCAATAATATTTTTCACACATTTAAAATTCATATTAAATGCATGCCCACAAACAGACACATGTAAGTTTAGCAGTTGCAAATGCTGCATGTGTAAGTACCGAACTCAAATGAACATAAACCCGCAACTTTTACTGACCTTCCCTGAAAAGAGGTGACATAGAAAAGAGGTGCAAAGTGAACCATTTTTTTACAGCATGGGTGGTCAGCTCTACACCAACCTGATATTATTGATAATATTCAATGTTAAATACTTCCTAACTTTGCATTGAATCAGTGTGAGTGCAGTGTTAATACTGAAGAATTGCTTTCCGGGATCTGTTGTCGTGGTCTGTAGGAGCTGGAGCTTCTAGATGTTTGGCTCATGTCTACGATGGGCTTCTTCAGTGTGAAGTGTTGATGTAACTGTGTGATGTGTTGTGTTGGCAGACCCCAGCACCGTCCCCCCGCGCACCCTCATGGAGCTGGTGGGACATGTGATGCGGCGCGCCGTGGAGAGCCCGCGCTATGCTCTGCCCGCAGCGCGCCTGTGCCTGCTCATCATAGACAAGGAGAAGCACCACACCTTCCTGGAGACGCTGCTCAACACCTGCCAGCAGTGGTACAAGGAGAGAGACAAGGTCAACACATTGCTAGTATTTCGGGTACAATGGGATTCTATTTACGTTACTGAAACTATCAAATATCAGAAATAAAAATATAGGGGAAAGGTGGGATACTTGATCCCTGTTTTAGTTTTCATCCATTATCTCAAACCCTTGAAGTTATTTTGTTATTTTTTTGCTCCATGTTCATAATTTGGTTCATCGCCTACCACTTGGCATCCAAATAAAACTACTTTCGTGAAGATCCAATGTACTACATCAGTTCTTGTAAAAAACTCCCAAGGATCAAGTATCCCTACCCATGAGGGATACTTGATCCCCCCATGAGGGATACTTGATCCCCGGGATCAAGTATCCCACCCATAAAGATAGCATTAGTAATTATAGCCAATTATTAAGGGAAATTAAAAAAAAAATATTATACAAATCAAAATAAACTTCTTTATTGAGTAAAAACTAAAATTTACTAAACATTTGCATGAAATTTTTGTTTAAAGTTGATAATATCAGCTGTCTGCCGCACGGCTGTGGCAGCTTTTGTATGTCTGCGCTTCTGACTACGCTAATGTCTTCTACTGTTGGAAAAGTGAAACAACTGCCCACTAGATCCTTTCTTCTCAAAAATTTCACTTTGAAAGTACTTTCCTTTTGAGTCAAAACTTTTCCTACAAAACACTTGACTGTTTTTTTGGCCAAACTGACTTAACTTGACTAAAACTTTGTCTTCAGGCTTTGATTCGGTGTCGTCAATAAGTTCTTTATCATGTGAAAGGAAATCAGAGTCACATGCTGCTATCTGGAAGGCATGACATTCATGCCAAACTGCCTAGCGATCACTTAAAAACTCCCCCCATTTCTCACAGCATTCACAGCCGCTTCAGCTTGCTGAGGATCCCGTGGAATTCTCTTTTTCTGGCTCCCTCTTTTGCTATGTACTTACACGGCATTTGAAAGAATAAACGTGAATAAAATTAATTATTTCAAGCGTGGACTTCAAAATAAACTTGAAGTGGGATACTTGATCCCAGGATCAAGTATCCCCCCACTTCTAGGGATCAAGTATCCCCCGGTTGTCATTTTTTCAAAAAGTGAAAAATTTAGGTTAGAAGAGTTTGCATTTCTAAATTGATGTTATGGTATTTTGTTGCTAAAAGCACATACATTTCAACAATATATGTAGAATAATCATAAAGTACACGAATAAAAATGTATAAAACTTACATGGCACGCGTAAAAAAAAGTCTGAACCTTACAAAATCAAAAAATGTTAATTATTTTTTTACGCTTCTTCAGAGGTAACGGTCATTTGGCAAAACAAAGGTAACATTATGGTCGCTACCCAATGGTACCAACAGAACAGTGATAAAATACCTAGGAGCGCCAAAATCGAATGGGGATCAAGTATCCCGCGGGATCAAGTATCCCACCTTTCCCCTATTTGTATCTGTAAGCATATCCGATTTAAAGGTTTTCAATGAATTCGAGTATGGATGGATTCTAAAGGAAACACATTATTATTTTATTTTTATTTTGAAATTACCACCACCTGAGCCATACAATTTCTGTTGACTTTGCCTTGGTTTCAAAACCCTTTTTCCTTCGGGGTGCCCATTCATGATGCGTTTGGAGACCCAATCTCTGCAGCCTTCATAAATGTTGGGTGTCTGATATATGGTTAATAAGTCATTGTTTCGTCAGATGTACCATTATTCTCAATCTCTCACAGGTCCACAAATTCTACGCAGCATTTTTCTTTCGAAATTGTCCAGCATTTACAGTTACTTGACGATTTTACTATTAATTGAAATCTATCCATCTTTCTTCTTCTTGCATATCTATGAAGAAGAATGTATGTGTGTATGTTCATCCAATTTGAACAAAATTTTCAGGAATGGTGTAAAATATTTTTGGAAAAGTTCCTATAAAGCTTGGTGCTGATTAAATGAAAAACAATTCCTTATTCCCAACTTTCCCACAATGTGGTTAGGCATCCTGATTAGTTAATCCTGAAACTACCCAACAGGAGGAGACCATATTTTCCTCAGAGATTAATATTGAAACCTTTGAGATTAATTGATGATTTGTTCGTAATGATGAAATGATAAAAGAATCATATTTTTACTTTATAGCAGTCCGAAGGACTGTTATAAAGTATTGTATTCGTCCGAAAAAAAAAAAATGAGGTTTCAACGGAAATGAGTTGTCCTGCACCAGGACATGCAAAAAAACCTAATTTGTCGAACCTGTCCGTCCGTCCGTCCGTCCGTCCGTCCGTATGAGTGTAGGTCCCAGCCGAAACTACTGATCACAGAGACACCAATTTTTGGATTTAGAGAATTGATAACCACAGATTTTGATGAGCCGACCGGCATGGCGCCAACCTGAAAATTCAAGATGGCTGCCATACAAAAAAAACATAAAATTGCACTTTTCTCAAAAACGGCTCTAACGATTTTCTTTAAAATTTCAATGTGGTCGTTGCTTAAGTTTTTTCTAAGAAAATTAGGTATGGCAACACTCTTGCCAACCTGCGTCTATGGGTTGCCATATAAAAGAAAAAAACGATTGTGATTATCTCAGAAATGGCTGGGTTGACAAAAAAAACGCGTAATATTAATTTCTACAAAAATTTAAAGAATACTTTAAATTTTTTTTTACTTAAAGTACCGTTTACACGATCTCAAAATTTTCATCGAAAATATTAAAAAGACCCATAAAAACGCAATTTTGTAAAACTTTGTTTAGGTTCACAAGAAAGATAATTTTTTAAACTTTTTTGCAATATAATTTGTTTTTCACTATTTTGAGAATTCAAGATGGCTTCCAAAGAGGAGAAAACTTCAAATGCGATTTTCTCAAAAATGGCTCGAACGATTTTTTTTTAATTTTCAGTTAAGTAGTTGCTTTATACATTCTTACCAAATTTAGTTATGGCAACATTTTTGCTAATCTGCGTCTATGAGTTGCCATATGAAAAAAATAAACAATTGTGATTTTCTCAGAAGTGAAAGCGTTGAAAAAAAAGATATTTTCTACAATATTATACGTAACATCAAATTCTATATAAAAATTAAATAAATTTTTTGAAAATAAAAACATAAAGTGCCGTTTACATTATATCAAAAATTGAAATTAAAAGGCTACAAAAACCCATCAGAACGCAAAAAACTTTTATGTTTCTCAACTTTATCAGAAAAAACTTTGTTATCACTATAATTCATAGTGAAACATTTTTCAAATTTTAGAAAATTCAAGATGGCTTCCGAACAGCTGAAAGTTTCAAATGAGATTTTCTCAAAAACGGCTCCAACGATTTTCTTTATATTTTCTGCATAATCGTCATTATAATATTGCTATGTAACAACAATAACCATAGCCTCATAATTTTCTTTGTTTTGGGGGTTGCCATACAAGAGAAAAAAATAATTTAAAATTTCTCGGCAGAGAATGGGTTAACTGAAAAATAATGTTGTACAATTGAAAAGCTCTTATATATACCTACATACATGAATCATTACTTTTTTCAAAAAAATATTATAAAGTATAGCCACCATACAAAGTGACAAATTTTCATACAAAAAATTATTGTAATATTTTTGGTAGCAAAACATCTAATACCCATAAATAAACCTACATAACAATTCACTCAATAAATTGCTATAGAACAACAATAAGCATTGCCTCTTAATACTCTTTGTTTTGGGGGCTGCCATACAAGAGAAAACAATATTTTAAATTTTCCCGGCAGAGAACGGGTTAACTAAAAAATAATGTTCTACAATTAAAAAGCTCTTATATATACCTGCATACATTAATCATTACTTTTTTCAAATAAATATTATAAGGTGTAGCCACCATACAAAGTGACAAATTTTAATACAAAAATAATTGTAATATTCTTGGTACTAAAACGCCTAATATAAAATACTAGGCTACAAGTCTTAAAATCTAGTAAGTTGTACCCATATAAAAATCAATCATAACTTTCCAAAATATCAATGAAAAGTATAGGTACCCACCAAACAAAGTGTTAGTTTTGATACAAACGGGATCAATGATAATACTGCAAAAAGACGATTGCTTAAAAAGATTAGCTTCATTACTTACACACAACTAAATGTTTTGTTATGAAAATTGGCTATGACCTAAACATGACCGTATTTTGTGCTATAAAGTCATGTGCAGTCCACTGTACAATTTTATTTATTCTACAGAGTGAGCCACAGCAATGCGTGGCAGGTAGGGAATGCAATCTCTAGACGAGATCGCTAAGTTGAGATCTCGAGGGATCAGAAATTTGATCTCGGCGAGATATCGGCATTTTTGAGATCTCGAATGGATTTCGAAAAGTATTGTTTCAATTAGGTAACTGAAACATGATTGATACTGCTTAGTTGTGATTATGATGCGAGTAAGATACAAAATTAATTATTGATAAAAAAACTTTATTTTTAGATTGTTTTAACTTATGTAAGTGAACACAGAAATTCAGTCCTGTAAAATATCTTATAAAGAAAACTTTCTTATTTTAACAAAGATAATGATAGTTAAAACAAAAATTGCTGTTTCCAAAATCACTCCTAAATTAGGAGTGATTACGATCGATCACTTCTAACTAGGGAATGCAATCTCGCGAGATTGTAGACCTAGCCGAGATCTCGCGAGACCGTAAAGCCAGTCTCACGAGATTACGAGATTTCCGAGATCTCGCCCAATTGGGTACTTTTACTAAAACATTCGCTAATACTATTAATTCCGTTTATTGATTTTCAATATATAAGATATATATAACAAAAGAAATATAACAAAGATCAGCCTTCTGCAGTGTTAAAAAAAAAAAACTCAAAATAAAACAAAAAGAGCACTTCGAAATATAACAAAAATCATCCTTCTGCAGTATTATGAACAAAAAACTAAAAATTAAAATTAAAAAAACTTCGAAATATAGCACTTAATCAGCCTTCTGCAGTATTATGAACAAAAAACTCAAACCAAAACAAAAAAAACACTTCGAAATAATTCGAAATGTAACACTTATTCAGCTTTCTGCAGCATTTGTAATTTTTAAGGATATGTAAGTATTATTAAATTAAGAAGAATAATGAAAGGCAGGTGCGTAATAGGTGCTACCGCTAGCATCGCCAAGAACCAGAATCTTTCAAAAAATGTTCGACTGACGGTGCACGGTGGTATACTAGTGCCCACTCTGATGTATGGAAGTGAAGCCTGGACGGTGAGTGAAAGTGAGATTAGTAAAGTCCATACAGTGGAAATGGACTACTTAAGAAGTATGATTGGAAAAAGACAGAGTGATAGGGTGAGGAATGATTTTGTTAGAGAGGAATGTGGTGTAAGAGAAAGTGTGAAAGTAAAGATTAAAAGAAGTATACTTAGATGGTTTGGACATTTGGAGAGAATGAATGAGGAAAGACTGACGAAGAAAGTGTATGCTGCAAGAATTGATGGATATCGTGGAAGAGGAAGACCGAGAAAGGTATGGATGGACCAAATTTTCGAACTAGTGAGTGAATGGGATATCCAGAGACATAATAAAAGAAGAGCTTGTATGAAAAAGGTTATGACTCTGGATGAAATGAAAGAAGTATGCAAGGACAGGAAGAAGTGGCGGCTAATCTGCAATGCTGATTTGTAATGTTAGTTTATTAGTTTGCTACATTTTTTGCATAAGAATTTTTTGACTTTTTTGTAGAGATTTATTTTTAAGGTTTTGTTGTTGTTGTTTTTTTTTTTTTTTTTTTTATACTTAAATGTTATTTATTACTCGTATTCCTTGACTTATAGGTTGGTATGAGGCTGACCACCCATACTGTAAAAAATGATTCACTTTGCCAATGTCACCCCTGTTTCAGGGAATGTCGGCAAGAGTTGCAGGGCTTATGTTCATTTGAGGTTTGGATTTTATTTGTAAGTACACAATCAGCATTTGTAAGCGCGAACTACACGTGTTTGTTTGTGGGCATACATCTGAGAGCTTTGAATGAATATATCCTTGCAACTTAGATTATAGATTAGATTATAGATTAAACAGTGTTATTAAAAGGATAAGTTATTTTTGAAAGTGGCTTCTCAAAAAACACAGCATATCAAGGGTTTCATCTGATAGACGACTCCTGATTTTACAGGCCAAGTACCCCGCGGCCGAAAATGCTCTTTCTGCCTCTACACTAGTCGGAACCACAGTCGACAAACAGGTGTGTACAAACTGAAGGAGTTCACCTTTAACCCCTCCAGCTTCATACAAATTCATCTCTTTTTTAATGAGTATCTCCAATGAATTTGCAGAATTTGTTGAACAATTGGGCTTTTTCAATGCTGTCAACAGTGTCAACGATTCTTGTAGCCACGAGTAGTGCCTACAGCATGGGCAGAGCAGTTTGCGCGCAACCGCGCTACGACACACACCGATTTTGCTGCGCCACTCAATCTCGCAATCTCGCGAGATCTCGTATAAAAATTGAACGAGACTCAGTCTCGCAAAATAAGGACGAGATCTCGCGAGAACGAGATTGCATTCCCTACTTTTAACTAAATTAGGAGTGATTTTGGAAATAGCTTCTTAAAAAACAAATAGTACCTACTTAGAGTGTACCTTCATATGTACATGTAATCCTTTTGTGGAACTGGTTGTCGTTTTCAAAATAGCTGTGCATAACTTACATTCAAATTATTCACCGCTTTCTTGAAATATTTCCATACCGGCAACGAACTATTAAACTCCATGTAAGGTTCATTTTGATTGTTTTTTGACATTTTCTTCTTCTTCTTCTTCTTCTTCAGCCTGTATTGATCGTCCACTCCTGGACGAAGGCCTCCTCTCGCATTTTCCATTCGTTTCTATCCTGAGCGATCCGCATCCAGGCAAGTCCTGCACTTCTCTGAACATCGTCACGCCAACGCAACTGTGGGCGCCCAACTCCACGTTTTGCCGTCCTTGGGCACCAGCACAGCAGTCGCTTTGTCCACTTTTCATCTGGATCGCGAGCGACATGTCCCGCCCAACGCCAATTGAGGGTTGCGGCCATCTTGATGACATCGGAAACCTTTGTCCTGACTCTTATGTCCTCATTTCTGAGTCTGTCCCGCAAACTGACACCCAACATGGCTCTCTCCATTGCTCTCTGTGTGACTCTTAGCTTGTGGGCACTTTTTTGTGACATTGTGACTGTCTCAATACCATAAGTGAACACTGGCAGGACACAGGCATTGAATACTTTCCTTTTTAAGTTGATGGGTATTTTCGGATTTTTCAAAATGTGACCAAGATTTTTGAATGCTGCCCAGCTTAGTCCGACTCTTCTATTTAGGTCTGCTATCTGGTTATCTCGCCCGAGCTGTATTTTGTGACCCAAATAAATGTACTCATCGACAGATTCAATGCTGGCATTGTCCAGTACAATTTGTGCTGGTTGTGACGTCATCAACTTGGTTTTAGTGAGGTTCATTTTTAGGCCAACTTTTTTAGATGCTTCATTCAACTCCTTTAGCATTTCCGTCAGTTGTGTAGGGTCGTTACTGATGACAATAATATCGTCTGCGAAACATTTTAAAAGTATTAAATTAACAGTCTAGCACTTGCGTAACAAAAAAATACAAATTTTCATTCAATTAACCCTTAAAAAATATAATTTTAGCACACCATGACAGTAACTGCACAACTGAAACAATTGTAAACAAAAAAGTGCCTGATTTGTTTTTTAAAAAACACTATCTATCTATCTATAACTATAAAGAAGGATGTATGTATGTATGTATGTATGTATGTATGTATGTATGTCCCCTATAGACTCATAAACCGCTCATCCGATTTTGACGAAATTTTCAGGAAACATGTAACATATTCTTAGAACGAATCCTGTGAAGTTTGATGGTGATCAAATAAACAGTGGTTCTCAATTCTCGATATTTCAGCAACGAGGTCGGTAAATTTTGAAACCACCCAATAGAAGAAGACCATTGTATTCAACTACAATACATAATCTTAGTTGCAAATATACATTTACATTAAAGATTCATATAAAATGCATGCTCACAAATAGACACATGTAAGTTCACGCTTACAAATGCTGCATGTGTACCTACTCATAATTTAAAATCCAAATCTAAAATGAACAACCCAGTAACTTTTACTTTACGCCAACTTGAAATGGATGTTATTCAGCTCCTGAGTGGCTTGACACTCATTTCTTATGAAGGCTGAGTAAGCCTTGCCGGTATTTTATTTTGGGTTTAAAATAAACACTGAAACGGGAAATAATTTCTGACAACTTCGGTGGGATTCTAACTCGAGATCTCGGCATGGAATGCAATCTATCTATCTATATCTATAAAGAAGGATGTGTGTATGTATGTATGTATGTATGTATGTATGTATGTATGTATGTATGTATGTATGTATGTATGTACGTATGTATGTATGTATGTATGTATGAATGTATGTTCCCTATAGACTCATAAACCGCTCATCCGATTTTGACGAAATTTTCAGTAAACATGTAACATATTTTTAGAATGAATCCTGTGAAGTTTGATGGTGATCAAATAAACAGTGGTTCTCAATTCTCAATATTTCAGCAACAAGGTCGGTAAATTTTGAAACCACCCAATAGAAGAAGACCATTATATTCAACTACAATACATAATCTTAGTTGCAAATATACATTTACATTAAAGATTCATATAAAATGCATGCTCACAAGTAGACACATGTAAGTTCACGCTTACAAATGCTGCATGTGTACCTACTCATAATTTAAAATCCAAATCTAAAATGAACAACCCAGTAACTTTTACTTTACGCAAACTTGAAATGGATGTTATTCAGCTCCTGAGTGGCTTGACACTCATTTCTTATGAAGGCTGAGTAAGCCTTGCCGGTATTTTATTTTGGGTTAGAAATAAACACTGAAACGAGAAATAATTTCTGACAACTTCAGTGGGATTCTAACTCGAGATCTCGGCATGGAATGCAGTTACTCTACCAACTAAGCTATAGACCGGACTTTTTACAAATATGGTGGATCGATATCGGTTTGGTTAGGGGTAAGCAACCTGCGGCTCACCAGCCACATGCGGCTCTTTGGATGTGAAGTTAAGGCTCTTTAGCTTCATACGCAAATATAAAAAAAACACAGAATTATACTTCTGATCGAAAAAAACTAAATCGTTCTGAATCGATTAACGATCTCTCCGCTACTTGTACTCGCTTTTCACCCCCCACCCTCCCCCCGCCCCTTCGACGCTATTTATTGTTGGCAAAAAAACATTTGTGGCTCTTTACAAATCCAAATCCAAAATAAGATATGTATCATTTGAGATTCACATCAAATGCATTCCCATAAGCAGACACGCATAATTTCGCGCTCACACATACCGCATGTGGAACTACAATATAAAAACCCAGTCTTAAATGAACATAAGCCCTGCAACTCTTGCCGACCTTCCCTGAAACAGGGGCGACATTGGCAAAGTGAACCATTTTTTACAGTATGGGTGGTCAGCCTCATACGAACCTATAAGTCAAGGAAAAACTTTGAAATTTGTAAATTGTAATTTTTGGCTCTTCCGACTCAAAAGGTTGCCGACCCCTGGCCTAGACAAAAGTTCCAAATTAAAAAATGTTATTCAAGTATTCCAAGTTGAATTTTAGAAATGTAAGAAAGCTTTTATATCCCGCACTTATAAAAAATACGATAAACGAAAGTTCGTAGGTCACAACTAGAAGACCATATTGAAATATATTATTATTATTAAAACCTTTTATTGAAACATACTTTTAATTAAAATATACATAATATAGTTGTTTTTTCAAAAAACGCATTTCTGTAAAATTATATACTCACCACAAATTTAAAGATCGTTTTTTTCTCGGCGGTTAAACGTCTTTCTTCTATGTGACAATGGTCCAAAGCAACCAAAATAAACAAAATGTTTGCCTTTTACCTAACCCGGCCGTGCGACTTACAATTTTGTTGTCAATAGAAAATGTTCCGTGTGCACTACCTAAAACTTTCACTTATTGAAATAATGGATAGAGCACATCTTAAATGTGGGGAAAAAATGTGAATTCACTTGGCCGGGATAAAGACAGGACAGGGAGTCAAAAATTCAACATAAATTAAACACTTTTATGGAGATAGTTGAAAAAACACTTAAGTGCATCATATTGTATGAAGCATTTTCCCCAACTGCATACGTTTCACAGTGCGGTTACATTGAAAAATATTCCTGATTGTTTGGAATACATTTATTTCTTCACTTTGCTCAAAGAGTATAGTGATTTTTATAGATTAGTTCTTTAATTGTATGATTATAAAATTTAATTTATTGTTTATATTATTTTCTTGTATAGGTCAATATGCATCTGATCAACTATAAATATAAAATGGTTCACTCTGCCAATGTCACCCCTGTTTCAGGGAAGGTCAGCAAAGAGTTGCAGGGTGTATGTTCATTTGAGATTTGGGTTTTTATGTTGTAGGTTCACACGCAGAATGTGCAAGTGTGAACTTATACGTGTCTGCTTGTGGGCATGCACTTAATGTGAATTCCAAATGTAACAATCATATCCATGCAACTTAGAATAGATTAGATGAGTGACGTTACATTTTTTATCTTAAATATAAATGGAGCACCGCAATCGATTTTCCCTATGCTTGGCTCTGCTGCTTAACAGTTGTACCTAGACCTTTTTTTTAGAAAACGTGAAGATTAACCTAGAGATAAATTGTGTGAAGCTTGATTCCGATTAGCACACTTTTTTTTTGATCCTGTTGTTTCCTCTTTTATCTGTAGAAAAAAATTGATACCACATGCCCAAATGGCGTAGTGAAACACGCCGGGTACTGCTAGTTTTTTATATAAATACTGTTTTATTTTCACACAATACATTTAAAATACAATATAGCAAACGTTTTCGACCTAGATGGTCATCATCGTGTAATTTAAATGTATTGTGTGTGAAAATAAAACAGTGTTTATATAAAAAATTGTGTTATTTTAAAAAACAAATCAATCAACATGAATTTTCAGTGTTAATACACAAACCATAAAAAATATAAAAAAGTGCCTGCACGCACTCGAATATCTTCCGCTCACTTACTCTAGTCAAAACTATATCACTTATTATTTTCTATCCCGCTCGACCAACATCGTAAATACTCGGGAATAGTCTGCGTATGCGGTCCGCCCTTTCCTTCATCAGTCAGCGAATCGCTCGCGCGCAGAGAGCATGTGTCATGCATCGCCGACTACTGCCGCTCAAACTCGTCAATCTCGGTTGAGATCTCGTCATTTTATGCTTCGAGATTGATCTCAAAAAATGAGGCGAAATCTCGGAAGATCGGGATCTCGCGAGATGGAGATTGCATTCGCTAGTGGCAGGGTAAAGTTAGTTTGTAAATACTAAGGCATGCTGTGTGTTGTGTTGTGCAGGTGCTGAACTCTGTAGTGAATGGTGGTCGGCCCAAGCTGATGGCCTTCATCTCGCTCCTACTGGAGCTGTTCTGCCAGCTGCGCCGCCACCAGCAGTCCTCGCTGAGCCAAGCGGCCGCCGTACCCGCGCCTGCCCGCACACTGCTGCTGCTCATCTGCAAGTGCTGCGAGGAGTGCATTCGCGCGCCAGTGCCCTCTGCCTCTGATGTGAGTGTATGCTTCCATGACACATCCGTCACAGACAACCTGTCCACATACAGCTCGCCATGGACAAAATTTGGTCAGTTCGTCCACACGGCTTTTGGGTCAACGACATTTCTTTCTTGGAACTCTTGACCACTTTCCCTGAAACAGGGTTGACCTTGGCGAAGTGAACTATTTTATACAGTATGGGCTGTCAACCTCAAACCAACATATGAGTCCAGTAAATCAGAGAATTTTTCTACTTTACAATGTTGGTTGCAAAAATGTTGGTTCAGGCTGCACAAAGTTTGGAATCAAGTATTCTTATAATCAAGCAAGTAAAAAATAAACTGATTTTCTAGCTCTTTGAAATAACCTCTATGAGCTAATGTACATTGTTTTGTTGCAGACGGAGAACCTATTCTTCGTCCTCACTTACATTGGCCGTGATCTTGAGACACAGCTCCCCAACGAGCTGGAGCAGCTTCTGGACGCTGTGAGGGACGCCTTCCTGAACACGCAGGCGGCACCCTCCGTCACCAAGACCCTGCTGCAGCTTATAGAGCTGCACGCCAGCCACTGGCAGCTGCCCGGGGGTGCTGTGCTCTACTATTACCCCACCACCAAGTGAACCCACGTCACCAAGTGATCCTATTTAACCGAGCAATCTTCGTGATCCTGTGTTACCAAGTGATCCTCTGTCACCAAGTGATCCTATTTCACTAAGTGAATTATTAACAAGTGATACTGGGTCATAAACTGATCCTGCTACACCGTGTGATGTGTAATGTTTTCACCAAGCTATATTTTATCAAGTGATCCTTTTGTCATCCAGAGGTTTCTGCATCACTATTGTGTCTACATATCTTGTTTTGTAAAATGATCCTACATTACGAAGTGATTCAAACACCAGGTGATCTTCAGTCACCAAGTAATGCCTACATGGGTAGCAAGTCCTGCATCATTTATTGTTCTTTTTACCACCTAGTGTTCCTGTATCATAAAATATATTATAATCATTGATTTCCTACAGAGATTTTGTCGAAAAGATTAATCATTTCTGATTCTATAGAATTACCATTGACTGTAGAACAAGTGAAATGAAACATACTTGAGATGCCTATATAATACTATGTAGTGCATAAACTACATTTGTAAGAACAAGTGAAATGAAACATACTTGAGATGCCTATATAATACTATGTAGTGCATAAACTACATTTGTAAGAACAAGTGAAATGAAACATACTTGATATGCCTATATAATACTATATAGTGCATAAACTACATTTGTATGTACCTACATAAAACATGTTTTGCAAGTCAAATCTTCTTTCCAAACAGTGATTATGAGAGTCTCTTTGTGTGTTTGGGAACTCTAGGTTTTCCACTGTAGTAGATCATTACGCATATTTATTTTCAGAATTTCAATTTAGGTACTGTATGAACCTAACAATATATTGTTTAATGATCTGAAAGTGAATCTCAGTCGTTGGAATACATCTGAGGAACACGCAAGGAGGCAAAAAGTTCATTATGGTTATAATACTAATTATTATACATCCATACATGACTTTTGTATCCAAATTTCATGGGGTGATATATACCTAGTAACAAAGGTATTTCTTTTATCTCTCACAATGCCACTTAGGTACATAAAAAATACTATTTGGAATGTTAACGATGCGTTGTAGATACTCTCAGATTTGTAAACCAGTAGGTATTTAGTGGTCTAGTATCTAGATATATATTGTCTTAACACAATAACTTAGGGTGCTATGTAGGACCAATGTATTATCTACTAACACACTGACTGTCAGTGCTAGTGCTCTACTGTATGGATGAGTTGGGGATGTGAAACATCACTAATGGAGCACAATATTATGGCTAATAATGTTAACATTAACTACTTACTTAAATATCTAGTTGATAATTGATTACAGGATGATTTTTCAATTTCTGTTTAGCAGCTATCTGCCAATTTACTAGATGGGTAACTCGTTATTCCGATGAATAGGAGTTTAATTCTAACACAGCCGGCGGTTGACACTGGAGACCTTTTATAAGGGTAGTTAATAGATGCCACTGCTCTTCCATATAACTTGCATGTAAAGTGCCTCCATTGTCTACAATCTATAATCTAAGTTGCAAAGATACATTCACATTTAAAATTCATATTAAATGATTCCGACTAGCAGACTTGTGTAAGTTTGCTCTTACAAATGCTACATGTGTACTTACAAATTAAAATCCAAACCTCAGATGAACATACACCCTGCAACTTATTGCTGACATTTGGAAAGTGAACATTTTTTTACAGTATGGCTAGTTAGCCTCATACCTACCTATAAGTCAAGAAATATATATTCATTCTTGCATGATTGTCTTAATTTCTAAATTCAGAGATTGTGCATTTTTGATTATTTCCTGATCTTTTGTGGTCTTCCAGGAACCGGCAGAAATCCATATGCTTGCCTAACCATGCTAGAAATGATGGGCACGTCTCTGTAGAGAAGTCAAGTAATAAATGAAGGAGTATTTTGTCATAGAAAAAAATAAGGTCATCAATTTTTAGTTGGTAGCCCCAAGTATCACGGCAATGCCCTCATATTTACTTTGATCAGTACTACACTATATTTCTACAAAAGATGTTGTTACTATTTCTGGAAAAGCAAAATTTCTCTCCATGTGACACTTCTTTACATTGGTTCTTTTCCGCTTTTTGTTGACATTTATTAGAATAATTCCTTCGTAATATTGATGCATATTGTTTAACCATAAGTGCCAAATTATTGTCCACTAAAGATGGCTTATAGTGTTGATTATTCAAACTATTATTATTGTACCTATCTAGATGAATTATAGTACCCTTAGTACGAGTTGTACAACTTGAGTAACGTAAAGTTTACGGCAATTATTAAAGAGAGATTTCCCCCAAAATCTGCCGTTTCTGTTTGTTTGAACTTGATTTTCTTTATCACTGTAATTCTTTTGCTAAGACCATAAAGTGTAAGAAACAAAAACGGCAGATTTTGGGAGAAATCACTCTTTAATATTTTCCGTAAACTTTACTTTTCTCAAGTTTTGCAACTCGTACTAAGGGTACTGTACCCCATGTGTAAAACTTTATGTTTAACATTAACCAAAAAACGACTGGCCGATAGCTCAGTTGGTAGAACGCTTGCATTTAGAGCCAGAGGGCTGAGGTTTGGACTCCACTTAAGGTATCAGACATAATTTCCTTGTTTCTGTGATATCTGTAAAAATAAATAAGTTCCACTCCACGCCCCCCCTGTGAGTAGTTTGGGGCTGATGGGGTAGGAAGTTGCACATAATGTGTAGCTTAGTTGCATGGCGGATGGATTTCTTTTTGTGAAATTATGTTTAAGTTGAAGCATTAAGTTTTATACTTGGGTACCGATGTAAGTTATAGTCATGTTGAGGTGTAAGCGAGGAGAAGACTTGAGTATAGTGAGTTTACCAAATTAACCTTAGGATAAGTTAAGGTTACAAGCCTGAAGGTGGTCCTACGTAATATTATTGTTGTCTATGGTTGTGTTACCATTTTATAATAAACTGATAATAGTCAAGTATTACTATTGTGTAGGTATATTTAAATACCTACCCATTTAGTCCACGTTTGTTAGAAAGGGTATTTTATAGAGAATATAAATTATTTATTTATTTATCAGTTTCTGTACCTATGCTGTTAATGCTATAAGTTTGTTGTTTGGATGTGTCATAACAATCAGTAAATGGCCAATAATGTGATTTGTGTCACTTTGTTCAAAAACTGGAGTAACTTATTATTTACTTTGAAAAATATGCTTTTCAAATAATTTGTATTAAAAAATCTCATGTACACTTTAATAAAAAAAACATATAAACAAAATGTATTTTGATTTTTATATCTTCAACAGGTTTATTTGCTGCTTTTTTGTAGATCCTCAACTGGTGATAGGTATTTTTTTCATGTAAATAGTAAGAAAATAACTGGAATGAAGTTGTAACGAGATGGATTTGTTTGTTTGGTGGAATAGAACATGAGATTTGAATTTGAATGAAAAGGAAAACAAAAGAATGAAAGTGAAAAAAAGCTTGCCAGGCGGGATAGCCACAAGCCTGTGTAATTAAGAATAAAGAATATTATTGTGCTGTGGTTAATTGTGTATACATTGTGAAAGAAATAAAAGTAAACATATTAAAGTGTGTATGTTATATTATTAATTGTGTCAATCAGCAGGAGAGAAGAAAAACCCTCACATTTTGGCGCCCAACGTAAAAGAAAAAATCTGTACATGAAATTCCTATGAAGAAAATTTTTCACAAACAAAAACAAATGACAGTCAATTTCAACAAATGACATTGAAAACAATACAATATTTGAAATGATTAAAATTGGACAGATTTATGGTTGTGAAAGCATCAACACGTTTAAAAGCTAGTGAAGACATCGACTTATACAATTGACAACAAGAAATTACAAGATTTGAAACGCTGTTTGAAAATATTGAAGGTGAGAGAATTCAAACTACCTACATTACGTTCAGAAGAATGGAAATTCAAAAATCGAACGTCGCGGGAGAATGAAGAATGGATATGAACCAGTTTGTTTCAAATCAGTTTAGATAAATATATATAGATGGTGTTATATTTCATTTGTATGAAAATTTTTTTTTGAATGAAATGATTTTTTTTAATTGCATAAATTGAAAATATACAGCAAATGACGAAATCTAAAAAAATAAATAATAAAAAGGATTTAGAAAGTAACACAATGGAGTCCATAAATTTTGATCCTCTCAAATTAAAAATATCTTTTAATGGTGAAAGTGAACCAAATGAATTTATAATAAGATTAGAAGAATTAGCCAAAGTCTACAAATTAAAATTAGATTATTTGGTAGAGTGTATGCCTATATTTTTAACAGATTTTCCGTTAACTTGGTACAGAGCAATTAACTGTGAATTTGATTGGAAAATTTTTAAAACCAAATTCTTACAACAATTTGAAAAATATGACTTTCAAAGGAATCTTAAGTTAGAAATTTTAAATATGGTACAAGGTCATGATAATGCATCTGTTTATATTTTAAAGGTAAAATCAAAAAATAATTTATTAAATAAAAGAATGCACGATAAGGAACTTATGGACATAATAATTCATGGATTGTCAGAAAAATATGCAACTTTACTGACAACATCTGAAATTAAAAATACAGAGGAATTATCTACAATATGTAGCAAGTTTGAATCATTTTTCAAATTTAATGAATGTAAGAATTTAAATGTAATGAATGACACAGAAGAGAAAAATGTAATGCAAAAATGCAATTTTTGTAATAAATTAGGACATGATGAAATAGATTGTTGGACTAAAAATAGAAAATTAGATTACATACAGAATAAATGTAGAAGTTTCACAAATAATATAGTATGCCACTTTTGTAATAAAAGAGGACATGTGGAAAGAAATTGTTTTATAAAAAATGGAAAATAGAAAAAGAGTGGATAGACCGTTAAAAATGCTGAGTATTGATTTGATAGGACCATTACCAAAATCAAGTACGGGCTATATACATATATTATCAATAATAGATGTTTTTACCAAATATTGTTGGTTATTTCCTTTAAGAAGAGCTACTACAGAAGAAATAGTAAAATTAATAGAAAATAAAATATTTTTAACAGAAGGAGTACCGCAAACGATAATAACAGATAATGGAAAGAATTTAAAGTCAAATGCATTTAAAGATTTTATGTACTCATATGGAGTACAGAAAATATTTTATACAACTTTATATACTCCCATGTGCAATAATGTAGAGACATATAATAGAACAATAGGATACACATTAGCTATTTTTGTTGAAAATGAACAAAGAAAATGGGATACTTTTTTAGATTCAGTACAAAGCATAATAAATAATACAGTCAATTTAGCAACAGGATACACACCTAATGTATTAGCAAGAGGTAGGGAGATTGTACTAAATGGTGAAATTCATGGTGAAATAGTAAATGATGAAATAGAATCAAAGGAAGACTTAGATAAATATAGAGATATGCATAAAGATAAAATGAAGGAATTAAACACATTATACAAAATTGTAACAGAAAATTTATGGGATGCATATAATAAAAATGCAAATTATTATAATAAAGGTAGATCAAATCGTGTCTATGATCAAGGGGATATTGTATGGCGTAAAAATTTCATACAATCAAATGCAGGGAAATACTTCTGTACAAAGTTGGCTCCAAAATTTGTCAAAGCCAGAATAGAAAAGAAAGTTAGCAAGATAGTCTATGTATTAAAAGATATAGACACAAATGTTATAAATAAATATCACATCAAGGACATAATCAAATTAGATTAAAAAAAAAAAAAAAAAAAAAAACATATTTCATGTGTATGAAAAATTTGAGGTGATGCATGATACGGTGAAAGTTGATATAAAAGTGATCAGTGAAAGAATGAATTATGAAACATTGCATGAATGAAGGTATGAAACATAAATTAAACAAAGTATTACATATGAAGGTAAAGTTTTTAAAAAAAATTGATGGACTGATAAATTTATTAATGAAAAATAAATTTGAAATAAATTTAAATATTGGGAAAGATGTGATACATGTTTAAAAAAAAAAAAGTTATTTTAATGAATTGATTAATAAACTGGTGAATGTTTATTATGTATTATTATTTGATTATTTTGAATTGTTGAATTAAGTATTTAAAAAAAAAAAAACAAATATTTGTTTAAAATATTGAATATGAAATTTGTGTTAAAAAAAAAATATATATTAATTTTAGTATGAAAATAATTGGTATTGTTAAAAAAGGTATTAATGACTGAATAATGTATCAGAAACAGGTTTTTTTTTTATTTTCATATTTTTGAAATTTATCCTTAAAATAAAACAAAATATGTGGCGCCGGCTGAGCATTATGATACATTATTTACTCATTGTAAAAGAAAAAAAAAAAAATTGGGAATGTTTTTTTTTATGAGAGGAAGGAGGTGTATTGTAACGAGATGGATTTGTTTGTTTGGTGGAATAGAACATGAGATTTGAATTTGAATGAAAAGGAAAACAAAAGAATGAAAGTGAAAAAAAGCTTGCCAGGCGGGATAGCCACAAGCCTGTGTAATTAAGAATAAAGAATATTATTGTGCTGTGGTTAATTGTGTATACATTGTGAAAGAAATAAAAGTAAACATATTAAAGTGTGTATGTTATATTATTAATTGTGTCAATCAGCAGGAGAGAAGAAAAACCCTCACAAAGTCTACAAAAAAGCCCAGAAAAAAATCAACAGTCACAATGCTACAGTTACTATTAATATTTTTAAACTGCAGCCAATTTAAATTTACCGCCTTACAGCCAATTTAAATTTACCACCATTCATGGATTTCCGGTTCCCCAGCCAAAAGCTTTACTAAAAATACAAAATTTAGTGAAAATAAATTTAAATTTAATTTAAATTTGAAAAACATTTTTAAAATAATACCTAATAGCATAATTTTAATACCATTTTTACAGACGGTTCTAAATTAACTCCAGACGAAAACAGTGGCTCTGCATTTGTAATCCCCATACTCGATATCGAGTCGGGATTCAAATTACCCCCCGAGGCCTCTGTCTACACGGCTGAATGTTTTGCCATGGAAGAAGCATTGCGCTCTTCTATAACATTAAATGAACATAGCTTTATAATTTTCTCCGACTCCCTCTCCCTTTTTAACTGCTTGGCATCTCCACTGTCCATATTTTCGAGGAACCAATTGATTATAAATATTCGCTTACTCCTGCTAAAACTTGAAGAAAGGGGCAAGGATGTGGTGATTGTGTGGATCCCTGCACACTGTGGAATTGAAGGAAATGAAAAGGCCGATTCCCTAGCCAAGTGGGCTGTTCAGCAAGGGGGTGCCCCGTCTGGATTTTCTATCACAGAGAGCGACCAACTGAGGATCTTGGAGCGTGCCGCTGTTAGGAGGTGGAATACCTCTTGGCATGGGAGCTCCAAGGGCCTCCGCTAGAGAGGTTTTCAGGGAGCCTTTCCATCTGGACCATGGTTTGCTGGAGCCAGACTGTCTAGAAACCACATCACCATTATCTGCCGTATGCGCTTTGGACACGTCAGACTAAACAACCATTTGTTTAAGTTGGGGCTAGTCGATCCCCGGACTGTGACTGCGGCCAAGATCTTGAAACTATAGATCATATTTTTTTTGGATGCCCCTTACGAGATGCATTCGATATTTATTTCAAATTCAAAAACATTTCATTTCCGGTAAACATAAAATACCTCTTGGCACTTAATTCCTCTAAAATTAATAGAAATATAATAAAATTAATAATCAATTCTTAAAAATTGTATAAAAATCTAAAATCATCACAAATATGTTAAAAATTACTTAAACATTCCTGCAACTAAGATGAATCCACGGCTGTAACATCCTTCAGGGTGAGATGCCAAAAAAAAATAATTTAATACTAAGATTTATATTTTTATACTGCCACAAATTTAAATTTGCCGCCAATATAGTAACGGTTATTTAATAACATGATTTTAATACTCAGATTTATATTTTCATACTGCCACAAATTTAAATTTGCCGCCATTATAATAACGGTTATTTCATAACATGATTTTAATACTCAGATTAATATTTTCAAACTGCAGCAATTTAAATTTACCACCATTCATGAATTTCCTGTTCCCCAGCCAAGAGCCTACTGGCGGGAGTCAATCGTTAGTGATGTCATGTTGACAGCATGTGAAATGAAGAATGACTCATTAAGGGAGAGAGAGAGATTTACCGACTCGCTCTGTCTGAGGCGTGGACCTGTTGCATCAAACACCATACTACGCTGCTCAAGCCATAGCAGCAACTAAACCACATGTACACAAACAACAACAGTTAAAATGAGAAAGAAAATCCCTAGAGATTAAAATCCCCAACCAACTGAATTTAATATTTTTATCGTCTCTCCGCCGAGTTGCTATTCAAATAATTAAACAATAGATGTTGTTTGGGTAAGAAAAACCTTAGTTACCTAGTCTTGTGAGATCACCTCATCAAGGGAAAATTGAAAATGTTATTTTTGTCTTTATTACCAACGGTTATTACTCAATGGTTCGTTGCGTGAAACGGTATACATATTTTGAAAAAAAAATGTCAACATCGAGTAAGAATAACTGAATCGGTGTTATTCTAAAAAAAAAAAGCCATGGCTCATCCTCAGCCTACAAAAAATTGATGATCCGTAAATCAGCCATAGGTCAAATCGCACGTTTAATAATAAAGGGCAATAACTCAAAAATAGGGAAAATCGAGATTTTGTAATAAAACGCATGAACAATGCGAGAAGAATAGGTAGAATGCGACAGCCGTTCAATTTGGACGAATATGACCGAGATAAAACATCGGACGCCTTTTTCATCCCATACAAGTTGTACTGGTTGTCTGAACTTCAAACGTGATTTCCCAACATTCTTATTTTTTGAGTTATTGCTCTTTATGATTAAGCGTGCGAAATGTTTTGTGAATAGGACTGAATGAGTTTTGGCATGATTTCCCCTTCATATCCTTGCATCTCTGTGCCTTGCATAAGATAGGAAGGAGAGGATGAAATGGAGGCAGCTCTGCAGAGGCTCTGGCCACCTCTAGCATAATGGCGACAGAGTAACAGTTCCCTTACTTTATGGAAAAAAAATACCGTTCGCAGCATTGAACTTCTCGTTCCGTACAGCTCCCCTGCAACTTCAGTACACCGCGAAGCTGTCAAACGCTGACATGTATAATTTGTGCAATATTAGTGTTTTAGCTTTCTCGGCCGAAGTGTATTAATGTGAGTGCGGCGCGCGTTTCTAGCAGGATGGGGCTCATCAGCTCCCGTAGCGCTGCGCCCCCCACCGTGGATATAGTCCCGCTTTCCGGTGGTAAAAGCGGCCCCCATGTTCGACAGGGCTCTACCAGAGGCCCTGGCCCACCCAGGCGCCCTATGCCGGAGCCCGCAGAGCTCGACCAACGATTTCTTAAACTATTGGTAAGTCTTAATTTTCCTACATCCATTTAAATCTAAATTTTCTTTGTGGAGTCACCAATGTATTGCCAACAAAAAAACAAACATAACTTTGTCTTCGTGTTGTTTTTTTACTTTCTTGCTATAGCTGAAGGCTATAAAGAAAGTTTTGATTTGGTGTGAATTTTTTTTTTCGAGGTTTTCACGGAAATGAGTAATTGTCCTGGTGCAGGACATGCCAAAAAACACTATCTTTCAAAAACGTCCGTCTGTATGTGTGTGTGTCACTTTCCAAAGTATAAGACCTAGAGATACCAAATTTTGGCTACATCAACTTTTGTGGACATGTATTAAGTATGAATAACATGGCATTACACCAACTTGAAAATTCAAGATGGCTGCCATACAAAAAAACTAAATTGCACTTTTCTCAAAAACGGCTGCAAGAATTTTTCTTAAATTTTCAGAATTGCCATTAATTAGTTTTTAACTTAATAAATTAGTTATGACAACACTCTTACTAATCTGTGTCTATGGGTTGCCGTATGAAAAAAACAAACGATTGTGATTTTCTCGAAAGTTAAGGGGTCAACCAAAATATAATATTTTACAATATTATAGACAACATAAATTTCTACAAAATTAAAAAAAAATCTTTTTGAAAAAATAAATATAAAGCACCGTTTACACGACCTGAAATTTAAAATCGAAAATATTACAAAAACCTAATAAAATGCAAGATATTCAAATTTGTTTTAGATTTAAATTTACTTTAATTCATAGTCAAAGATATTTTACTTTTTTGAAAATTCAAGATGGCTTCCGAAGAGCTGAAAATTTAAAATGCGATTTTTTCAAAAACGGCTCCGACGATTTTTCTTAAATTTTTTAATTTTTTTTAAATTTGATATCTAATAATTATAATCATTTCCTCATCACAATCTCGGTTTAGGGAGTTGCCATATAAAAAAGAAATAATGGAAAAATTCTCGGCAGTTAGAGGGTTAATAAAAAAAACTTAATGACAAATGTAAAACAAATGATAAACTATATATTGCCATCATTATTTTTTCCAAAAAGTGGATCAAAAGTATAGCCACCATACAAAATGAAAAATTTTCCATACAAAATATTTTGGTAATTTTCTTGGTAGTCAAAGGGTTAAAATTAGAAAAAAGGCTGTGATTCTTAAAATTTTATAAATACCCATAATAATCAGTCTATATTTTTTCAAAATATAACTAAAAAGTTTACCCACATTACAAAGTCCTAGTTTTAATTTTTTTTTAATTTTGACCGGTCGATAGCTCAGTTGGTAGAGTGCTTGCATTCCATGCCGTGAGCTCGGGTTCGAATCCCGCCGAGGCGAGGGTGTCAGAAATGATTTCCCGTTTCGGTGTTTGTTTCAAACCCCAAAATAAAAATGCCGGCAAGGTTTACTCAGCCTTCACAAGAAATGAGTACCAGTTCTCTCGGGAGCTGGGAAACCCCCACTTCATCTGAAGTGGTTGGCGCAAGGCCGGCCCCCTTACCTGTAAAAATAAATAGGTTCAACTCGCCACATGCGACCCCTTCGGGGATAACGCGGCAAGAAGTTACACTATATGTGTAGCTTAGTTGCGTGAGTTGCGTTGCGTAGTTTGCATACAGAAGGGTTCAATGACCATCTATAAGAATCTAGAATCTAAGTTGCAATGAAATATAAACATTCAAAACTCATATCAAATGCATGCCCACAAACTGGTACGTGTAAATTCGCGCTTACGAATGCTGAATGTGTACTTACAAATTAAAACCAAATCTCAAATGAACATAAAACCTGCAACTCTTGCCGACCTTCCTTGAAACAGGGGTGACATTGACAAAGTATTTTTTTATTTACACTGTGGGAGGACTGCGAAATGCGGTTGTTTTAAGGTTGTATTATAGTCTTCCTCCAATAAATAAACTATGTGGTTGCTGTAAATAATGCATTTTAAAAATGAAAATAATGTGATGAACGAGTGTGATATAAAAGAGAATATGGGAATGAAAGTACAAAAAAGTTCGATGAGATGGTTCGGACATCTTGAAAGAATGGATGATGAACAACTAACGAAGAAAGTGTACAAAGGAAATGTCAGAGGTAAGCGCGGAAGGGGAAAGCTGAGGAAAGAATGGTTAGACCAAATAGGTGAGATTGCGAAAGAATGGAATCTGCAGAGTGAGAATAAGAGAAGAGTATTTATGAAAAAGGTGATGACAGAAGAAAGTGGAGGCGCATCTGCGGAGGTACCGCCCACCCCTAGTGGAACGGCTGCAGGATACAGTACAGTACAGTACAGAGGTCAGCTTCATACCAACCTATAAGTCAAGGATCTTTCTTGTGTAATTGGCGCTTTTTCCAGAGAAGACCAACCTCGCAGAGGGCTCTTGAGGTGTGATTCACACAAAACGGCGCTCACCAAATAAATCATCCTAATATTTTTTATTCACTTAAGAATTTATATGGCTATTTCCATATTGTACGAGTATGCAGGTACACACCGCGGTGGAATGAAATTGATTTTGTATTGATATATTATATTTCATTGAAACTGCATAAGCTGGTAGATGATTATAGCTTTACATACGTCATACAGTGGTTTAATTTTTGCAAGAAAGTCGAGTGCAGATTCTGTGCAATTTATTGTTATTTGTTTTATACATTCATGGAGACTGCAGTGTTTTGAAACCTGCTCAAATAATATAAGGTTGCATTTGATAAAGAATATTTTTTTGAGTTTGATATGATAATGATATAAGGTATCATTATTAACTACAAACATATTATGTTAGTGGTTTGTTACTCAAATTAACAACACTTTACTTTTAAACACTGTTTTTAATTCCACAAATACAATATAATGAAAAAATTTAATTCTAAATTACACGACTAACGTTTTCGACTATTCAGTCATCATCAGGTCAGTCGACAGTCAGTCATTCAGTCATATTCAGTCATTTTGACCTGATGATGACTGAATAGTCCAAAACGTTAGTAGTATAAGTAATTTAAAATTTAATTTTTTAATTTTATTGTATTTGTGGAATTAAAAACAGTGTTTAAAAGTAAAGTGTTGTTTATTTGAATAACAAACCAAAAGCATGAATTTTCACAGTGCTAATACACAAACCATAAAAAATATATTATGTTAGAATTCAGAACCTTGTCTTCATGGTTAGTGAATGACAGCTGACATTGCGAAAAAAACTTTTAAGTACAGCATGTTTCAAATTTGTTCATCAAAATTTGTCATGGATTTATCACAAACTCGCAGAAAAAATAAAAAAATAAGTATCATATCAATATCTGCATCGCTTAGTTAATAAAGCTAAATTCCAATTTTAATTTAGAAAACAGCTAAGTTACATTTGAAATTGCAACAAATTTAATAAAAGAGTTTTAGGCTTACACTGCCGGCTGATGATGCTGGAGAGATGTTTTCCGGGATCTGTTGCCGTGGTCTATGGAAGCTGGTTCATAGTTTTCATCAAGATCATCTTTATCATCACACTTCATGCTGAAGAAGCCCATCGTAGATATGGGTGAAACGTCTGGAAGCTCTAGCTCCCAAAGACTACACTAACAGATCCCGGAAAACATCTCTCCAGCAAATTTAATATATTTAAGGTAAATGTAAAAAAAATGGACCTTAATTTTTTTGTGACATCACACACTTGGATTGTTAGGGAAAAGAAAAATGAAAACTTTGCTCATGTAAAGTTATGTTGCGTTGTAAATCAAGAAAGAATAAGAATAAAGCTAAGATGTAGGTAATTATTGTGTTGGTTAGTTGGAGGCAATGAAGCATGGGGAATACTGGGATGAGGTTGAGTGGAGCATGATGGTCATTAGGCATGTAAGTAATCATGCACACCTTTGTATTTACCCTGCAAATTTAGTTTTCAACGCAACCCAGAAAGTTCTATGAGAAAGGTTATCTTAATCTTAATCTAAGTTGCAAAGATATGTATCATTTGAGATTCATATTAAATGCATTCCCACTAGCAGACACACATAATTTCGTGCTCACACATGCCCCATGTGGACCTACAATATAAAAAACCCAATCTCAAATGAACATAAGCCCTGCAACTCTTGCCGAACTTCCCTGAAGCAGGGGTGACATTGGCAAAGTGAACCATTTTCTACAGTATGGGTGGTCAGCCTCATACCAACCTATAAGTCAAGGTATATAAGCAATTAATTACATTTGAGGGTATAAAACAAATAAACATAAACAATTAAAAAGTACAAATTAAAACCTACAAAACATAATATTCTCCAATTGTAGTTCTGATATATTTGTTGTTTCATTTTATACTTTTTACTTACTCTTGTATTTATAACACTATTTTTAGTATGGTTTGTAAAAGGCACTAAGTGTCGTGAATTTATAAATAAATAAATAAATAAATAAATAAATATTCTATAAAAAAGTGTTTTTTTTTTTAAATCATTCCTCACCCTATCACTCCGTCTTTTTCCAATCATACTTCTTAGGTAGTCCATTTCCACTGTATGGACTTTACTAATCTCGCTTTCACTCACCGTCCAGGCTTCACTTCCATGCATCAGAGTGGCACTAGTATACCACCGTGCACCGCCAGTCAAACATTTTTTGAAAGATTCTGGTTCTTGGCGATGCTAGCGGTAGCACCCAGTACACAACTGCTTTTCATTAGTAGTTCTTCCATCTTTTTCAAACACACTTCCCAGGTATACAAACTCATTTACCACATCAACATTCATTCCATTTATTTTAAATTCATATTTTCATCATCTCTTTTTAAAATCAATACTTTCGTCTTTCAACTTTAAATGGTTACCTAACAAAGCCTCATTCAATCTAGAGAGCATTGTTTGCAATTCTACTGCTGAATCAGATACAAAAACTGCATCATCAGCATACAGTAGAACACTCACTTTGCTTTCCTATCATCAATCCACAATCATTAAGTCTAGCATCTCTGACACACTTGTCCATGACTATGTTAAATAGCCATGGACTCATCACTCATCCTTGCCTCACACCCTTATAAACTTCAAACCATTCACTATACTCACCATCAATACGAACACATGCCATACTATTTTCATAGTTTGCATGCACCGCACCTAGGAGAGCCCCATTCACTCCATATGCTTTCAAAACATCCCATAACATACCTCTGTCTACTGAGTCAAAAGCCTTTTCCAGATCTACAAAGCCCGTGAACAGCTTCCCCCTCACCGACAATTGTTTTTCAACAAGTTGTCGTAGAGTAAAATTCTGATCAACACAGCCTCTACCGGCCATAAAGCCGAACTGTATATCGGAAATCCTTTCACTAGTAGTCAGAATCACATTTTTTATAATCACCTTACAGAAGATTTTCCCTGGTATACTGAGAAGACTGATTGGCCTGAAGTTATGACAGTCTTTTTTGTCCCCTTTACCTATGTAAATGGGAACAATAACTGCCCTCCTCCAGTCCATCGGTACTACTCCAGCATTCACACAAAGCTTACATAATGTATACAACCATTCTATCACACATTCACCTCCTGCTTTCAACATTTCACCATTTATTCCATCAAACCCAGCAGACTTTCAATTTTTCAAACTTGCAATACATACTTTTATTTCTTCTCTCAAAATCTTCAATTTGCTTTCTTCTACCATTTGTTCATAAGTTCTTCTTTCACCCTGACCAAACATTCCTTCAAAATAATTCATCCATCTCTTGCATCCCTCTTCATTCTCATACCATCTCACCGACAGCATTTTTGACTACCGGGGTGGTCAATGCAGAATCTTTATTCTGACTTGCATTGATCCACCTCCAGAATTCTTTCTTGCTGTCGATGAAACTTCTATTCATCTTTTCATCAATCTTCGTCTGTTCGCTCATCTTGCTTTCATAAATTACATTCTTCACCATTCCCTTAACTATCTTATATTCGTCTTTTAGCATTCTATCATTTCTATTATTTAGCCAATTTTGTAACATTTTTTCTTCACTTTCACAGCATCTTTTACTTTTTGATTCCACCAGGCATCTCCTTTCAATCTTCCACCTTTCATTTCGCCACATAATTTTCTAGCACATTCAATCATTCCTTCTTTCAGACCCTTCCACATACTTTCAATATCTTTTTCATTCAAATTCTTTTCGAGCTCATTCACATTTAAAATTTTGTGTAGGTAGTTCTGATACATATTTCTCTTTCACACTGTCATCATTCAAACTTTCCACTTTTATTGTAGGAATTCTTACGTTTCTTCTTTTTACTTCACCGATTAGATTAGAGATTACCGAGATTAGATAAGATTAGATCATTATTTTCGCACATAAGAGATAGTGATCACTGCCTATTTCCAGCCCTGGATGACTCTGGATAAAATGAAAGAAGTATCAAGTACTGAAAATAAATGGCGGTTGATATGTATTGTTGCTAAGGCTAGTAAGTAATTACAGTGGAGCCATCGAGAGAATGAATTTCTGACGTTTCTCACTAGTGATGGGAAATCATCATCATCATCATCATTGGCACGACAACCCGGGGTGGGTCTTGGCCTCCCTCAGCAACCGCTGCCAGCGCTGTCTATCAAACGTCTTCCTCCTCTAGTCCCACATTCCCACTGCACGACAATCCGCCACCACTCCATCCAGCCATCTTGAACGTGGTCTTCCCACTGTCCGGCGTCCCTCCGGGTTCGTCATCACAATCGTCTTCTCCAGGCTCTCGGACTAGTGATGGGAAATATAAGTTCCAATACTTGTTTGGATTCTTCTTCTTCGTGATTTGGTGATTTTCGCGATGAGCACTACACGTGTTTGTTTGTGGGCATACATCTGAGAGCTTTGAATGAATATATCCTTGCAACTTAGATTATAGATTATAGATTATAGATAGCACGGCGCCAGTGTCAGGTATTATAATCATGGGTAAAGTCAAGGTTTCATTCAGGAAATTCAAAATGCAATAATATTTTGTAAAATGGCCAAATTTTCTATTAAGTATATGTTAGCCATATTTTTTGTTATTTGTAGAGAAAACGACAAATGTATACATAGTAAATGTTTATATACATACCTTTGCAGCTTCGATAAAGATTTTGGCTACTATATATCAATGTTATCAAATTATTTGAAAATAAAATATATTAGTTAACAGCATAACGAAAATAATAACCTTACGTTTTTTTATATTTTTTGTCTATTTTTTTATATTTCATAATGTATTTGAGAATTATATCCTCTGTTTCAGGGAAGGTCGACAAGAGTTGCAGGGTGTAGGTTCATTTGAGATTTGGGTTATTTATGTTGTAGGTTTACATGCGGCATGTGCAAGCGCGAACTTATACATGTCTAAAGATTTTAAATTATGATTACGGTCGTTAGACATTTTATAGAATGAAAAAAACGGATTTTACTGACCGTGTAAAAGAGAAGAACGATTTTCTCTACGTTTCGTCGGAGTCATATCCGACCGACGTCCTCAGGAGACGTGTCTCTTCTACAAAAAAGAACCACGAACTGAGTGATGAGAACTAGTTTGTGGTTCTTCTTTGTAGAAGAGACATGTCTCCCGAAGACGTCGGATATGACTCCGACGAAACATAGAGAAAATCGTTCTTCTCTTTTGCACGGTCAGTAAAATCCGTTTTTTTCATTCTATAAAACTATACCTACATGTCTGCTTGTGAGAATGCATATAATATGAATCCCAAATATTATGTATCTTTGCAACTTAGATTGAGTAGATTAGATATAATAATCAATTTTAAATGAATTATTGAAAATATTAGGTCCTTACGTATGAAATTGGCGTTTTGCCGTACTGGCCACTTTGAACTCAAATATCTCCTCTTTGGTTCAGAGTTCCAAATTAAAATTTATACAGCTATTTACTCGTGTATTTGTGTTTTGAAAATTGTAATTCATTTGTTCGTTCCTCAATTGTTTTTTCTTTGCGTCACTCATTTTACAAAATGGAAAACTTGAAATATCACATTTACGAGTGTGAGTTCCACCGTAGCACCAGTGCTGCAGAAACGGTTCGAAGGATTAATGATGTGTATGGAGATGGTGTTGCAAAATAAAACACAATGCGTTTTTGGTTCTAACGTTTCCGTTCTGAAAATTTTGGCCTGCAGAACAAGCCTCGTGGACGGCCTGAGACCAAAGTTAATAATGAGGAATTGAAGGCTATTGTGGGATCGAATCCGTCGCAAATCCCGTCCGAGTAATGGAAAGAATGAATGATGATAGACTGACAAAGTATGTATACAAAGAAAGTGTGAAAGGAAAAAGAGGGAAGGGATGACCGAGAAAAGTATGGAGGGATCAGATTGAGGAGATTGTGAAAGAATGGGATATACAAAGTGAGCCTAAAAGAAGAAAATGCATGAAAAAGGTGATGGATATGAATGAATTGAAAGAGGTATGTAAGGATAGGAAAAAATGGAGGCAACTCTGCAGATGCTCTGGCCACCCCTAGTGGAATGGCGACAGAGTTACAGTTACAGTAAGCTGTAGGCTGCGAAGTTAGTGATGTAACTATTTTAATCCACTTGAAGCAAATTGGAGAGGGGAAAAAGCTTGAAAGGTGGGTACCTCACACATTGGGTGAAGCAACTCATCAAGCGCGCGTCGACTGCTGCGTTACATTACTCAACCGGCACAATAATGAAGGGATTTTAAATCGAATTATTAGCTGTGATGAAAAAAAAATCCTGCACGATAATCGGAAGCGCTCATCGCAATGGCTGAACCCTGCTGAACCCTGCTGAACCAGCCAAATCATGCCCCATGCGAAAATTGGCTCAAAAAAGTTACTTGTGAGCGTTTGGTGTACTAGTGCCGGTGTCGTTCACTACACCTTTCTTAAATCTGGTCAGACGATTACGGCAGATGTCTATTGTCAGCAACTGCAAACCATCATGGAAAAGCTAGCTGCTAAACAACCGAGGCTGGTCAATCGCTCTAGGCCACTGCTGTTTCATGACAACGCTAGACCACACACTGCACAACAGACGGCTACCAAATTAAACAAGCTGTAATTGGAATGTTTAAGACATCCCCCGTATTCTCCGGACCTTGCTCCAACAGATTAAATTTTTTTTCAAAATTTGGATAACTTCTTGCAAGGGAAAAAATTCAACTTCGATGGGGCAGTCCTAACCGCCTTCAAAGATTGTATTGATTGCCATCCGAATGGTAATTTTCGTAAAGGGTTAAAATTACTACCTATGAGATGGCAAAAGTGCATAGATAGTTATGGGTCATACTTTGATTAAATAAATATTAGATTGAAAGAAAATGACTTTTTGTTTCTCCCATACAAAACGCCAATTTCATATGTAAAGACCTAATATAAACACAGTTTTAGTTCACTTTTTTTTTTTTTTTTTTTTTATTGCTCTTTCTTTTTTGTCTTACTGGGCATCTTCAAGAGCAGCGTTTGATCATTTTTGTTCCTTGACTAATAGATTGGTATTACACCTCTGTTTAAAGGAAAAGTGTCATCTTTGTTCTTGTAAACTTTAAGTTTTTTTTTTAAGTTAATAATAAACAAAATATATATTAGGATAACTAATTTTATGAGCTCCATTTTTGTGAAAATCATACCAGAAGTGTCCTCTGTGATCTTGGACGATGATATAGAAAGCTCCGATTCCCAAGCATGACAAGCTGGATGGACCTTTGGTAATCATTGGTGAAAACAGTTGAATCTTTCAACCCAGCGAAGAACAAATTTGTTTTTATTCTGGGAATCAATCCGACTACTTTCTGATTACAAGCTTGAAGTTTTAACCATTTAACTACAACTACTCAGCTTACTTAAATTTTTTCATCAAAAGGAGCTATTTGGTTGTTGTGCTTGATAAGTTGGCAACATCTTCATTTGTTGCATCAATACTTCCAAATGAAGCCAGCCATGAAAGCCTAAAAACACTTATAATACCTACTTCCAAAGTTTGAAGGTATTCATTATTTGCTTTTAGAATAATTATATTTTCTTCATGTCAATACAAGTGTTAAAATTCCATTAATTTCGTAGTACATGAAATTTATCTGCTGATTTGCTAGAATAAAAATCAAATATTTAAATAACATGTCAGTTAGATAATAATGAATCTGTAATTATGTGAAACAATGCAACCATATAACACACTTCTCAGATAATCACCTTCAATCCATAAAAAAACTTATTTAAATTTGCTAAAGATGCATAAAAGTGTGAGTAAGTACGTGTGGTATGTGCTGATGTACAGTTTTATGCAAAATTTATAAAAAAACATGATTTCATCACGTAAACATTGTGCTCGAAGCAATTTAAATTTATTCCATAAAAGCAATAAATAAAAGTGCAGATGAATGTGAGAGTGGCTGCACACAATGGAGTCAGCGCATTTTCCATGGACAAAAAGTTGTGATGTCATATGACCGGCTTGCTAGGGTTACTGACTAAGATTTTCAATAGGAATTTAAGGCTTACACAGCCGGCAGTTGACACTGGAGAGTTGCTTTCCAGGATCGAAGAAGCCCATCACAGATGTGAGCGAAACTCCGACAGACCTGGGTAACAGTTCCTGCCAAGAAACTTCTCCAGTGTAACTAAGATTTTTTATTGGTGAAATGGAACAGACTTAATGGTGGACTTTTAAACCCAAGCTTCTTCTTGCCACTATGTTGGAAATCATCTTGCTGCCTTATGCCATCCAGAACAGCTCTTCCACATTAATGCCGGTCCACTCCCTTATATTCCGCAGCCAGGACATCTATCTGCTACGGGGCCCTGGGCTTGCCTCAGATAACTAACCTGTTAAATAGGAAAAAGTGAGCAGCTCTAGTCTGGCCACTTTTAGTGGCATTGCGATAAAGCTACAGTTATAGCAGATGAGAGCATATTAGATTGAAGTCTTGAATGTACATAAACAATTCAATCTAAAATATACAAACTCTGCTCTCTGTATAAGAAATATTGATTTTCATTTAATTTGCATAATTATTGTGTCTGGTTTATTTCATTAAATATGCGGTAATTACTTTAATGAGGACCATGTTTGTCCAGAAAAAACCCTACAAAAAATGTGAAACTCTGTCTGTCTTATTCAAATAGATGGACTGAAACTCAAATTAAAGTTAAACTGATTTTTTGCTAAAGAAAAAGACTGATAGAAAGAACTGGTTTATAAATTAAACTGTTTTTATGTACCTAGCAACTGTTATTAGTAGTGTTTACGTTCTGCGTAGGCAGACTGCCCACTAATTATTTTATTAAACATACTTTTTAAATGAAGAATATTTTTTGCATGTTGGACCTCTAAAATAGCTGCTTGAAGAAATAGATTATTATGTGGGTGAGTTTTTTGTAAAAATCTGCCAGGACCAATATAGTACCCCTAGTATATAAAACAGTTTTCACACATTTTTTCTATTTGGCAGGTACAATACACACAATGGCAGGTAACATACGCAATGTTTTATACTAGGAGTTTTCATCTTCTGCTTCAATCATAGAATTGGTTTACAGCAATGTTAATCCTTCTTTTTCGCTATCCCTCTACCCAAGACAATCCTTTTGAGCTTGTGGTAGTAGCAATACATATTTGCCAATAAGTACTACTAGTATATCCTCTAGGAACTCTCGGTTTTGTTGTCCTTGGGGCGAGACTGCTCTGTTCACCGTCCGGGGATTGATGATGTTACAAAACAGCACTAAGGATAAAATACAACTGATTTATCATAATCAGTCACTATCTAGTCTTATAGGTACACACTACACTAGCAGCTGCTGTCCAGTGTCCAGTGAGTGTAGGAGGTTTAGTTGATTTGCCTTGTATGTATATTTGGCCACTCTCTCGGCCACTGTAATAATATTTATTCACCAATGTGTGATTTGAAGGAGCCACTTGTCTAATGATGCTAACATACAGCAGTGATATGTGACCACCGGTCTTTGTTACGTAAATGTGCCTGAACATCATCTATCTGCACCTTCACTGATAATAATCATCCTCACTCCTGCTATGTTGGACTTTCATCTTATGCAAGTGAAAAAAAAAGTTTCATATTCCCGGCGTAGCACAAAAAGTATTTTTTCAAATGTGCTCTTTACTAAAAACTAGTCATCAAAATTACATTCAGCCTTACAGCAACTTAATCTTAGAGAGTGTTAGGCACTTAATGGGGTTAGCGTCGTCCATTCAAATTATGTGACCAGCCCCCTGCAGGCTACTTCGCTGGAACTGATCACATTTGGCTCTCTGTAGATATCATAGAACTCTTTGTTATACTGACATTGCCAACTATTGTTACTCTCACCAGACCATTTATTGACACAGCACACAGCAATCACTTTTTTTGGGCTATGTTGCCGTGGTCTGGTAGATTCTTTCCGGACAGTTTCGCCCATTGCTCCGATGGGCATTATCAGCGGTTGGCTAGTCGCTGTGATCTTCTTACAGGATCTGCTGTACTGGAAACAACGCCAGCCTTTGGAATAGTATTGTCGTTTTTTACGTGAGAAATCAAGCCGCCATTGCTGGGCAAGGAGCCAGACGTACTTGCAATATGATTGGCTGGCAATGACGTCAGCGAGTCACAAGGAATTCTATTGGTCTGTACTGGCGCAGGCGTGCTATGTTTATTCTCATTGGTTGTAAAAGCACCGTCCATCTTGAAAATATTATTTGGCGATCTTTTTGAACATCTACGGAGGGCTGGGTTCAATAACTTATCCAATCTTGATGTCTCCTCCTTTCTGTTAAAATTATTATCCCGGTACTTAAAAAAATTCAACTGCTTCATGATTAAGCCTAGTATAATAATGCCGGATAGTATTGCGAACATCAGTATTGGAAAATCGAATGTTATAGACCATATATGTTTCTGAGCATCCTCTTTTGAAATGTTGCAATGGTAGTCTCAGTTTTGTGTGTCATTACCTAGGTTTCGCAGGCGTAATTCAAGACTGTCTAAATGCTCACCAAATATATCCTATTATTATTTACATTTAGTCATGAAATGCTCACTGGTTGTAGATGGCTGACTCACCCAGTGCCTTGGGTAGCTAGTAGGTAACATATTTGACTTTTGATCTGTCTGTCCCACTATCAGGAGCTTCTCACTGTGTAAACCTATGGACCTATCAATTATCAGTTTAGAAATGCTGTCATAGACAAAAGTGATTAGGTATATATTTGGACAAATAAATCATTTTCCTTTCCATCTTATTCTCATTGCTAGGTTTGTTATGAAGGTGCAGTTTTATAGAATCTTATTAATTGTTAAAAAGGTTTAATTTTCAGAAACTTTCTGTATGAAAAAGTCTGTATGCCTTTAGTTTTGGTTTCAAACCATTTAATAAATAAATTTAAGGCCTGGGTGTTCGTTAAACTAAATATGAAACACCTGGGCTCTTAGTAAAAGCTTGTACTTGGAGTTCAGTTAAGATACCAAATCCTTTTCATTGCCAAATTGAAATTGACAATGTAAATATCTAATCTAATCTAAGTTGCAAAGATATGTTACATTGGAGATTCACATTACATGCATTCTCACAACCAGGCATGTACAAGTTCGCGCTTGCACATGCCTCATGTGGGCCTACAACATAAAAACCAAATCTCAAATGAACATACACCCTGCAACTCTTGCCGTCCTTCCCTGTAACAGGGGTGACATTGGCAAAGTGAACCATTTTTACAGCATGGGTGGTCAGCCGCATACCAACCTATAAGTCAAGGCACATACATAGTCTAAACAAATATAATCTATTTAATCTGAATTTCAAAGATATATTGCCATTTAAGGCTCATATTTAATGTACGCTTACAAGCAGAAACCTGTAATATTGCGTTTACACCTGCTGCATCTGTACCTACAAATAGACCAAACCTCGCAAGAAAATAAACCTTGCAACTCCTGCCATCTTTCCCTGAAACCGAGGCGGTATTGGCAAAAGTGAACACAGTTTTTGCAGAATAGGGGGTCAGCCTTATACAAACCTATTACTTAGTCAAGGAATGATAAATGAGCAATAGTTTTTTTCAAGTGTTTCATCTTTTTCCTTCTACGTAAAAACATTGAAGGTAGAAGGAATCAAGAAAGCTGTAATTGTACATTAAAATATATATTTATAACTTGAGTGGGTCACAAAGTTAGTGGTTTAGTGGTCTGGATGCGTCAGCAAATTGATTAAAAAAACATGAACTCTATCTCAGCATAATAGTCCTTATAGTTTTCTCTGTATAAAGGTAGTTTTGCATAACGGTGTGATGATGTTGAGGCATATTTTAGCATGCAGCGAGCCCCGGGAGTTCCAGTATGATTCTTGCTATCAGTAATTACTCAGTACAGGATGTGCCCACTTGTACATACTTATATATTTAGTTACATTATGTTAAGTATGTAGTTTTACTTTGCAATGAATGGTCATAACTTTCTATGTGAATTATTTTGTTATGATAAGGTTGTCTATCTCTTTTCAACTATATTTTTGTGGTCAAATTTTAAGATATACATATATGTAAGATATACATGTTATATAGTTTATGCAACTTTCCTGATAACTAAAAAATATGACAATGATTTTTTCTGCTGCAGAATATTAGGTCTTGTTACATCACAAACAATATGTAATAAACATCTGTCCCTAAATAATCTTGCTTTTTAGGTTTCTGGTTGGAAACAAGCTTAGCTGTTTTCTTATCTTAAAAATCTGAAGAACTGACCAATTTCAATCTGTTTTCAAATTAAAATCAATTTTGGTTTTGGATATTTAGCGAACCCTTATTAGCTGACATAAATTATTCTTGGTGTCTTAGAATGTCTTCAGGAGAATAGGCTACTACACCAACAAAACATCGAGCATAATGTTTGTTCTACAACGGTTTGTCAAATATCCAAAATGTTTATTAGTTTTAAATGAAGCTTCCCTGAATAGGAGTAAGTTCATTAAATATCTCAAAAGTTTAATCAATTGTAGGTTATGTTGGAAATCTTTGCCATACACATATACAGTAGATCCTTGTAATTGTAGTTTATGTAGTAAATAAACTATTTATTTAATGTTTGTTGTGTTATTTGTGTGTCTAGGCATCCATGGACCTTCCTCCGGACAAGGCCAAGTTGCTGAGAAGCTACGACAATGAGAAGAAGTGGGAGATCATCTGCGACAAGGATATGGTGCAGGCCAAGGACTCCCCAGGACATTACCTGGCCAGGCTGAGGACCTACCTGGATCCCAAGGCCTCCCGCAGCCATCGGGTAACTTATCATCATCATTATCCCGAGAATAAAACATTTACATGAAATACCTCGATCGCATAAATCACAAATGTATAGAAAATACAACAGCACTCTTGGTGAGTGATTTAGTTTTCATATATTTTTTCAATTTACGTGATCATGAGGAGCTTATCTAATGTTGTATACTCAGGGTACACAGCACCTTAGATAGTTCATTCAGTGTAACTCCATGTTTAATATTTTCATTTAGCTTTTATCGTGATCCAGTCAATGCTGTCTAAACCATCATTAGTTAAATGCATCCAACTTTACTTTTCTCATTTTATTGAACCCTGTATCCAAGGTAGAAATTAAAAAAGTGCAGATATAAAGCGAGATGACGATGATTGGTTGCCTGCTTGTCCTGCGATCATAGTTCACTATATCAACACCGCTTGCAGTGCCTGAGCAAAAGAGAAATAGCTGATCTATGTTATTATCCGTAGCCTGTTAGTCTGTTACCGATTTTCCCCATGCATTATCTATTAGTCTATCCCCCATTATCCCCATGCATTCATTATCTATTAGTCTGTCCCCCATTATCCCCATGCATTAAAAAAACGGAAAGATAGGGTGAGGAATGAGTTAGTGAGAGAAGAATGTGGTGCAAGGGAAAGTATAAAAGTAAAAATCAAAAGGGGTTTGCTAAAATGGTTTGGGTACATGGAAAAAATGAATGACGAAAGACTGGCGAAGAGAGTGTACGCTGCGAGTATGAATGGAAGCCGTGGTAGAGGAAAATCGAGAAAAGTATGGATGGATCAAATCTATGAAATAGCGAATGAATGGGATATTCAGAATCATAACAAAAGGAGAGAGTGCATGAAAAAGATTATGAGTCTGAATGAAATGAAATAAGTATGGAAGTACCGAAAGAAATGGCGGTTGATTTGCAACAATGGTGGTTAGGGCATTAATTTCAAGTTTAATGTTATTTTAAATTGGAGTTCTCGAAGGTGTTTCTTAAAGAATTTTTTGTAAATCAGTTATAATTTTTTGTGCTCCTTGACTGATAGGTTGGTATGAGGCTGACCCCCCGTGCTGTAAAAATCGGTTCACTTTTCCCAATGCCACCCCGGTTTCAGAGAAAAGCGGCAGGAGTTGCAAGTTTTATGTTCATGTGAGGTTTTGTTTGTTTGTATGCACGCATGCAGAATGTGTAGGCGCGAACCTACATGTGCCTGTCCGCGGGCATGCATTTAATATGAGCCTTAAATGTTAACATATCTTTGCAGCTTAGATTAGGTATAGATTATTGTAGAGTTTATAGATTATCTGTTAGTCTATCCCCCATTATTCCCATGCATTATCTGTTAGTCTATCCCCCATTATCCCCATGCATCATCTGTTAGTATGTCCCCCATTATCCCCTTGCATTATCTGTTAGTCTGTCTCCCATTATCCCCATACATTATTTGTTAGTCTGTTCCCGATTTTCCCTATGCATTATCTGTTTGTCTATCCTCCATTATCACCATGCATCATCTGTTAGTCTGTCCCCCATTATCCCAATGTATTAACTGTTCGTCTATCCCCCATTATCACCATGCATCATCTGTTAGTCTGTCCCCCATTATCCCCTTGCATTATCTGTTAGTCTGTCTCCCATTATCCCCATACATTATTTGTTAGTCTGTTCCCGATTTTCCCCATGCATTATCTGTTTGTCTATCCTCCATTATCACCATGCATCATCTGTTAGTCTGTCCCCCATTATCCCAATGTATTAACTGTTCGTCTATCCCCCATTATTGCCATGCATTTTGTGTTAGTATGTCCCCTCATGTGTTGTACCATAGTTTTGTTAGTGTTGTGATGTTTGTTGTTGTAGAAGAGGAAAATGGTGGGGGACTCCACATCCACTCAAGTACTGCGCGATCTGGAGATCTCCCTCAGGACCAATCACATAGAGTAAGTCAATCCTGTATGCTTAAACCTGTAAATGTTTCAAATTAATATTGCTTTGAATCACCAGAAAATTGCTCATGATCACAACATAATCCATTACTAAGGCGCAAGTGCATCGATCAATATGAAAAAAATAGATGGCGCATTTGATTGGCTTCCCATGGTTGTGAATGTGTCACCTAAAGGCGCAAGTGCATCGATCAATATGAAAAAAATAGATGGCGCATTTGATTGGCTTCCCATGGTTGTGAATGTGTCACAAAACAAACTATGTTTGTATACAATGAAGAAAAGAGGCATAAGATAACAGAAATACGTCAAACATAGTTGCAAGAGGCTTAAGGAAAATTTGCATTAGTAACATTTTTGTAAGTTATAAGAAGATGCGGTTTATGTGCAGCTAGCTGCGTGCAATGCAGCAAAGGGCAGGCGGGAAATTCTGAGTAAGCAAGGATAGGAAAAATGGAGGCAAATCTGCAGAGGCTCTGGCTACCACTAGCGGAATGGCGACAGAGTTACAGCATATAATACTGCTGTAAACATGGAGGAAGTATTAAATGGAGGGGCTGTATATGTTATTTAGTACCAATCAACATGATGCACCGTCTTTGACACCATACATTGTTTATAATGCTGTCTCGCTCACGACATATGAAATGCTTTTGATATTTTCTATGTAAGCAACGTGTCTCTACTCCGTCTTCAATCTATGTACATTAGAGTGGAGTGATCTTATATGAATTTTTTTTTTTATTTTTTTTTCAAAACCAAATACCAATTTTTTTATGCCTTTTATGATATAAAAAATATAGAAAAAAAATCAGATTGCTCAAAAAATTCCTTCTTCCCGCACACTGACTTTAAAATATATGTTTTTGATGAAAATATGGAACATCGCTCCAGCTCAATATTGAGCTGAATAAAGTTAGTCAAGGTGTAAAAAATAAAAATAAAAGTACTGCAGGCATTCCTACGTACATTAAAAAACAATACAAGAAGAAGAAAGTACAGCTTTTAAAAAAAAAAAAAAAATTGCTTGAAAATTGCTTTTTCTTGTAATTTTCGGCATTATGCTCCTTTGTTCTAATTAGGCTTTTATAGGTACAAATAAAAAGTTTTAGTACATTGGCCCAAAGCAGCTTTTCTTGTTATTTTCACTGCTCTTTCAACTGCCTAAGTATAGCATTGGAGCAGGGGCGTGCATCCCATACGGGCACACGAGTCTTATGGGTAGGCAATAAATGTTAAAAAAATAAAATAATATTAATATTCAGATTTAAAATTCAAAATTAAAATTCAATTGGAGCTCTCGTTAGCACTTCAGTCAATAGCAAATGAGTTATTTTAAAGGAATGGGAGAAACTATTTATTCGTAATTTATTACTACCCTACATGGGATCTGTAAAAAATGCAGGTCACCGTCACCACTAGATTGGATAATGGATTGAACTTTCTAATCGGATATTTTTTTTCTATAAGAGGCTCACTAATATTTTCCTGACATCTTATTAGATCATTTTAAGTTGCAGCATTGAAATACATATATTTCAGACGTCTTAAAAAGTCATTGTGTAAGAGATTTGATATTTTGCGTGCCTTTAAGCTACGTCTTGTTGTGAATTCTTTTATGAGTTTGTTTTTGCCGATAATCATCGCTAATAACATACTTTACGAATGCTTAAATGAGTTACTTTTTCCAAAGACTGAATCTTTTACTTTTTTGATATCTAGCAAATATTTCGAGGCCAAAATGATGAAATAAATATGATATGAGTCATCTTTACATGAACAATTATTTTTATAAGAACCTATGATGGAGGATACACTTTTATCACAAAAACAGCTAGAGTTGTTAAAGTTTCCGACGGTAATTCCGTTGCTACATACAGACGTAGTATTTGGTTAGCTTGTGTAAGCCAAAGGACATGTAAAATGTGGCCTGGAAATCTATTCGTCAGATTTTTAGGAAAATCCTTTATTGTTACTGTTGAGATAATGCCGTGCAAATACTGTTGGTCTGTTCTCAATTTTTGGGTAATTTTTGTAAACGCTTGTACTTCAATTCGTCAAAATTTGTAATAGGTAATTTCTCGCGAGTTTCGGGGGCTTTTCTGAGTGGTCCAATGTAAGACTTAGGTCCGGAAGTACACCCATCCATACAAAGAAACAAATGTCTCAATGATAGTTCATTTATATGTTGTTGTTTACAAATTATCCATTGCAGTGGTCTTTTAGTCTTTTTTAAGCGGTTTGATGATTTCACCATTCTTTCCGGTGTTAACATTTGGTCTATCATATTCAATTGCCATCAGGGTACGTTGAGAAATATTTTCATCTGAAAAATGATTCGCTGAGCCCATCTTAGGAACTAGGTATCCCCCGTAAATAGACTCCATCTCTTTAGTTAGCATAATGTGCTCTGAAAGTTTATTTTTTCGTAGCATTTACCATTTTTTCAGGAATATTTAATGTTTCTTGCTTCCATTCCAGTACAACGCTGATATTTCATGAAAAACCTCTTCCATCAACGTTTAACTTTCCTTACATATATTTCTCCCTTTGTCTTGTGTATCCTATCAAATGTAGGAGCATCAGCCTTAATATCAAACGAAACATATTATGCAATTTCAGTTGTTGCCCTATTTGACACTCCATACCTATAACCTTCCTCAATACTGTAGGGAGGTCAAAAAGTGAACTTTTTTTTTCAGAAATTTCTTCCTTATATGCGATTGTACAGTCATCTGAAGATCTAAACGTTTCAGAAATAATGAATTAAGCAAATATAAATAGCAAAAAATATTTTTTAAACATTTTTAAAGAGCGTCAAACATGACCTTAAAATCACTTTTTTACATAACATTCGATGACGTTGTGCGGGAAGATCCTCTTATTTTTACTTAAGTTTCTTTTTGAATTAGTAAATTTGATTCTAAAAGGCACCTTTTCTACGCTATTTGTGTTTGATAAAACGAAAAAAGACATTTCACTCCACTCTAATGTACATATCACCATGGAAACATGACATCACCACGACAACAAAATTTGTTACTAGTGTTGTTGAATGTATGAAAATATCTGATAAATTCCGAATTCAAAAATGTTCCTACCACATTGTGTAAGAGATGATTTTCACAAGTATCTATTACCGCGAGCATAGAAGTTACATACTTCAAGAAGCAAGTAGGTACCTACATATTTGAACATCACTAGTTCTAGAAATGGCTGTCACTTTCGCGAACAAAATATTTTGACAAACGAAAAATAAATTTTATCAACGTTAGCATATAGAATAGTGATTAATGTAAAATATTATTCCATGTTCTATTTCTACACATTGTGAGGGTTTTTCCTCTGTCCTGCTGATTGACACAATTAATAATATAACAGCCACTTTAATATGTTTACTTTTATTCCTTTCACAATGTATACACAATAAACCACAGCACAATAATATTAATTATTCTTAATTACACCTGCTTGTGGCTCTCACGCCAGGCAAGCTTCTTCCCCTCTTTTCTGCATTCCTTTGTTTTCCTTTTTCCATTCAAATTCAAATCTAACGTTCCATTCCACCAAACAAACAAATTCATCTCGTTACAACATTTACTCCCTTTTGTAGGCACGTTTAGAAAATACCCATTTTGACATTTATATGGATTTTTTTCCCAATTAGGTAACACACCTGTTGTCAGTTGGAAGGTTTCTGATAGAATGAATTTAGATTTTTGTATGATGAGTGGGGTAGCGCATTTCTAATTCTCAAAGGATTGATTTATTAGCCCATCCAGTTCTATATATCCATGGCTGTAAATAAGGTCAGGGCAGTGGCATGCCTGCGGCTTCTGCCGTGCTGGATAATTAAAGTTGCACTAAATAATAAATAATAAATCTTACCCTGTTGTTTCTTTTCCTCAGTGTTTCTTAATTTCTTCAGATTTATCAGATTCTGGATCTAGGCAATAAAACCTTCAAACACTTAAGATCCTCATAAGGCAGAAGTATGTTTTCGCCAGAATTAATTGTATACTATCAAAAAAGGCAGATTCTCGATCGCAAACAAGGAATAAGTCAATTATGCAGATATTGAAATAAAACACACCTATCATGACAGTATATTAAAAATACAATGAGTCATTCATAAATTGCGAACCTGTCACTAGCTTCAGTGTGGAATTGCAAATTTTAATACCCCAAAAAGCTAAGCTTTTCTTGATAATATTATGTGTATTTGTGGCGTAATCTGTGAATGAATGTGTTTCTTTAGATTGGGGAATGAGCTCAACTGCGTATGTGTTTTTTTACATACAATACATCATACAATCTTTTAAGATATGTAGTTTTTTTCATACGTTAAACATAGACCAGTATACATCCGCCAATCACGCTTGATCACCAGAGTTTCATTCTTCATCAACTAATAATAATAAGCGTCTGCCCCACACAGATGGCAGTAGCACGAATTTTGTCTGCAGGAAATTTAAGAGACGAATGATGATAAATATCATTTATCTACTCAAAAATATTAATTATTTTCTCTTCTGAGGTTACGCATGCTTAGCTTTTTAGCTTGTAAGATAGTCACGCTACTGGGTCAGGGTTCCCTGTAAATGCATCATAATCTAATCTAAGTTGCAAATATGTGTAACATTAAAGATTCACATTATATGCATTGTCACAAGCAGACACGTATAAGTTCACGCTTAAACAAGCCGCTCACTGCATTATTATATAGTGTACACTGCTATACAGTAGGTCCTCGCTTATCCAGACCTTTGCTTATTCTGTTATTGTGGTAATCCAGACAGATGCTGCCAACAGACAGGGGGGACAGAGGCGTGTGCAGATTTTTGCCTGTCCGGATTATTGAGGCCCTACTGTATAAAAGTGTACCCAATATAAAATAATACTGTGTTTAATAAACGCTGCTGGTAATACCTGAGCACACAAAATGTATTTGCTTTATCTTTCTTACTTGTATTGTTTTTTGTTTTACTTGCAAATGTGACAATGAGAGATTAAAGTATTGGTATTGTTGTAGATGGGTGAGGGAGTTTCTGGATGAAAGCAACCAGGGACTGGATGTCCTGATAGACTACCTGAGCTTCAGGCTCAACATGATGAGGCACGAGCAGAGGATCCAGGAGGTCAGGAGGCAGACCAACAACAACTCCACTGAGGCACTCTCACAAGGTAACCACATACAGCTGTAAATTCTCCAACAGGGTGGGACTGCACCATAAGAGAGTCTAGCTGAATGGGCTGTCGTGGAGTAGGAGGGTGCTAGGAGTGCTACTCCAAAACACAACTCGTATTCAGAGTGGCATTATTTTTTACATATAAATCCCGAGTGTACACACACTTTCATCACAGTTTTCATCAAGATCATCTTCATCATCTTACTTCACGCTGAAGAAGCTCATTGTAGACATGGGTGAAACATCCAGAAGCTCCAGCTCCTATAGACCACGGCAACAGACCCCGGAAAATATCTCTCCAGCATTCAAAATATCTCTCGGCTATGTGACTTCACCCATAGTAAATAAATAAATCGCACAGAATCTGCACTCGACTTTCTTGCATAAATTAACCCAATGTATGACGTATGTAAAGCTAGAATCTTCTACCCGCTTATGCAGTTTCAATAAAAATATAATATATCGATAATAAATCAATTTTATTCCATCGCGGTGTGTACCTGCATACTCGTACAATATGGAAATAGCCATATAAATTCTTAAGTGAATAAAAAATATTAGGACGATTTATTTGGTGAGCGCCGTTTTGTGTGAATCACACCTCAAGAGCCTTCTGCGAGGTTGGTTTTCTCTGGAAAAAGCGCCAATTACACAAGAAAGATCCTTGACTTATAGGTTGGTATTAAGCTGACCTCTGTACTGTACTGTACTGTATCCAGCCGCCATTCCACAAGGGGTGGCCGGTACCTCCGCAGATGCGCCTCCACTTTTTTCTGTCCTAACAAACCACTTTCATTTCCTCGATATTCATCACCTTTTTCATACATACTCTTCTCTTATTCTCACTCTGCAGATTCCATTCTTTCGCAATCTCACCTATTTGGTCTAACCATTCTTTCCTCGGCCTTCCCCTTCCACGCTTTCCTCTGACATTTCCTTTGTACACTTTCTTCGTTAGTTGTTCATCATCCATTCTTTCAAGATGTCCGAACCATCTCATTGTACTTTTTTGTACTTTCATTCTCATATTCTCTTTTATACCACACTCGTTCATCTCCCAATCATTACGTTCTCTATCACTCAGTGTCTTTCCAGCCATTGCTCTCAGGTAAGCCATTTCAACCGTACATACTTTACTCAGCTCACATTCATTAAGCCTCACTTCCACCAACCAATATGCCATTGTGAACCGCCGATCTCATATTCTTCGTAAGTTTCCTATTTCTTGCAATTCTTCCAATCGTTCCCATTACACTTCTTCCTCTACTAGCGCGCTTTTACAATTCTTTCGTCAATTTCGCATTAGACTCAAACTTGCTTCCCAGATAATTAAATTCTTTCACGACCTCCACTCTTGTTTCATTCAGTCTTATCTCAATTTCCTGGCATTTCTCAGTCCTCCCAAAGTGTAAAAAATAATTCACTTTGTCAATGTCACCCCTGTTTCAAGGAAGGTCGGCAAGAGTTGCAGGCTTTATGTTCATTTGAGATTTGGTTTTAATTTGTAAGTACACATTCAGCATTCGTAAGCGCGAACTTACACGTGCCTGTTTGTGGGCATGCATTTGATTTGAGTTTTGAATGTTTATATTTCATTGCAACTTAGATTCTAGATTATTATAGATGGTCATTGAACCCTTCTGTATGCAAACTAGGACTTTGTAATGTAGGTAAACTTTTTAGTTATATTTTGAAAAAAATTTGACTGATTATTTATTATTGGTTTTTATAAAATTTTAAGAATCACAGCCTTTTTTCTAATTTAAACCCTTTGACTACCAAGAAAATTACGAAAACATTTTGTATGGAAAAAATTTCACTTTGTATCGAGGCTATCTTTTTGATTCACTTTTTGGAAAAAATAATGATGGCTATATATAAGTTATCATTTTTGTTTTACATTTGTACTACATAATTTTTTTATTAACCCTCTAACTGCCGAGAATTTTTCCATTCTTTTTTTCTTTTATATGGCAACTCCCTAAACCGAGATTATGATGAAAAAATGATAATAAAAAATAAAAAAATCACAAAAAATTTAAGAAAAATCGTCGGAGCCGTTTTTGAGAAAATCACATTTAAAATTTTCAGCTCTTCGGAAGCCATCTTGAATTTTCAAAAAAGTAAAAAATCTTTGACATAATGAATTAAAGTGATAAAGTTGTTCTTTCTGTCAAGTCTAAAACGAATTTAAATATCATGCATTTTAATGGGTTTTTGTTAAATTTTCGTTTTCAAATTTGAGGTCGTGTAAATGGGGCTTTAAATTTTTTTTTTTAAATTTTTTTTTTAAATTTTGTAGAAATTTAGGTAGTTATGTTGTTTACTTAGCTGTAGAACATTATATTTTTGTTAACCCTTTAACTTTCGAGAAAATCACAATCGTTTGCTTTTTTTATATGGCAACCCATAGACACAAATTAGAAAGAGTATTGCCATAACTAATTTATTAAATTAAAAATTAATTAATGGCAATTCTGAAAATTTAAGAAAAATTCTTGGAGCCGTTTTTGAGAAAAGTTCAGTTTTATGTTTTTTTTTGTATGGCAGCCATCTTGAATTTTCAAGTTGGTGTAGGGGAAGGTGGTCTGAGATGGCATACATTTTGAAAAGGATGATTTTTAGGAAAATCGGAGCAAAATTGAAAAAAACGGTTTTTCAGTATCAATTATGTAGGTCCACATGCGGCATGTGTTAGCGCGAAATTATACATGTCTGCTTGTGGGAATGCATTTAATAGGTATAAATCTTAAATGATATAATATCTTTGCACTTGATGGAGATGCTAAATGAAATAATGATGAGGGCATGTATGTGCAACTTACTCTCCCTCAGTTATTCCCAACATTCCCAATCCCCACATTAAGATAACTAACTAGACACTGGCGCCCTTGCTGTCCACGATCTATAATCTATAATCTATAATCTAAGCTGCAAGGATATGTAAGCATTTAAGGCTCATATGAAATGCATGCCTACAGACAGGCACATGTAGGTTCGCGCCTACACATTCTGCATGTGTGCATACAAATAAAGAAAACCTCACATGGACATAAACCTTGCAACTCCTGCCGCCGTTCCCTGAACCGGGGTGGCATTGGCAAAAGTGAACCGATTTTTACAGCACGGGTGGTCAGCCTCGTACCAACCTATCAGTCAAGGAGCACAAAAAATTATAAATGATTTACAAAAAATTCATAATGAGACATTACAAATTAAAATTTAAATAAAGTTAAATTAAAATTAATATTACACTTAGAATTAATGCCCTAGCCGCCATTGTTGCAATAATTTGCGATAAACAAGAAGAGAAGCTAAATGCAGGGCGGTTCCCTGTAGTGTCTTTTCAAATTAACTACATAATATTGTATTGAAATAAGACGCTCTGTACTGTCTTTAGCCCGGCCAGGTGACATCACAAACATTCTTAAAATTTCAAATATTCTGAGTCCATTGCTGTGTTTCTCAGGTGGCGGAGGCTCTATTGCCGGCTCAGGCTCGGGCCCCACCAGCCCCTTCCAGAGGGACCTGGGGGAGGGCTCTCCCGGCAGTCCCACCACTTCCCGGCGGCGCTCCAAGCACGCGGCCAAGCTCAACATGGGCGCCAGCACAGACGACATACACGTGTGCATCATGTGCATGAGGGCCATCATGAACAACAAGGTACCTTTTTTTAATTTAAGGAATCCTGTGCGGGAGGCTCCCCGATTCTTGAAAGTCTTGGGGGTCTATGTCACCCTAGAAGGGTGCCGCAGAGTGTTGTTTGTGTTGTTGCTTCTGTCGTGAGGCATTGCAAGGAAGTGGCGATTGATGTTAGTTTGGAATAAAACCGGATTAAATTGGGAAGGGAACACAAATACTGGTAGATCATTCCATAAACGGGCAGTTTGGCAAAGGAATGAGTCATGAAAACGCCAAGTTCTCATAGTTTTGAGATCAACTGCAAAGGGATGAATGAGAGTCGTACTACGAGTTTCCCTTTCTGAAATGCGAGGGGAAGGGATTAATGAATGGAGCTCATTAGAACCAGCTCTGTGGTAATATCTATAAAAAAGACTGAGCATTCCAACTTTTCTTCTGGCCGGAGCGGCCGCAGATCGGATGTCAGAGAAGGATCATTGATCAACCTCACTGCCCTCCTTTTCACAGAATCAAGTTGGTCACTCAACTTCTTGGACATACCAGACCAGAGATGGCTGCCATACTCGATAATGGGGCGGATTTGGGATTTATACAGAGTCAATAACTGGGCTGAAGTAAAATACCTACGGGCTCTGTATAATATGCCGAGTCACGGAAGTTGTGCGAGACTCCATAGCAGCATGGTTCTCCTCCTATCTGGGGGAACGCAGGCAGGCGGTGCGTGTTTGTGATAGTGTCTCACCTACCTACTCGCTGTCCTCTGGGGTTCCACAGGGCTCTGTGCTGGGTCCGATTCTTTTTATATTGTATACTGCTGACATTGAGAGTATTGTTGAAAAATGGGGCCTCATCTCACATTCATATGCAGATGACTGGCAAATATACTCTCAATGTCGGCCAGACATGACTGAGGACCTCAGTTGTAGGGTCTCTGGGTGTATCTCGGAGGTCGGTGAGTGGATGGTGAACAATTGCCTAATCCTGAACATGGATAAGACGGAGATACTCTGGGCAGCCACATCTAGGCGCGACCATCTATTGGTTAATGGGGTAGCACTCTCCATAGGAGGTAAGCTGATCCAGCCTTCCGATTCGGTGAGACTTCTAGGAATCTTACTGGATCGGAACCTGACATTGGAAAGGCAAATAGATGCCACAATAGCTTCCTCCTTTTTTTCACTGCGCCAAATAAAGGCAATTAGAAAGTGTCTTCCGTCAGATGCGGTTAAGACCCTGGTGAGTGCGTTTGTGATGTCTCGGATTGATTATTGCTCAACGCTTTATAGTGGTCAGCCAAAGAAGCATTTCAACCGCTTTCAATCTGTGTTGAATTCAGCAGCAAGGCTTATATTCGGGATATCCAAATTCGCTCACATCACTCCGCTGTTAAAAAAACTACATTGGCTTCGTTTCCCGGAGAGGGTGGTCTACCGTGTTTGTCTGATGGTATATAAAGCCATCAATGGCTTGGCTCCACCTTATCTGACTGACATGATTTCGCCTGTTGAGATGGGTGTGAGGAGGCAGACACTCAGATCCGCGGGCGATGGTGCAATCAATTTGGTTCAGCCGCACCGTCAGATCCGTACAAATTTTGGAGACCGTGCTTTCCGTGTTGCGGGTCCGGTGGAGTGGAACAGACTGCCACCCGGAGTGAAGAACTCCGAATCTATGGGTATATTTTGCGGAGCTCTCAAGACGCACCTTTTCAAAAAGTCTTATCCGTGATCGGAGAGGGCCCTTGAGGTGTGACACACACAAAAACGGCGCTCTCTTATCATGTGTAATTTAAAATAAATAAGCCTGACATATATATATATATCATGGTATTTTAACTCTGATGAAAGAGAAACAACGAGAAGATTTAAGTTTTCATGGTTAGGGAGGGAGGCATTGTTAAAAAATTGGGAGATCTTTGAAGCTAATGATTCACGAGCAATAGATATCGCTGACAGAGAGCAAGTAATTTTTTTCAAAACAAAAAAATATTTTGGTAACAGCGATGTTAGCAAAGTTGCAGGAAGTTAGAGGAAGTAGTCAAGATGTACTTAGATTAGTGGGTGAATCCAATTTGGATGTATTGCTTAAATCACATGGCATTATGAGTATTCTTTGACTTATAGGTTGGTATGCGGCTGACCACCCATGCTGTAAAAAATGGTTCACTTTACCAATGTTACCCCTGCTTTAGGGAAGGAGGGTAAGAGTTGCAGGGTGTATGTCCATTTGAGATTTGGGTTTTTATGTTGTAGGTTCACATACGGCATGTGAAAGGGCGAACTTGTACGTGTCTGCTTGTGAAAATGCATATAATGTGAATAGGGTAGTTGCAGTGGTAGGGAAAACGGTTGAAAATAATATGGTTCTGTAGAGTACATTTCAAGGATCACAACCATATATTTTTTGTGTAGTAAAAATAAAAATATCATTGATAATTTAAAAAAATAAAATGCGGATAATTTTAGTCGCGCCAAAACGCAGCGCGTTCGACTTCGCGAATCTTGACGTCAAAATGACGTCAAGATTCGCCACTGGGCCCGTCGATACCTACACTCCGAAAATGCATCGGCGTCATATCTACCTAAATAAACAAAATGACCTTTTTTCGGGAAATCGAGAATACGCTAATTTTAAAGAGCTGTAGTTTAAAAACTAAGCAAGATATTTTTTTTTTGAAAACGCAGATGTATTTAAAAAAATGTATTCTACCATTTTATACAATGAAAAAAATATGTGATACTTCCCTATTCCCAATGTAACATATCTTTGCAAGTTTGATTAGATTAAATACAGTTGCTACTGTGTACTGTGTATAAGGTCAGAGCAGAGGGGCTACCCCTGTGGGCAGGGATGAGCTCTGCCATTGGATAATGTGATACCCACTCACATCCTACCCGGGTACTTGAACAATTCAAATGTGGATAGTTGTTGGAAGTATTGAAATGGTGACTTTCGTTTATTGAATTGATTGAAAGAGTGGGAAATTATAAAGATTATGAATGTCTCAAATCTTTTGCCTTAATATATTTTTAAATCTCAAAAATAATAATAATATTAGGATGATGTATTTGGTGAGCGCTGTTTTTGTGTGTATAACACCTCAAGAGCTCTCTGCCAGCTTGGTCGTCGCTGTAGAAAGCGCCAATTCTCGAGCAAGACCCAGTTGCTGTAAGGCTGAATGGACATTTAGTGACCGGTCTTTGGTAAAGTTATATGAATTTTTCACCCAGCGAAGAGCATATTTCAAAATATAAATGGTACATTTTTTGTGCTCCGCTGGGATTCAAACCCACAACCTTTCATTTACGAGTCAGAAGTGTTAACCACTAGACTACGGACCGGTCATACTATGAATTAATAATTCTAAGGCATTGTAATTTTTAGAAGTTGGATTGAACAACAAGTACTAGTAAAAAGGTGATTTTCTTGTTTCGTCAGTATGGGTTCAACATGGTGATCCAGCACAGGGAGGCCATCAACAGCATTGCGCTGAGCCTGGTGCACCGCTCCCTGCGCACCAAGGCCCTGGCGCTGGAGCTGCTGGCCGCCATCTGCCTGGTGAAGGGTGGCCACCGCATCATCCTCAACGCCTTCGACAACTTCAAGCACGTCTGCGAGGAGGACCACCGCTTCCACACCCTCATGGAGTACTTCATGAACTACGACAACTTTCATATTGAGTTCATGGTAAGCAGGTCATGTTTGATCAACCATTACTCTTCAATTATCACATCACCAAAGCTGGGCACCGTTAATCAAACAATTAACTTTGTAAATCGCTAATCCGTTACTAGAAAAGTTAACTTCGTTAAACGTTAAAGCGTTAGATGTACAAAAAATAATGTAAGTTAAAAGTTAGTCGTTAAAGTTAACAAATACTACATAGTTTTTCCTAGAAGATGGTAGGTTAGGTATTTAATAATTGAAGGATTGAAGGGACTTGGATTTGCTATACAAATAAATATAACAAGTAATACTTAATTGTAATATTCGAGCATAAACAAAAAAAATAAAGTGAATTAAAACAATGTTTTACCAATTATATTTTTAAATATTTATAAAAATGGACTTTCACTGTGTTAACAGATCAACACTAAAAAATATTAATGATTGTAAGTATTGGTTTCACCATGAACTCTAAATTCAATTAAAAGAACATTAAATTAACACTGCAGTTATAAATTTCTTATTTATTTAGTTAGGTGCATGTTCCCTTTTAAGAACATCAGCATATTAAAATTGTCGTCTGAGAGGGAGGATCGTTTTGCTCTTAAAATGTCTTTTCCTGTTGAGAAAAGTCTTTCTACTGCCGCACTTGATGATATAGCCGTGTTATATTTTATAAACAATTTTATAATAACCGGTTCACTCAGAAATGCTGCATCAGTAACACAGTCTTTGGATTTAGAATCGAACCAAGTTCTATAAATATTTAAAAATATAAATGGTAAAACATTGTTTTAATTCAAGCAAGAACTTGAATTTGAACCAAGTTCTTATTAAATTCTGCGCTTTATTTTTAAAAGACTTGTTGATTCTGCCTCTGACCCCATCTTGAGTAACAGTGCTAAAGAAATCATCATCCTCTTCTTCTTCATTGTTGCTACTTCCACTGATACTAACATTATCTTTTTCACATGCATCTCTTTCTTTTGTCAGAGCTTCTTCAACCTTTGCTTCCATGAGCTTCTTAATTCTCGACACCTTGCTGTTATCATATTTTTGCAGCCACAGCAGTCGAAATTTAGGATGAAAGGCTGCAGCAAGTTGGCATTCCTCGTCATCCATTAGCCGGTCAAATCTTTTATTTATTCCATTTATTAGGGCATTGGCCAGTGGGGTACAATAACGCACCAACGGAATAATATCCTGTAATTTGAATATTGTGGTCGCGATTGTTGGCAGAAGCGTTCCAAGATATGCTTGAGTTTCTCCTTAAATCAAGTCTAGCGCCCTAGCCACTGCGCTGCCTTAGTTCTTGTTTGCCGTATAGACCAGTGATTCCCAAACTATGGTACGCGTACCACTGGTGGTACGCGACGCTTCTTAAGGTGGTACGCAAGCAGCTATGGCCATATGACTTTTTATGGCCATGGCTGTATATTTCATCTTGTCTCGAACATGCAGCACGATTTTTCGCAATGAGAGTATCATATTTTTTTCTATAATGAATAAATAAACATAATGTTGTGAGCAACAGTTGCAGTTTTTGTTCTTTTACCATTGTGAACGTTTTTTTTCACTGTTACATTTCAGTGGTACGCCACTGATTTACAATGTCGTGAGTGGTACGCGAAATTAAAAGTTTGGGAACCACTGGTATAGACCATTCAGCTAATTTTACATGAGCAATGTTTGCATGTGCACTGGAACAATGTGTCTGATGAAAACAGGAAATTGATTTAAAAAATATTTAAAACAACTCTCACATTATCGAGTTTTACATTTTTTCTTAGCTCAGATTGTGTAGAATTTGATTCTTAAGACAACTGCATTAAAAAGTCACGTTTGACAGAATTTGTCTACACGGCAAACAAGAACTGGGTGAGCGACTGGTGTCATGACCTGATAGAGAATTATAAAATGAAAATATATTATTAGAAATGAAAATATAATGTTGTTGTTTGACTTCTGCGAATGATACAGTAGGTAGATTATGTATAATAATAATATTTACCTTCACATATTCCTTCATTATTGCCACATCTTGGTCATTGAATGGTTGTAGATTCAACTGAATCATCCGTCTATGAAGAGCAGGTCTTTTCTGGTCTAACATTGTGTTCAGGACCACAAGAGCATTGTAAGTAGAGTTCCATCTAGTTCTAGTTGTAGGTTTTATTCACAGCGCAACTGTGTAAGAACAAGTACAGAATGAAACAAAAACAAATCCCGCCAATCCGTCCGTCCACCATATCTACTGCTCGCTCACTCTCCACCCAAGCCTCTCATATAATTGCATTTCACTCGCACTTAGTTACAGTTCATTCGGGTACGTTTGTTTTGCAATCGGTTTGCCAGGTTTGCCGTACGTGAGTGTGACGATGGCGGTAGGCAGCGGCGGCGCCGCCGCCGCGCCATGCTCAGTTCAGTACCTACACTTTTTTTTTTTTTTTTTTTTTTTTTCATTCCCCCCATTAGTAACCCTAATGGGGGGGAGTTTATTCGTGTGTACCACTTATATAGTATACCACACTAAATATAATTTACAAAGTAATAATTATACATACATTTTTTATTTTTATTTTTTATTTTTAATTTTATTTTATTTTATTTATTTTATTTTTTTTATTATTATACACTACACTCTCATTTTTCTTTCACTTGAATTTAATTCATATCCAAGCCGATTGGAATTTGAACCGATTTTTGTGTTGAATTTGAATCGATTGGAATTTCCATTTTTGTGTTGAATTTGAATTTTGTTAGATAGGGTTCTTGTATTGCCATTATGTCAACATTGTTTCTTGATATATATTCCAATAAATTAGCTGAAGCTTTTTTTTATTATTTTTTTTGATTTAGCCAAATTAATTTCTAATATATTTACAATATTTTGGTTTCTGATCATTTTGATTAGTCAAATTTTTTTTTTTTTTTTTTTTTTTTTTTTTTTTTTTTTTTTTTTTTTTTTTTTTAAAAATCAATATCATTCATGAAATTTTTATAATAATTTAAATAAGAATGGCATGCAATTTTATCCAAAGTATCATGGTCTTCAAATGTGATAACTTTGTCTCTCTTATTCAAGTGATAACAATTTATACATATTTTTTTATTAGATGTGCAGTTCTCAGTCAAGTGGCTTCCTGCACACTTGCCGCAAAACTCAACTTGACTTGTGCAAAATTTTGTTGTGTGACCATATTTTTGGCATTTTAAGCACTTTTTAATTTGTACAAAGTCTTCTACTTTGCAGATCGACCACATCATTTTAACTTTTTGTAATAATAATAAATTTCTTGTATCCTTGTTACAACTTGTTACGAGATTTTTTCCAGAATTAAACTTATTCTTGAAAATAAAAAGAGGTTTAATAATATCATCCTCCTTCAAAGAATTTTGAGTTTTAATAATTTCTACGCATTCCTGTAAATCAGTTATTTCTTCCGGAATGTATTTTATGATTAAATTAGGCTGGCGTTTTTTAACAACAGTGGAATTTAGATTTTTAATTTTGTTTACTTCTTTATCCAATAGATCACATTCAGATTTTGTTTCACAACTAATTACAATTTTGTTTTTGTTGATCTTAATATTTTGAATGCCAATTTTTAATTTTGCAGGATTTATTTGCTTAAAAATTTCCTCTTTAATTATTTTACCAGAGCAATCCTTTTCATCTGATTCAATTATTATTTTATGATTTTTCACAGTATTTTTGATATCAGTGACTTTTTTATCATACATAATTTCTTTGCTCATCGAATTTTTTCTATTCCTTTCATTTTCAGAAATAATTTTATTCTTTGCATTTATCATTTCCTTGAGGTCATTTATTTCTTTTATTTGTTCCAAATTGATTGATTGTAGATCTGAAATGGCTAGGTGAATGTCTTTTCGTAAATCATTTCGTAGATTTCCTGACATTAACGTCACATTTTCTAATTTTTTAATGGCACTTAAGAAATCCATATTTACTTTGATATATATGTATATATATATATTTTTTAAATAGAATTAAACGCACAAATATCCCTTGAACGGAATGACGAACTTGGCTGCAACACTTATGTAAAGCATGGAAGGTAGAAAGTTAGAAAAAAAAAATTTGAAAAAAAATTCAAATAAAATTTCGTAGTGCAAACGTTCTTCCATAGAAATTTTATAAACAAAAGCAGAACGATACTGAAAAAATACATACAAATCACCGAAAATCCAAAATATTTTCTTCAAAACCAGCAGAAAAACACTATTTTGACACAAAAATTTACTGTATCAGCGTTTTCATCCCGTAGAGTATTAAGCTTTTCACAATATTCATGCACTATACACTACAGCAGTAGGGTAGGTACCTAGCCAGTGTGGTGTGAGCGGCGCGCAATTATAAATTCTGTCAGCGGCATGTAACGGACTTAACTTAACGGAAGTTTAATTTAACGTAAGTTAAGTAAACCGTTAATATTTTTTCAGCTTAACTTAAAAGTTAAATCGTTATACAATTTCTTAACTTTGTTAATAATAATAATAATCTAAGTTGCAAGGATATATTCATTTAAAGCTCTCAAATGTAAGCCCACAAACCAACAAGTGTAGTTCGCGCTTACAAATGCTGAATGTGTACTTGCAAATAAAATCCAAACCTCAAATGAACATAAGCCCCACAGCTTTTGCCGACCTTCCCTGAAACAGGGGTAACATTGGCAAAGTGAACCATTTTTTACAGTATGGGTGGTCAGCCTCATACCAACCTATAAGTCAAGGAATATGAATAAAAAATTACATTTAAATATATAAAAGAACAAAACCTTACAAAGAAATCTATACAAAAAAAGTCAGAAATTTCCTATGCAAAAAATGTAGCAAATTAATACACCAACATTAGAAATCACCATTGCAGATTAATTAACGATTAACGGATTAACGAGTTATTGCCCAGCTTTTCACATCACACAACCTACATTTCCTTAAGATGAGGCTCCCCAAGTATCAAACATTGCGTAAACTCTCCTTGATTGCGTTTATAGAAAAATGTACAACACCCCAGTCAGGGATTTTGTTTTCATACATTTTTTAAGGAATTTCACGTTATCTTTTATGTTCGGTGCACTGAAATGATGATAAAAAAAACTAAGCCAAGTCAAACTATGAAGAGGAGATGGGTATGAAGCTAGGAAACATGATCTTTCATGATGCTTAACTCCCAACTTAGATTTCATCTTAGAAATGCTAGAAGATGGCAAGAAGACATTGCCACCCACCACTTGGAAATGCATTGTAAATAAATTGTACAGTGGACTGCACATGACTTTATAGCACAAAATACGGTCATGTTTAGGTCATAGCCAATTTTCATAACAAAACCTTTAGTTGTGTGTAAGTAATGAAGCTAATCTTTTTAAGCAATCGTCTTTTTGCAGTTTAATCATTGATCCCGTTTGTATCAAAACTAACACTTTGTTTGGTGGGTACCTATACTTTTCATTGATATTTTGGAAAGTTATGATTGATTATTATATGGGTACAACTTACTAGATTTTAAGACTCGTAGCCTAGTATTTTATATTAGGCGTTTTAGTACCAAGAATATTACAATTATTTTTGTATTAAAATTTGTCACTTTGTATGGTGACTACACCTTATAATATTTATTTGAAAAAAGTAATGATTAATGTATGTAGGTATATATAAGAGCTTTTCAATTGTAGAACATTATTTTTTAGTTAACCCGTTCTCTGCCGGGAAAACTTAAAATATTGTTTTCTCTTGTATGGCAACCCCCAAAACAAAGATTATTAAGAGGCAATGCTTATTGTTGTTGTATAGCAATTGATTGAGCGAATTGTTATGTAGGTTTATTTATGGGTATTAGACGTTTTGCTACCAAAAATATTACAATAATTTTTTGTATGAAAATTTGTCACTTTGTATGGTGGCTATACTTTATAATACTTTTTTGAAAAAAGTAATGATTCATATATGTAGGTATATTTAAAAGCTTTTCAATTGTAGAACATTATTTTTTAGTTAACCCTTTCTCTGCCGAGAAATTTTAAATTATTTTTTTCTCTTGTATGGCAACCCCCAAAACAAAGTAAATTATGAGGCAATGGTTATTATTGTTACATAGCAGTATTATAATGACGATTATGCAGAAAAAATAAAGAAAATCGTAGGAGCCGTTTTTGAGAAAATCTCATTTGAAACTTTCAGCTGTTCGGAAGCCATCTTGAATTTTCTAAAATTTGAAAAATGTTTCACTATGTATTATAGTGATACAAAAGTTGTTTCTGATAAAGTTAAGAAACATAAAAGTTTTTTGCGTTCTGATGGGTTTTTGTAGCCTTTTAATTTCAATTTTTGATATCATGTAAACGACACTTTATGTTTTTATTTTCAATTTTTTTATTTAATTTTTATATAAAATTTGATGTTATGTATAAAATTGTAAAACATTTCTTTTTTGTCAACGCTTTCACTTCTGAGAAAATCACAATTGTTTATTTTTTTCATATGGCAACTCATAGACGCAGATTAGCAAAAATGTTGCCATACCTAAATTTGGTAAGAATGTATCAAGCAATTACTTAACTGAAAATTAAAAAAAAATCGTTCGAGCCGATTTTGAGAAAATCGCATTCAAAGTTTTCTCTTCTTTGGAAGCCATCTTGAATTCTCAAAATAGTGAACAACAAATTATAGTGCAAAAAAGTTTATAAATTTTTCTTTCTAATGAACCTAAAAAAAAATTAATAAAATTGCGTTTTTATGGGTCTTTTTAATATTTTCGATGAAAATTTTGAGATCGTGTAAACGGTACTTTAAGTAAAATTTTGTTTAAAGTATTCTTTAAATTTTTGTAGAAATTAATATTGCGCGTAATATTGTAGAACATTTTTTTTGTGTCAACCCAGCCATTTCCGAGATAATCACAATCGTTTTTTTCTTTCATATGGCAACTCATAGACGCAGGTTGGGAAGAGTGTTGCCATAACAAATTTTCTTCGCGACAATTTAAGCAACGACCACACTGAAATTTTAAAGAAAATCGTTAGAGCCGTTTTTGAGAAAAGTGCAATTTTGTGTTTTTTTTGTATGGCAGCCATCTTGAATTTTCAGGTTGGTGCCATGCCGATCGGCCCATCAAAATCTGTGGTTGTCAATTCTCTAAATCCAAAAATTGGTGTCTCTGCGATTAGTAGTTCCGGCTGGGACATACATACATCCATACGGACGGACGGACGGACGGACGGACAGGTTCAACAAATTAGGTTTTTTTGCATGTCCTGGTGCAGGACAACTCATTTCCGTTGAAACCTCATTTTTTTTTTTCGGACGAATACAATACTTTAGAACAGTCCTTCGGACTGCTATAAAGTAAAAATAGGTAGACATGCAAGAGTTTGATGGTGATCTATGCTCATTCCAGTCATCTATTGTTGGACACACAAATGAAAGTAATTATGGACCTCAGCTTGGCTTGGCTCTAGGTTTTATTTAAAGGATGACCTTGATACTCCAAAGGCTGTAACTATGACTATGCCGACTGTTTCATTGCCTGCTTGCCCTGATACTTGATGATGACGGCTATTCCAGGTGGCCTGCATGCAGTTTGTGAACATAGTGGTGCACTCTGTGGACGACATGAACTTCCGTGTCCACCTGCAGTATGAGTTCACTTCTCTCAAGCTGGACGAGTATCTGGACAAGCTCAGGCTGTGTGAGAGCGAGGAGTTGCAGGTAAGGACTATCATTTACAGCATTATCCACCTTAGTTACGATTTACATATTTTTTTAGTTGTTAAATTTAATTTCCGTAAAACATTCTTTACATTAAGGATAAAAGAAAAACAGCTTTGTTTTCCATTACGTGAGTATTTATTTTTATACCACAACCGGTTTCGCAAACATCCGTTTGCATCGTCAGGTGGATCAATTAATACTAAATGGCTTAGTATGGAATCATCTTAGAGGGCGTCATTGTGTGAGGGTATGGGGGAGGGAGGGAGGGGGGGGGGGTGCAGGATGGCCATATGTGGAGTTTGCTCATCTGAGTTTTGTTCATCTGGATATTTTTTTTGGAATTTGTCCCTTGGGAATATGGTCAACAAAGGGGATGAATTGGGTGCTAATATGTTGTTAATAAGAGTATTAGGGGAATTTTTGAATTTGTAAAAAAAAATACTCACGTAATCGAAAACAAAGCTGTTTTTCTTTTATCCTTAATGATGAACGATTACAAAGTTAATGCCTCTACAATCAATAAACATTCTTGCAGGTCCAGATATCAGCATACTTAGATAACTTCTTTGATGTAGCAGCGCTCATGGAGGACAGTGAGACCAAAACTGCGGCTCTGGAGAAGGTCACCGAGCTGGAGGATGAGCTGGGACATGTGAGTATATCATACATCAGTATAAAAGTAATAGATAATCGTCATAATAAATAATATGTGGCATTTTGTAAATTTACTGCAAGGGCACTGCAGACCCATAGTATCTCCTGAGCACACTTATAAATTTGACATAAAATCATTAGCTCTCTCGTCAGCCCTCAGCTTGTGCACTAAGGCATTCCACATTAGGTACCTGGCAATGAAAACACCATGATTCAAATAATTGTACCTGCAATCCATCTTATTGCACCTGCGGGGAACGCTGAGCCTATTTACAGCAGCAGCGAGTCCAAATATCAAAGGCCTCCTTACTGCATCCATCACACATAGCTCTGAGATCTACAGTAGCGCAGTGATTTTTGTAGACTTAAACACAATTAAGTAGACCTTGAAATTTTTTATTTTTTTTTCTCATAAGTAACACACTTGCCATGGAACGAAATAGGTGTATGATGTAGAAGAGAGACAGAAGAGAATGCCATTTTTTACTGGTTTTTATTTCTTATTGACTTATTTATTACATATTGACTTACTTAATCTAATCTAAATCTAAATTTAAGTTGCAAAGATATGTATCATTTGAGATTCATATTAAATGCATTCCCACAAGCAGACACACATAATTTCACGCTCACACATGCCGCATGTGGACCTACAATATAAAAACCCCAATCTCAAATGAAGATAAGCCCTGCAACTCTTGCCGACCTTCCCTGAAACAGGGGTGATATTGGCAAAGTGAACCCTTTTTTAAAGTATGGGGGGTCAGCCTCATAACAACCTATAAGTCAAGGAATACAAGGAATAGTCAAGGAATACAATTATTAACTTTTGAGTATATAAAACAAATAAACACTAAACAATTAACAGTCAAAATTAAAACCTACCAAACATATTCTATAAAAAGGTGAAAAATATTTTTTAAAAGCCTCAGACTTAAACGCTAGCATTACAGATCAACCGCCATTTCTTTCGATCCTTGCATACTTCTTTCATTTCATCCAGAGTCATAACCTTTTTCATACAAGCTCTACTTTTATTATGACTCAGGATATCCCATTCATTCGCTATTTCGGAAATTTGGTCCATCCATACATTTCTCGGTCTTTCTCTACCACGACATCTATCTATTCTTGCAGCATAGACTTTCTTTGTCAGTCTTTCCTCATTCATTCTCTCCATGTGTCCAAACCATCTTAGCATACTTTTTTACTTTCTTGCTATAGCTGAAGGCTATAAAGAAAGTATTGATTTGGTGTGAAAATTTGCTTTCGAGGTTTTAACGGAAATGAGTTGTCCTGGTGCAGGACATGCCAAAAAACACTATCTTTCAAAAACGTCCGTCTGTATGTGTGTGTGTGTGTGTGAGTATGTGTGTCACTTTCCAAAGTATTAGACCTAGAGATACCAAATTTTGCCTACTTCAACTTTTTGGACATGTATTAAGTATGAATAAAACGGCATTACACCAACTTGAAAATTCAAGATGGCTGCCATACAAAAAAAACATAAAATTTCACTTTTCTCAAAAACGGCTTCAACAATTTTTTTTAAATTTTCAGAGTTGCCACAAATTAATTTTTAACTTAATAAATTAGTTATGGCAACACTCTTGCTAATCTGTGTCTATGGGCTGCCATATGAAAATAACAAACACTTGTGATTTTCTCGAAAGTCAAGGGGTTGACAAAAATATAATGTTCTACAATATTATAGACAGCATAAATTTCTACAAAATTAAAAAATTTTTTTTTGAAAAAATTATTATAAAGCACCGTTTACACGACCTCAAATTTTAAATCGAAAATATAACAAAACCCCATTAAAATGCAAGATATTTCAATTTATTTTAGATTTAATAGAAAGAACAAGTTTATCACTATAATTCATAAGGAAAGATTTTTTACTTTTTTGAAAATTCAAGATGGCTTCCGAAGAGCTGAAAATTTTAAATGTGATTTTCTCAAAAACGGCTTCAACGATTTTATTTTTATTTTCTGTGAATTCGTTAATAAAATAGTGCTATCTATCAATAATACTCATTGCTTCATCATAATCTCGGTTTAGGGAGCTGCCATACAAAAGAAAAAAAAAAAAAAAAAATCTTGGCAGTTAGAGGGTTAATAAAAAAAAATCTACAAATGTGAATAAGTAATGATAACTTATATATTGCCATCATTTTTTTTCCAAAAAGTGAATTAGAAGCATACTTAGCTGTCATACAAAGTGAAAATTTTCCATACAAAATGTATTAGCAATTTTCTTGGTAGTCAAAGGGTTAAAATTAGATAAAAGGCTGCGATTCTTAAAATTTTATAAGTAACAATAATAATCAGTGGTTACGTTTTCAATATATAACTAAAAAGTTTACCCACCATACAAAGTCCTAGTTTGCATACAAAAGGGTTCAATGACCATCTATAATAATCTAGATTCTAGAATCTAAGTAGCAAAGATATATTAAAATTAAAAACTCATATCAAATACATGCCCACAAACAGACACGTGTAAATTCGCGCTTAAAAACGCTGAATGTGTACTTACAAATTAAAACCAAATCTCAAATGACCATAAAACCTGCAACTCTTGCCGACCTTCCTTGAAACAGGGGTGACATTGACAAATTGAATTATTTTTTACACTATGGGTAGTCAGCTTTATACCAACCTATAAGTCAAGGATCTTTCTTGTGTAATTGGCGCTTTTTCCAGAGAAGACCAACCTCGCAGAGGGCTCTTGAGGTGTGGTTCACACAAAACGGCGCTCAACAAATAAATCAACCAAATATTTATATTCATTCAAGTATTTATATGGCTATATCCATATTGTACGAGTATGCAGGAAGTATTTATATGGCTATATCCATATTGTACGAGTATGCAGGAAGTATTTATATGGCTATATCCATACTGTACGAGTATGCAGGAAGACCGAGAAAGGTATGGATGGACCAAATTTTCGAAATAGCGAATGAATGGGATATCCAGAGTCATAATAAAAGGAGAGCTTGTATGAAAAAGGTTATGGCTCTGGATGAAATGAAAGAAGTATGCAAGGATCGAAAGAAATGGCGGTTGATCTGTAATGCTGGCGGTTAAAGCTGAGGCTTTTAAATTAAAAAAAATATGTGTTGTAGTTTTTTAATTGTTTACTGTTTAATTGCTTAGAATTTATTTGTTTTATATATTTGATTGTATTAATTGCTTGTACTCCTTGACTGATAGGTTGGTATGCGGCTGACCACCCATACTGTAAAAAATGGTTCACTTTGCCAATGTCACCCCTGCTTCAGGGAAGGTCGGCAAGAGTTGCAGGGCTTATGTTCCTTTTGAGATTGGGGTTTTTATATTGTAGGTCCACATGCAGCATGTGTAAGCGCGAAATTATGCATGTCTGCTTGTGGGAATGCATTTAATATGAATCTCAAATGATACATATCTTTGCAGCTTAGATTTAGATTTAGATTTAGATGCAGGTACACACCGCGGTGGAATAAAATTGATTTATTATTGATATACTTACATATTATATTTTTATTGAAACGGCATAAGCTGGTAGATGATTCTAGCTTTACATACGTCATACAGTGGGTTAATTTTTGCAAGAAAGTCGAGTGCAGATTCTGTGCAATTTATTAATCTTTACTTTCACACTTTCTCTTACACCACACTCCCTCTTACAAAATCATTCCTCACCCTATCACTCCATCTTTTTCCAATCATACTTCTTAGGTAGTCCATTTCCACTGTATGGACTTAAATAATCACACTTTTACTCACCGTCCAGGCTTCACTTCCATACATGAGAGTGGGCACTAGTATACCACCGTGCACCGCCTGTCAAACATTTTTTGAAAGATTCTGGTTCTTGGTGATGCTAGCGGTAGCACCCAGTACGCACCTGCCTTTCATTATTCTTCTTTCAAATTCACCGGTCATTCTTCCATCTTTTTCAAACTTACTTCCCAGGTATACAAACTCATTTATGACATCAACATTCATTCCATTAATTTTAAATTCATAATTCATATTTTCATCATCTCTTTCAAAAATCAATACTTTCGTCTTACTTGCATTCAACTTCAAATGGTTACCTAACAAAGCTTCATTCAGTCTAGAGAGCATTGTTTGCAATTCTACTGCTGAATCAGATACAAGAACTGCATCATCTGCATACAGTAGAACACTCACTTTGCTCTCTCCTGTCATCAATCCACAATCATTTAGTCTAGCATCTCTGACACACTTGTCCATGACTATGTTAACCCATTACCTCACTAAAAAATGACAAAATCTGTTAATAAAAATCATTATTATTTTTTGTACATCTTTTATTTAAAAAAAATCTTAAACTAAACTTAACATAAAATTAAAACGGTGCAAGATAGAACATTCATTTTTTTTTGCTATTTATTCAATCTTCATCTCCAGGCAGTTTTGGAAGGGTATGATATTTTTTAAAGCATTCGGGCATGTGGAGAGCCACCAAGCATTTCTCACATTCCCATCGTGATTTGCTTTTCTTTTTCAGCAATGAACACATTTTACAGAGCCTGGACGGGCTTGGTTTGACAGGATTTGGAGGAATCTGTTTAGGGAAATGTGCCCATTGTACAGCCTGTAATCGCGAAGGGCATGCTCCTCCAGAGGCCCGTCCTCGCCTGTTGTATGCTGGCAGGGTAATATTCTCCAATATGCTTTCTGCCGTACGGCTTCTATAATCGCTGTATGTCAGCCTTTGCACGTTGGAAATATTTTTATGCAAAGCATAAGTATTATATAGGGCCATGTCAGCCAAATAAAAGAATATTTTTTTGTAGCCCTTGGAGTATCTCCGCATAATTGGAAAAGAAGCCAAGCACTGGTCATTCCTGTCAACTCCACCCATCCCCCGATTATAATCTATGACTGCTTTGGGTTTTGCAATGGGTTTTCCAGTCTTGTAATCGTTTTTGCCCGTATTTGTCATGGAAATAGTTGGATGCATGGTTGACAGCATATGGATGGGTTTCTTGTCAATCCATCTGATAGCGGCTATTTCATGGCTAAATAAGATTTGAGCATCCCCACGTTTCAATTTCTTTTGTTGTTTGGTGTTGATTCTGTATGTTGGTGGCATGTTTTTTCTCATGCAGCGAACTGTCCCTACTGCATTTACCCTCTTATTTTTTAAATTATGAAATAAAACTGGAGATGAATACCAGTTATCTAGGAACACTGTGTACCCATCTGAAGTATATGGCTCCATCAGCTTATACACGATTCCTTCACTAGCTGGTAAAGATGCTTCTGTTTTTTTGCCTGTATATATTTCAAAATCTAGGCAATATCCCGAACTAGATTTGCAGATTTTGTAAATTTTTATACCAAATCTTGCCCTTTTTGATCTGTTGAATTGGACATAACTTAGGTGTCCGCGAAACTTCATCAATGATTCGTCGATTGACAATTCCTCATTGGGTCTGTATTCTGGGAATTTATTTTTTAAATAATGTATTATGGGACGAATTTTATATAATATATCACTTTTTTCTATTTGAGTATTGTCCGCAAAATGCAAATTCGAAATATTTTTTTCAAAACGCTTGAGAGGCATGATGGTTTTGAAAAAAGGAGTTTCTGTCGATTTTCTTTCACTCCAATATGACCTCAATGTATTTTTCTTCACCTGACTTTGGAGTATACAGATCGCAAAAAATGCTTTTATTTCATCTACAGATACATCAAACCACTTGTCATCAGGTTTTGTTGCGTGCTTTTGCTTTGCAAATCTGTTAGTTTCATCTGCAATTATTTGGAAAAAATCGTCGCCAAAAATTATTTTATAGATGTCGTACGGCGTAGGATTTTGTCCTAAACTTAGTTCTGCCAAGCGACGTAAGCCTGGTATTCCAGTGAAAGGTATTTTTGATATCTGAACTGAGTCTGTATTCCAAATCCATTCCTCATTTTTACTTTTTTTGGTAGGTAACTCGCGATCTACGTACTGTTCTATTGAATTGTCACTTGACACATGAGAATCACTATTTGAACACTCCACATTGTTTTTCGAAGATGTAAAATCACTTGAATCACTTGCATGTTCTTCAATTTCACTTTCACCACTACTGTCAAGTAGCAATCGTTTCATTTCAACATTTGATAAAATATTACGCGTGCGGCGGGATTGTTTACTATTGCGGGCGGCCATTTGAGAAGCACTGTCAAAACAAATTAAAAATAATACGTAAAAAACTTTAGTAACTATATTTTTTCATTAGAATATAATTCGTAATTATTTAATCACCAATATTTACATGGATAAAGTTGTTGTCAATGATTTTTTATGCATAAAATGATGACGCAATGACAGACCGGCGTTTCGCCGGCGTAGTGCTAAGTACCAAAATCTAGGTCAACGGCAATTCGCCGGCTTCGCGCGCCAATGGGTTAAATAGCCATGGACTCATCACACATCCTTGCCTCACACCCTTATAAACTTCAAACCATTCACTATACTCACCATCAATACAAACACATGCCATACTATTTTCATAGTTTGCATGCACCGCACCTAGGAGAGCCCCATTCACTCCAAATGCTTTCAAAACATCCCAAAACATACCTCTGTCTACTGAGTCAAAAGCCTTTTCCAGATCTACAAAGGCCGTGAACAGCTTCCCCCTCACCGACAATTTTTTTTCAACAACTTGTCGTACTTCATGTACTGAATAGCTGTTCTGATGTTATCGTGCAAAATTCAGCGCCTCGAAGTATAAAGCTATGAAATGAGTCTAATATAGACATTTTTAATGGTAATTAAAAAAAAATTCAAAATTTGACTATGGAGTTCCTCCTAGCGTGTTGATGGCTGGGAAAATACACTGTAATTTAAAAAGAGGTTTTCCAGCGGTCTGCAGTATTAGCCTTCTTGAATCAGCTTCCTGTAATATTGTTATTGTTGTGGTGTTTGTAGGCTCATGACCAGATGGGCATGATGGAGCGCGAGGCTGTGCACAAGTTGTCGGCTCTGGAGGTGGAGCTGGGGCGGCTGCGGGGAGAGAGGGACCAGCTGGATGAGGCCAGGAGACAGGTGGCTGAGGAGGTGAGTTAGGATATGCAGTTTACTTATTCCGCTGGGACAAATTCAGTGAACCATCAGAGCCTGCTCAATTGTTTGGGCAGAACCCACAGGACGACAACGTTGGCTGCAGAGGTCTTAACAACGCAATTTTCATCAGCTCCCCTTCAAAAATTACTTGGCAAAAAAGTATTTTAAAGCAACTTTCACATTTCTATTGAAATGAAACGTGCTGCTGATGACATATTTGTTTGTTTGCAGGTGTCCACATTACGGCGTGCCCAGCAGGACTCCAGGAACAGGGAGTCCATGCTGGAAAACAAGATCCAGGAGCTGGAGACTGTGACCCTCAGTGTGCCCAACTCCACATCAAGTCAGTATACAGTGAAATGTGGAGACATACCATCATCAGTTTTATCATTGTGAAGTTGCTCTGTAGGGAGAGGGCGTAAATAACATCATCTGGGAAGAAGCATTGAAACTGCCAGCAACTATAGCGTATTCATGCCATTTGGGAAACACTCTTGCCATATATCTTGGTAAACATATTGACCACCCATACTGTAAAAGTTGGTTCATTTTTGTCAATTTCACCCCTGTTTTAAGGAAGGTCGACTTAGCTATGATATTCAAAAATATTCCATTCATGCTACATGTAGATAAACCACAATGACTTTATCTGAAGAGGTTTTCATAAAAAAATGAGAGGTGCACGTGCCACACTATTTTATTTAAACTGTATGTCTGCAAGAATCTATAAACTCACTTTTTGACTAGATCTAAGCATACAATATGCTGAAAAAGGGGTTTGAAAATGTGATAATAATAAATAAATAATATTAGGATGATTTAGTTGGTAAGCGCTGTTTTTGTGTGTATCACATCTCAAGAGCCCTCAGCGAGCTTGCTCGTCGCTGTAGAAAGCGCCAATTCTCAAGCAAGACCCAGTTGTTGTAAGGTTGGATGGACCTTTCAGTGACCGGTCTTTGGTAAAGGTTTATGAATTTTTCAACTCAGCGAAGAGCACATTCGAAATACAAATGGTATATTTTTTGTGCTCTGCCGGGATCCGAATCCACAACCTTCCATTTACGAGTCTGAAGTGTTGCCCCTGGATTACGGACCGGTGATGTTTGTTATCAAATGAAAGAACAGGGAAAGTTGTGTAATGTGCTCTTTACTATTGTTTATCCAGCTGGTTATCTCTCCTCGCCCGCTGAGAAGGGGATCAGTAATGGTGTGGTGACGTCTCCCCCCGCTGTAGTGGTGAACGCTCCTCCCCCTCCGCCTCCCCCCGCCGCGCCTCCTGCTCCCCCCGCGCCCCCTGCTCCCCCCGCGCCCCCTGCGCCCCCCGCGCCCCCGCCACCCCCCGGCATGCTGCCCCCGCCCGCTTGTGCAGACGCCATGACCATCAAGAGGAAGGTGCACACCAAGTACAAGCTGCCCACACTCAATTGGGTGGCACTCAAACCCACTCAGGTACCTGCACACTTAACAAGACTGCTTTCATATAATTCACTCTTACAGGACCTGCTGTGTGCTTGGTCAGCACAGCCAATCATTACATGAAGAGCCCGGGAAATAGCAAAGAATGGGTAGAATGCTTGCATTCCATGCCGAGAGCCAGGGTTTGATCCCCACCCAGGGTGTCAGAAATAATTTCGCCTTTCGGTATTTATTTCACACCCATAATAAAAAAATAATGATGGAAATATATAGTTTATCATTTGTTTTACATTAATTGTCATACATTATTTTTTTATTAACCCTCTAACTGCCGAGAATTTTTCCATTATTTTTCTTTTGTATGGCAACTCCCTAAACCGAGATTATGATGAAGCAATGATTTTAATCGTTAGATAGCACTATTTTATAAACGGATTCACAGAAAATTTGAGAAAAATCATTGGAGCCGTTTTTGAGAAAATCGCAAATAAAATTTTCAGCTCTTTGGAAGCCATCTTGAATTTTCAAAAAATTAAAAAAAAAATTATTGCGAATTAAAGTAATAAACTTATTCTTTCTATCAAATCTAAAACAAATTTAATTCTTTTGCATTTTAATGGGTTTTTGTAATATTTTCGATTTAAAATTTCAGGTCGTGTAAACGGTGCTTTATTATAATTTTTTCAAAAAAATAAACAATTTTAATTTTGTAGAAATTTATGTTGTCTTTAATATTGTAGAACATTATATTTTTGCTTACCCCTTAACTTTCGAGAAAATCACAATTGTTTGTTTTTTTCATATGGCAGCCCATAGACACAGATTAGCAAGAGTGTTGCCATAACTAATTTATTAAGTTAAAAACTAATTTGTGGCAACTCTGAAAATTAAAAAAAAAATCTTGGAGCCGTTTTTGAGAAAAGTGAAATTTTATGTTTTTTTTGCCACCTTGAATATTCAAGTAATGATGCCACGAATATTCGGCAACTATTCGGTATTCGGCCTATTCGGCCACTTTTTTGCTATTCGGTATTCGGCCGAATAGTGCGTACTATTCGGCCGAATACCGAATAGCAAATCATGTAAAAAAAGACACGTTATTTTACTCAAAAATTATGTATTTATTTCCAAATTACAACATTTTAGTACTTAAAATTAATCAGTGGTAAGTTGTGATGGATAAAAACGAGCTTTTCAGCATTTTCTGGTAGCAAACGATTGCGCTTTTCATCGTAAACGTTACCAGCCTCAGAAAATAACCTCTCACTATAAACGCTACTTCCAGGCGAAGAAAGATAAACTTTTGCAAATTTCGAAAGGTTCGGGTATTGTTTTTCGTTTGCTGACCACCACTTGTAAGGATCGGCCTTCCGATCTAGGCGAACTGTTTTCAAATAAAAATCCAACTCGTTTGCCACAGCATTCTTCTCCGAAGCGCCGAATATTCGGCGGCCGAATATTCGGCGCTTCGGCCGACAGCGTTGCCGAATATTCGGTATTCGGTATTCGGCCAATTCACTATTCGTGGCATCTCTATATTCAAGTTGGTGTAATTCCGTGTTATTCATACTTAATACATGTCCAAAAAAGTTAAAGTAGCCAAAATTTGGTATCTCTAGGTCTAATACTTTGGAAAGTGACACACATACACACACACACACACACACACACACACACACACACACACACATACAGACGGACGTTTTTGAAAGATAGTGTTTTTTGGCATGTCCTGCACCAGGATAACTCATTTCCGTGAAAACCTCGAAAACAAATTTTCACACCAAATCAATACTTTCTTTATAGCCTTCAGCCATAGCAAGAAAGTAAAAATAATAATTGTTCTAATCCTAATCATAATTATAATAATAAAATTATGAAATATGAGAATCAGTTCATCCTCAATCCTCATGCAGAAAGGCTGCCTTTTGGAAACATTGTCTACATTGATAATGAAATAATTAGAATAATGTAAGTTATCCTAGATTATAAATAGATTATTATAGATGTAAGTTAACTTAGATTATAGATTATTATTATAGATCCCATGACAGCTTGTCTTGTATCAAAAAGTGTTTTGACTAATTTGTAAATCAAGTCAGTATCTTTCATGCTTGATACAAATTGTTGATTTATCGTTTAAGGTCCGAGGCACAATATTCAACGAGCTAGACGAGGAGAAGCTCCACGGCCGCATAGACTTCCTGGACTTTGAAGAAAAGTTCAAGATAGGGCCCGCGGGGGGAGTGCCCGAGCTCTCAGGGCCCCCAGGCAGCGAGCCAGATGGCCTCAGCTCCTTCCCGAGCAAAAGGTTCAAGAAACCCGATCACATCACTCTGTTGGAGCACACACGACTCAGGAATATAGGTACTGACAAATAGTGTTCTTTTTGCTCCGAGTATAAAACATTGCATAAATTTCACCTCGATTGCGTAAATCAAAAATTTAGGACAGCACTCTTAGAGAGTGTTTTACTTTTCATACATTTTTTTTATTTATGCAGTCAAGATGAGTTTACGTAATGTTTTATACTAAAGGCAAAGTACCCTTAAAGATACCCTTATACATTGACAAAGTCAAAATAGATCTTGACTTTGTCAATGGGTATTTTCAAATCCTGCCATTTCTTTACTTTACTTTCTTCGGCTCATAAGCCTTGAAGGCTCAGGGCCACCCGTACCACAATCCTCCAGGACTCTCTGTCTTGTGCTGCTTCCCTCCATGGTCTCCTCACTCCCAGAACTTCGGCATCGGCTTCAACGTTGTCTGCCCACCGCATCCTGGGACGTCCGAGTGGTCTAACACCTGAGAGGGCACCATCTAAGACTGTTCTGATGATTCTGGAGTCCTCTGCACGTGCTACATGTCCGGCCCACTGGAGTCTTCTTGATTTCATTACCGACACTTATTTTAGATCTTGAAACACGGACATCAGCTCCGTGTTGGTCGGGATACGCCACCTGTCATCTTCAAATACAGGTCCGAGAATGCGACGAAGTATTTGGTTCTCAAAGACCTGGAGAGATTTCTCTTGTTTCCGAGTCAGACTCCAGGCTTCGCGTCCGTACAACACAACTGGCCGAACAATGGAAATGTACATCTTGAATTTTGTGGAGCGGGATAGCCATTTTGAACACAATAGCCCAACAAATATGTATGTTTCTTGACTTATAGGTTGTTATGCGGCTGACCACCCATACTGTAAAAAAATTGGTTCACTTTGCCAATGTCACCCCTGTTTCAGGGAAGGACGGCAAGAGTTGCAAGGCTTATGTTCATTTGAGATTGGGTTTTTATATTGTAGGTCCACATGCGGCATGTGTTAGCGCGAAATTATACATGTCTGCTTGTGGGAATGCATTTAATATAAATCTTAAATGATATATATCTTTGCAGCTTAGATTAGATTAGATTAGATTAGATTAGCCCTCTAAGGCCAAAATAAGCATTATTGCCGGAGTGAATTCGGGCATGTAATTCTGAGTATTCTTGTCATTTATAAGGGTACCTAAGTATTTGAATGAATAATTGCAGTTCTTAAACTTGTAATTATATATATTCAAATCTTCTTGAATATCCCGCCGCGACACAGGCAAGTATTCAGTTTTCCCCTCATTAATTCTCAATCCTATCCTCCTTGCCATTCTCTCCATTGGTAAGAAGAGCGCCCGGAGCTGTGCAGCGTTCTCTCCCAGAAGCACCACATCATCCGCATATCCCAGCAGTCTGATGGTACTTCCTATGGTGATTCCACCATACACAAATGCGGTATCTCTCACAACCTTTTCCAAGGCTAGGTTGAAGAGCAATGGAGAAAGAGCGTCACCCTGCTTAAGGCCTGAACTGATCTCAAAGGGTTCCGAGACCTGTCCCTGCAGCAGTATTTGAGCTCTTGAATCTTCTATGGGTATCTGAACCTGTTTGATAAGTTTTCCAGGAATTCCATAGTCTCGTAAAACGCTCCACAGCCCCAAACGATGCACTGGGTCATAAGCAGTCTTGAAGTCGACAAAAAGGCAATGAGTATCTTGAGCATATACCCACTTCTTCTCTAATATTTGCCTCAAAGAAAAGATCTGGTTGGTTGTGCTCCGATTCCTTCTGAACCCTGTTTGGTACTCTCCAAGAGCACTTTCAGCATATGGCATAATTCTTCTTACCAGCAGATTTGACAATATTTTGTTTGCCGCTGGGAGAAGTGAGATACCTCTATAATTAGAGCATAGCATTTTGTCTCCTTATTTATGTATCGGACACAATAGTGCAACTTTCCAGCTATCCGGCAGTACCTCATGTTTCCAAATATCCTGATAAAGACCCCACAGAGCATTTTCTAAGGCTTCTCCGCCACATTTCAGTAACTCAGCAGGGATATCATCGTTTTCAAAAGCTCTTGACTTCTTTAATTGCCTGTACCACCTCATCTCGACTTGGTGGAGGAACTTCGGGTTCCACCGTGAGAACTCTAGCTGGTTGCAAAGGATTATCCGGACTCTCACCTCGAAGCAATCCAGTGAAATGGTTCTTCCACACATCAAGTATTTGATCTCGATCAGCAATGATGTTTCCCTGTTCATCCCTTATCTGGCTAATACGCTGTTGAAATCCACACTTCGTCTTTCTGACGAAATTGAAGAACTTCCTAGAGTTCCTTCCATCCCTACTGTCACTCTCAAGCTTCTCCATCAGCCGCTTTCGCTTTTCCTCAGGAGGTTTCGTACTTGTCTTTTTTTTCCTTTCCATTCATTCTCCAGGTTTTGGTTACTTCCTTGAAGAAGACAGTATCTAAGTTCCTTCCGCCACATTACAGCATGTCTGCATTCCTCATCAAACCATGGCTTACTTGCATGTTTATCCATCTTCTCAATCTCCTTTTCAGCTGTTTGCTTAATGACCTTCATAATGAGCTTCCAAGACTCTTCAACCCTCAGCTGGTTTGCTGTAGGATCACTTTCTTCCACACTTGAGACTTCATCCATGACTTCATCTTGAGACATCTGAAATTCCGAGTACTGGTTTTCACTGGCTTCAGTTATAACTGCCACCTGACTCTCACCCAGGTTGTGCAATTGGTCATTGATGCCTTTTCTATACCTTTCTAATTCCTCTTTATTGTTCAGGATGTCCAGATTGTACCTTAGTCTTCTAGACGGTTTTGATTATTATGACTCAGTATTTTTTCTTTGAAAATTGCCACAGACAGGAAGTGATCTGTGTCACAGTCTGCCCCCCGATAGCTCCCAACATCATGAATCATTTTTAGATGTTTCATTTCTACGAAAAGGTGGTCAATTTGATTCACTGTTCTACCATCGTGAGACTTCCACGTTCCCTTATGAATTTCTTTGTGAGGAAAAATTGTGCTCATGATTGACATTTGTCGTGCTGAGGCAAAGTGGATGACTCTCAAACCATTATCGTTGCTGTTTTCATGAAGGCTGTTTGTTCCAATGGAGGGTACAAAACATTCTTCTCTTCCAACTTTGGCATTCAGGTCACCTAATACACATTTTATGTCATACCGTGGTAGTTCGGTCAAAGGTGGATTCCAACAAATCATAGAAGGCGTTTTTATTATCATCGTCATCGCTTTCAGTGGGCGCGTGTACACAAATGAGAGCTAAGTTACGCCGTCGGCCCTTTAGCCGAAGTACGCAAATCCGCTCGTTAATTGGTTCATAAGATAACACTGTCCTTCTAGCGTTCTGGCTTACGACAAAGCCTGTTCCGAATTCATGTCGGTCGTTGTTCGTACCACTGTAGAAGATGGTGGATTGACCAACCATCTTCTCACCACTCTTACCACCTCACCTCTTGCACAGCTGTCACATCCAGATTGTACCTAGCCAGCTCTTCAGTAACAATCTGGGTTGAGCCCGGTCTATTTAAGCTCAACACATTCCGGAATCAGATTCGTAGCCTAGTATCGTGCTTGGGTCGTCTCCGGTGTCTATTTGGTCCGAGGCATTGATGTACGGGATTTGCAACATTTTTGATTTTTGCAGGAAAGGGTTGTTAGCCCTTCACCCAACCCCCTACCAGGAGAGCCAGGGTTTTTCTGTCAGGGTTATCCTTCCCTTAGCTGTGGGGATCCGGTGTGGGGTTATGGCGCCGGAAGCTCGCCATTGCCCTCTCCTATCTGCTATGGCTGCTGGTATTGCCAGTGACCACATTGCCCGGGGCTAAGTGGCCACTCGTGGACCCTAGGAGCAGGACTATGTTGGTATAAAGCGTTACACGGTATGTAAGTAGTACTAGGGGCGTTGCCCCTGGCTGCTACGCAGCCCAACCCCTTAACATTTGTTGAATGTTTATATTGCGCATAGTTTCCTCGCGTTAAAATTCGGAAAACATGTAAAATAAAAACATGCAGTCTTTGTAACAGAAAATCGACCACCCATACTTTAAAAAATGGTTCACTTTGCAGATCTCAGCTGTGTTTCAGGAAAGGTTGGCAAGAGTTGCAGGGCTTATGTTAATTTGGAATGGGTTTTATGTTGTAAGTACACAAGCAGCATGTGTAAGCGCTAACTCATCAATGTCTATGTGTGACTGAGACCAAGATGAAAGGTGAAGGGGAGAAAGTTCTGAGTAATGGTAGTTTATTCATTTACTCGGGAGTGAAAGATGGATGCCCTAGACAGGGTGTTGGTGTGATTATAAGTGAGAGTGTGAAAAATTATGTTAGGAATTACGAATGGATCTCTCTTAGGATTCTTCTAGTGAGGATCAGGTATGGAAGTATGAACTTTTTACTCATTGCATGCTATGCGCCAGTAGATTCAGAATGCATGGAGACTAAAAATGAATTCTGGGATATGCTTGATGACACAGTCAGAATAAGAGACAAGAATGAAAAGTTGTTGCTTCTTGGTGACTTGAATGGATGGGTAGGTAGAAGAAAGGATGAATATGAGAGGGTCGTAGGACCAAATGGAAGAGGTGTCATCAATGGCAGTGGGAGACGTCTTGTCCACATGTGTGTGGAGCATGGGATGTTTATATCAAATACCTGGTTTAAACATAAAGACGTGCACACATATACGTGGTATGGGCAAAATACTCGCACTGTCATTGATTACATATGTATGGAAGAATGTATGAGAGGTGCCATAAGAGATGTCAGAGTCTACCAAGGTGTATCCGTGGGATCAGACCATCATCTCTTGTGTGCCACAGTAATGATAGGTAAAGTGAAAATGTTGAAAAGAACGAAAGTTATTAAGATGAAAAGAATAAAGGTAGAAAAACTAGATGATGAAAGTGTGAGGAAAGATTTTGAAGTGGAAGTAAGCCAGATTTTGAAATCGGATGAATGCAAGGAACTGGCGAAGAATGCATGTGTAGGAAAAATGTGGGAAACATTTAAAACATGTTTGGTTGAAAGTGCAAAGAAAGTATGTGGAGAAGTGACGATTGGGCATAGAAAAGGCAATGAATGGTGAAATGATAAGGTTAAACAAGCAGTGAAAGAGAAGAAAGAAAGCTATTTAAAATGGATTCATGATAGAAAGAATAAAATGTTAGAGACCGAGTACAAGAGGAAAAAATGGCTAGCGAAGAATGAAGTTCAAATGAGTAAGAGAAGTATGGAAGAGAAATTGAGTGAAAGAGCACAGAATGACTTCTCTGACAATAAAAAAATGTTTTGGAGCTGGGTGAGACAAAACAACGAAAGTTGTAAGTCAACAACTCCGGGAATCAAAAATGTCAGCGAAGACATTCTGTGGAATAAAGAAGATGTAAAAAAGAGATGGAAAGAATATTTTAATGAGGTTTTTGGTGAAGATGAATGTGATTCAACTGTGAAAGGAGAATATGATGGGGGTAATGTTTTGAAAATATCGAAAGAAGAAGTAAGAAAGGTTATAAAGGAATTAAAGAATGGGAAAGCTGCAAGTGTGGATGGTGTGAGACCTGAGATGATGAAAGCGGGAGGAGAATGTGTGATTGAATGGATGAAAGAGCTTTGCGAATTGTGTGTTAGTGTCAAGGAGGTTCCATCGGACTGGAGAGAGGCGGTCATTGTGCCAATTTACAAACGTAAAGGCGACAAAAAAGACTGCCGTAGCTTCAGACCGATTAGCCTTAGTGTGCCAGGTAAAGTGCTATGCAAGATTCTTATCCATAGGGTAAGATTATCCACCCAGGAGAAGGTCTCAGATATACAATCTGGCTTTATGCCAGAAAGAGGTTGCGTAGACCAGATATTCGCGCTTCGACAGATAGTCGAAAAACAGCTGGCCGTAAATAAAAAGGTATACGCGGCTTTCGTAGATCTTGAGAAAGCTTTCAACTCGGTGGATAGAAGTATGATGTGGTGTGTGCTAGAGAAGTATGGTGTAAACAAAGCACTTTTGAATGCGATACGCGCCATCTATGTAAATAGCAGGGCGTGTGTCAGGGTGGATAGAGAGTACAGCGAGTATTTTAATGTGTACAAGGGTGTGAGACAGGGTTGCATAATGAGCCCATAGTTATTCAATATAATTATGGATCATTGTGTTAAACAAGCGAATCTGGAAGGACATGGCATACAAATTGGAGAGAGAAAAGTCGGGGTTCTGCTTTATGCTGATGACGCAGTATTAATTGCTGATTCAGCAGCGGAACTCCAGACAATGCTCTCTACTTTGAACCATGTTCTGTGTGCAAACAAGTTGAAAATTAATGCAAGTAAGACGAAAGTACTGATTTTTGACAGAAGGGATGAAACTGAAGAATGCACGTTCATGTTGAATGGTACGAAAGTTGAAATTGTGGATGAATTTAGATACTTGGGAAGTATGTTTGAGAAGAATGGAAAGATTACAAGAGAACTTGAGAATAGGATGTGCAAGGGAAAGCAAGTGGTCGGTGCAATAGGAAGAATAGCAAAGAACAAGCGATTGACGATGGATCTGAGAATGGCGGTACACAATGGCATATTGTTACCGACTTTGATGTATGGAAGTGAAGCATGGACAGTGAATGATAGCGAAATGAGTAAAGTATGTACGGTGGAAATGAAGCATTTGAGAAGTATGACAGGAAAAACTTTGAGGGATAGAGTTAGGAATGAATGGGTAAAAAAAGAATGTAATTTGATAGAGGATGTGAAAGTTAAAGTACAAAAGAATGTGATGAGATGGTTTGGGCATGTGGAAAGAATGAATGATGATAGACTGACAAAGCATGTATACAAAGAAAGTGTGAAAGGAAAAAGAGGGAAGGGACGACCGAGAAAAGTATGGAGTGATCAGATTGAGGAGATTGTAAAAGAATGGGATATACAAAGTGAGCGTAAAAGAAGAAAATGCATGAAAAAGGTGATGGATATAAAGGAGCTGAAAGAGGTATGTCAGGATAGGAAAAAATGGAGGCAACTCTGCAGAGGCTCTGGCCACCCCTAGCGGAATGGCGACAGAGTTACAGTTACAGTTACAGTACAGTCTGCTTGTAGAAATGCATGCAATATGAATCTCAAATATAATATATATATACTTTGCAAGTTAGATTATAGAACTAAACAAAATAATTTCCTTGACTTAAAGGTAAGTACTTAGATATGTGGTTGACCACCCATACTGTAAGAAATGGTTAACCATGCAAATTTCATCTCTTTGAGAATAAGTCGGCAAGAGTAGCAGGGTTTATGTTCAATTGAGATTGGGTTTTTATGTTGTAAGTCCACATGGGGCATTTGTAAGCGCGAACTTTTATCTGTCTGCTTGTGGGAATGCATTTAATATGAATCTCAAATGGTATGTATCTTTGCAACTCAGATTATAGAACTAAACAAAATAATTTCCTTGACTTATAGGTTAGTATGTGGCTGACCACCCATACTGTAAGAAATGGTTCACTATGCAAATTTCATCTCTGTTTGAGGAAAAGTCGACATGAGTTGCAGGGCGTATGTTCATTTGAGATTACGTTTTTGTGTTGTAAGTCCACATGCATTATGTGTAAGCGCGAACTTATACCTGTCTGCTTGTGGGAATGCATTTAAAATGAATCTCCAATGGTATGTATCTTTGCAACTTAGATTATAGAACTTAACAAAATAATTTCCTTGACTTATAGGTTAGTATGTGGCTGACCACCCATACTTCAAAAAATGGTTCACTTTGCAAATTTCACCTTTGTTTCAGGGAAGGTTGGCAACAGTTGCAGGGCTTATGTTCATTTGAGATTGGGTTTTTATGTTGTAAGTCAAAATGCATTATGTGTAAGCGCGAACTTATACCTGTCTGCTTGTGAGAATGCATTTAATATGAATCTCAAATGGTATGTATCTTTGCAACTTAGATTATAGAACTTAACAAAATAATTTCCTTGACTTATAGGTTAGTATGTGGCTGACCACCCATACTGTAAGGAATGGTTTACCATGCAAATTTTATTTGTTTGAGGAAAAGTCGGCAAGAGTTGCAAGGCAGGTATGTTCATTTGTGATTTGGTTTTTATGTTAAAAGTCCACATGGAGCATTTGTAAGCGCGAACTTTAACCTGTCTGCGTGTGGGAATGCATTGAATATGAATCTCAAATGGTGTGTATCTTTGCAACTCAGATTATGCAAAGAAATACACAAAATAATTTCCTTGACTTATAGGTTGTTATGAGGCTGACCACCCATACTTTAAAAAATGGTTAACTTTGCGAATTTCACCTTTGTGTCAGGGAAGGTTGGCAAGAGTTGCAGGGATTATGTTCATTTGGAATGGGTTTTTATGTTTGTAAGTACACATGCAGCATGTGTAAGCGCAAACTTATAAATGTCTGCTTGTAAGAATGCATGTAATATGAATCTCAAATGTAATATATCTTTGCAACTTAGATTACAGATTTAAATCCATTTTTATTTCGTTTGTTTTTTTTTTAATTTTGAATCAAATAAAAGAAAATATAAAAAAACTTTCCAATTTTACCGCTAGATGTCAATATATTTTCATACGTATTTCGATACAAACACCAAAGGGTCTATAATGGTTTATGAGTGTATTTTAATAGGGACTCAAACACATACGCGAATTGTACTGTTTTGCAGCATATCTACAAAATTTGATTGAATGTATTTCATCTGCGGTGATGGCATTAATTTTGAAAATCGAAACCCCAAGCGAATGACGACCACGTAGGACAATATAATAGGTTTTTTACTTCAGCCCAGTTATTGACTCTGTATAAATCCCAAATCCGCCCCATTATCGAGTATGGCAGCCATCTCTGGTGTGGTATGTCCAAGAAGTTGAGTGACCAACTTGATTCTGTGCAAAGGAGGGCAGTGAGGTTGATCAATGATCCTTCTCTGACATCCGATCTGCAGCCGCTCCAGCACAGAAGAAAAGTTGGAATGCTCAGTCTTTTTTATCGATATTACCACGGAGCTTGTTCTAATGAGCTCCATTCATTAATCCCTCCCCCTCGCTTTTCAGAAAGGGAAACTCGTAGTACGACTCTCATTCATCCCTTTGCAGTCGATCTCAAAACTATGAGAACTTGGCGTTTTCATGACTCATTCCTTTGCCAAACTGCCCGTTTATGGAATGGTCTACCAGTATCTGTGTTCCCTTCCCAATTTAATCCGGTTTTATTCAAAACCAACATCAATCACCACTTCCTTGCAGCGCCTCACGACAGAACCAAGAACTCAAGCAACACCTCTGCGGCACCCTTCCAGGGTGACATAGACCCCCAAGACTCACAAGAATTGGGGAGCCTCCCGCACAGGATTCCTTAAAAAAAAAAAAAAGATACATCCATAGATGTCGCTCTAGCTCCAGTTGTACAGAAGGACGATATTATGTATTAACTTCAATGATCCACCCTTTCATTAATCGGACGATTTCACAAGAAGACATAATATCGTCCTTCTGTACAACTGGAGCTAGAGCGACATCTATGGATGTATCTCCGAAGGTTACTAAAAATACCTACAACCTTCGGCCTCGATCCAACAACAACAACAACAATTCAACAGTTCGTGGTTCCTCCTTATAGAGGTCTCACGTCTCCTGAGGACGTCGGATATGACTCCGACGAAACGTAGAGAAAATCGTTCTTCTCTTTTGCACGGTCAGTAAAATCCGTTTTTTTCATTCTTTAATAAGCCCTGCAACTCTTGCCGACATTCCCTGAAACAGGGGTGACATTGGTAAAGCCCACAACGAATGACTTACATGTGAATGTATGGAACTATAGTGTGCCTAGTGGGAGAGTTCATATTTTAACCGATGGTCGTCCCATAAAGCTTTTTTAACCATCCGTTAGTTTTCAATAATACACTTGTATTTTTGATGATTTTTAAGTGCATTCATGAACATACGTCATCCGTTTGCTGTCAGAGACGAAACATAACCTAAAGTTGCTTATGACAAATATGAAAACGACTAATACAGCCCAATTTTAATGAATTCTCTATCACTGTCGGAGGAAATTCTCTTCAACAGGACAGAGCGTAGAAGTCCAATGGCACGCAAAGAAACAATGCTTTGACAGCTGACCTAACCTCACACCTTAAATAACCGGCCGGTATCTGCGAATAATCGAAGGGCCGACTGTCGGTTAGTTTTGTCAGTAACTTTTTACGGAAATAAAAGTAACGGATCGCTATAAGACGAAAAATGTGACGTTTCATTATATTCCGGTTAATTTGGTACGACATTGAACTAACGGATGTTTATAAGACCGGCCCTAAATGATCTATAATCTAGGTTGCAAAGAAACATTAACATTTAAGATTCATATTATATTATTATCCACAAGCAAACATGCTCAAAATTCTCTTCAAATCCATCACATTATCACAACATTCTCAGAATTTTGGAATATTTAATTAATCATTTATTGTTGTCAGCTATATCCCGCCGTAAGTTGGAGGTCCCGGTGGAGAAGGTGATTGCCGCTGTGAACGCGCTGGACCTGAAGCAGCTGCCTTTGGAGAGTGTGGAGGTGCTGCAGCGTATGGTGCCAACGGAACAGGAGGGAAAGGCGTACCGGGAGTACCTGGCGCAGCGGCGCAGCCCCGCAGCGCTCACAGAGGAGGACCAGTACCTGCTGCAGCTCACGCGTGTGGAGCGCACCGCGGCCAAGCTCAGCATCATGGCCTACATGGGCAACTTCAACGATAGCCTGGCTGTCATCACCCCACAGGTACATCTGGATTAAGGGAGGAACAAGCGGTACAACTTTACCAGGGCCCTAGAGTCCCAAGTCCTTCAAATGACTTAATCACCAAACCCTTATCTAATCTAATCTAAGCTGCAAGGGTATATATCATTTAAGATTTATATTAAATGCATTCCCACAAGCAGACATGTATAATTTCGCGCTAACACATGCCGCATGTGGACCTACAATATAAAAACCCAATCTCAAATGAACATAAGCTCTGCAACTCTTGGCGTCCTTCCCTGAAACAGGGGTGACATTGGCAAAGTGAACCATTTTTTACAGTATGGGTGGTCAGCGGCATACCAACCTATAAGTCAAGGAACAAACATCGCAAATTACATTTTTTAAATCAATAAACAATAATATAAACATGGACACTAAAAAAAACTAAATCATAAAACCAATTTCACTTTAATAAACCCTAGCCGCAAACATTACAGATCAACCGCCATTTCTTTCTATCCTTACATACTTCTTTCATTTCCTCCAGAGTCATAACCTTCTTCATACAAGCTCTTCTTTTATTATGACTCTGGATATTCCATTCATTCGCAATTTGGGATATTTGGTCCATCCATACCTTTCTCGGTCTTCCTCTACCACAACATCCATCTATTTTACCAACATATACTTTCTTCGTCAGTCTTTCCTCATTCATTCTCTCCATATGCCCAAACCATCTTAACAAACTTCTTTTAATCTTCACTTTCACACTTTCTCTTGCACCACATTCTTCTCTTACAAAATCATTCCTCACCCTGTCACTCCGTTTTTTCCCAATCATACTTCTTAGAAAGTCCATTTCAACAGTATGGACTTTGCTAATTTCACTTTCATTCACCGTCCAGGCTTCGCTTCCATACATCAAGGTGGGTAAAAGTATGCCACCGTGTACCGCGAATCGAGCATTTTTAGATATGCTTTGATTTTTGGCGATACAAGCTGTGGCACCCAGTACACACCTGCCCTTCATTACTCTTCTTTCAAGTTCACCTGTCATTCTTCCATCTTTTTCAAACTTACTTCCCAAGTATACAAACTCATTTACCACATCAACATTCATTCCGTTTATTCTAAATTCATAGTTTGTATTTTCTTCATTTCTTTCAAAAATCAAAACTTTAGTCTTACTTGCATTCAATTTCAAATAATTACCTAGCAGAGCTTCGTTCAATCTAGAGAGCATTGTTTGCAATTCTACTGCTGAATCAGATACAAGAACTGCATCATCCGCATACAGTAGAACACTCACTTTGCTCTCTCCTATCATTAATCCACAATCATCAAGTCTAGCATCTCGAACACACTTGTCCATGACTATGTTAAATAGCCATGGGCTCATCACACATCCTTGCCTTACACCCTTAAAAACTTCAAACCATTCACCATACTCATCATCAATACGAACACATGCCATACTATTTTCATAGTTAGCATGTACTGCATTCAAGAGAGCCCCATTCACTCCATATGCTTTCAAACATACAACATACCTCTGTCTACTGAGTCAAAAGCCTTTTCCAGATCCACAAAGGCTGTAAACAGCTTTCCCCTCACCGACAATTGTTTTTCAACAAGTTGTCGTAGAGTAAAAATCTGATCAATACATCCTCTACCGGGCATAAAACTGGACTGCATATCGGAAATCCTTTCACTAGTAGTCAGAATCACATTCTTAATAATAACCTTAAATTGAAGAAAGTAGCAAAAAAATATTTAAACATAAATCTCTTAGGAGGCCCCTGCCTAGTCCTAACCAGGTTCAGTTTATAAGCAGGGCAACCAAAGTGGCAATTGAGCTGACTATAATTGGTTGTCAGTGCATGTGCTCATATGATAACTGGTGAGTCGAAATTTCACCACATTATTTATTTTCTCCTGAAGCTTCACTGGCTCCGTGTCCCAGAGCGTTCAAATTTAAAGTGTGCTTGATGGTCCACAAAGCTTTATTAGGAAAAACACCCAAATATCTCGCTGAGCTAATCAAGCCCGTTACCCATGGCAAAAATAGCCTAACGGAGCCAAAACCTGAGTTGAAGAACTGCTAAGAAGAGTTCACACAATGTTTGGAGAGCGTGCATTTGCAGTTGCTGGTCCTTTGGCCTGGAACCTCCTGCCTCATCATGTGAGAGAAATAGAAGGCCATGGAATGTTCCAAAATGCAATGAAGAAAAATAAATTTCTGGCATCATTTGCGCAAACACCCTTGGAGTGACTACATTACGAAACAGCACTCTAAAGAAATCATCAACTCCTCATCATTATCGTTCAGTCCAGGACTTAAGTTAACACGTTCGCGTACACACGAAATGTGAAGTAGGCTGGAAAAAACACACTTATTTCATCATCTCAAATTGTTTTTTTATTATATAGGTATATATATATATTTTTTTTTTGACATCCAGGGACGAAACGGCTATAGCTGTGTTCTTTGGATTTCTATAGGGACGCACGAATGCTACATGTATGCTAGTTCTAACAGAAATAGTCGTTTCATCCCTAGTAATAACATTTTATTACGACGGCTATTACCGTTTCGTCCAGTCCTAGACAAGCTCATAGAGCGGCTATAACCGTTACGTCCGCGAACGTGTTAATCTAAGTCTGGAGAAATAATTAACAATGTTTTGAAGTAAACTTATATTAACAATACATTTCAATAGATAAAAAAGACGAAAGAAGAAAGAGAATTAAAAAATATGAAGTAAGAAATATAGATTTAGAAATGACCCCAAAAAACTATTTTCCTTTATTAAATCAAAAAAAGGCGAAAGCTGTATTCCAAATGAAATGAAGTATGAAAATGAAATAAAAAATGATGCTGCTGGGATATCTGACTTGTTCCTTAAATACTTTTCCTCCGTTTTCGTGGAAGATGATGGTTTATCGGTTGCACGTCAATCTGGTGATTCATTTAATGATTGCTCCACTATCTCGTCCATAGTCATCAATGAGGATAGGTTATGTGAAAGCATTCGCTCATTAGACGTGAGGAAAGGTTGTGGTCCGGATGGTTTGCCGGTTATTTTCATAAAAAACTGTCGTGATAAATTAATTAAGCCATTAGCAATAATATTTAAAAAATCACTTAGTCTGGGTGTTTTTCCACGTAAATGGAAATATGCGCACATAGTACCAATTTACAAATCTGGAAATAAAGACAATGTTGAAAACTATCGCCCTGTGTCTAAGTTATCTATATTTGGGAAGTTACTCGAAAAAATAGCATATGATCAGATTTTCTCCGCGGTGAAAAATGCAATTGATGTAAATCAACATGGGTTTTTACCAGGCAGGTCCACCGCATCAAATCTGGTACTGTTTACGGAAAAAATTCTAAAAATTATGGACGCAGGATCTCAGGCTGACGTGATCTACACTGATTACTCCAAATGTTTTGATAAGATTAGCCACAAGATTTTTAATACTTATTTTTAATGTCAACATTGTAATTGGGAAGGTACAACATCAATTGTATATATTTTTATTATTATTTTATATATTTTAATGTATTTTCCTGTTTTGTTGAAAAAAAAAAAAAAAAAAAAAAAAGATGATAATTTTGATTCATATGTGTTTCAGGTGAATGCCATAATCTCAGGCGCCATGTCGGTGCACTCCTCGGAGAAGCTGCGCGCCCTGCTGGAGATCATCCTGGCCTTTGGCAACTACATGAACAGCAACAAGCGAGGACCTGCTTACGGCTTCCGGCTGCAGTCCCTGGACTCCCTCACGGACACCAAATCTGCGGACAAGCGCATCTCCCTGCTACACTACATAGCAGCTACAGTCAGGAGGCACTTCTCCGAGCTGCTCAACTTCGATACAGAGCTCCTGTACATAGACAAGGCCGCTCAAGGTAACTGCTTCGATCCTGTTTCTTTAGGTTCCATGCCCTTGGAGCCTCCACTGCAATAGTACGCTCACCAATCACTATTGCAGACTTGCCCAAAGGCTCATAACCCATGCTAGAGCAAAAAGTCAATTGTCTACCAGTGCCGAAGGGTGAAATTTCACAGAAGGTAACCCGGTTGAAAAAGCAAAGTCCTTTCCTTGTAAGTACACCACAACAAGAAAAAATATGTAGATGCATCTTAGGAGATACTGGCCAACAGTGGCGAAGGGTCCAAATAACACGATTCCTATCAGCTTCCCTTTTGAAATTACGCAAAAAGTAATGTATAAAATTATTTATTTCATTTGTAACAATAAACCAACAATCTTTTTTTTTCAAACCGCGCGAAATTTATTTGATCGTGTAAAATAAAGCTGCAGACTCACAAACACTCCCGAGTGCGCTCCCGAGTCTTGATTCCCGATGCGATCATCGGCTTGTAGTTTCGACAGACTAGGGCAGTGGTCGGCAAAGTGCGGCTCCGGAGCCGCATGTGGCTATTTGGCTCCGGAAGTGCGGCTCCGGTGCAATAATATTTTCATTTAAAAGAAACTTGGTAAGAAAACAATGACTTGACACAAAAAAATGATATTTTTTTGCGGTATTATAAATATCGATAATTCGTCAAAAAATATTTTGCATTGTATAATTCCTCCCCTCGGTCGACAGGACGTAATTTCAAGATTTGCCAGCAGCGCCAATATTTGTTTTATGGCTCATGTTTTTGTGTTTGTAAGCTAATGTTACCCACCAACGACCGATATTTGTTTTAATTGTAGATTGAAACTTTCACGGCCGCTTGTAGTTGACATTATTTATTTTACTTTTTTCGGGTTTTGTATCCGTGTTTTTGTTTTGCTAGCTATTTATTTTATTTCAAAACAGTTTTAATACATTCAGTTACAATATTATAAGCAGAATGAGATTACAGAAAAGAAACAAAATACGAAATAAGCAAGATTAAAACAAGCAAGTTAAGTCCCCACAGAGCGAATAAGTCCAAAACGGTGTTCTGGGTTTTAAATGTCCATTATGTTTACTTTATTTTTAAAATCTGTTACTGTCAGAATAAAATAAAGAAATGTATAATTTACAGATTGACCGTTTCCAAAAATAATAGAAGTTATTTGAATTCTGTCAAAATGAACACAAACTTATGAAATCTTACGAAATAATGCTATTTGGGTTCAATGAATAACTTGAATTTGTTGAATGAAAGTATACAAAAAATATATATACAAATGGTAAGTTTATTAATCAAACTCAAAATTGGTCGCATTTTTTTTCATGATAATGCATGTGAATTTTACAAAATAAAATAAAAAAACAGCTTCGAAAATTCCATACAAATTTGTAAGGCAAAAAGCTGCAATATAAACCTGCTGTTTATTTGCTTTCAACGTCAGTTGAGTCTGAGACGCGGAGGACGGAGCACGTCCCATTGTCTAAGAAATTTTTGGCCCGCAAGTCTTACCCATACATAGATACACTGGCTCACGCTTCAGGGTCGCAATCTTTAACTTAAATGATTTTTTTTTCTTGATTTAAAAAAAATATATCAATAGTTTTGAAGTTATAGCATCCTTTTTTTTTTATAAATAGATTTGTGAATTAAAATGGTCTTCACCAACCAATTTTGTCTGGCTAGAAAAATAACGCGGTAAGAAGTTACACTATATGTGTAGCTTAGCTAAGTTGAGTTGACTATATGTTTGTGTTCCTTAATTTGCAGGTTGGCATGTGGCTAACCACCCATGCTGTAAAAAATGTTTTTACTTGCGAATGTCACCGCTATTTCAGAGAAAGTAAAAAAAAAATGTATGTAGGTACACATGCAACATGTGTAAGCGTGAATTTAGATGTGCCTGCATATTATAGGCGTGCATTAAATATGAATAAGCCTTAAATGTCAATATGTCTTTGTAACTTAGATGATGGATTATCAAAGATCGAATAAGCTATATTGAAAACAACCAAAGTCCGTCGATATTGAAAATAAGGCAACTCTGCAGAGGCTCTGGCCACCCCTAGCGGAATGGTGACAGAGTTACAGTTACAGCCTGTTATAATCTATAATATAAGTTGCAAAGCTATATTAACAATCAAAATCAAGTCGGTGTTATAGCCGCGGGGATCAAGACAGGTTATTTGGAACCGGATAACGCTGGTTCGAATCCCGCCACGATAACTTCGACCCTGGTTCAACAGATGCCGTTGCATGCACACAAGCTTCTGCTTTCGCATGAAGACAACTGGCCAGGTAAAATAGGTTGGTGGATTGCATTCCTTTCCACAAATCTATTTAAAAAAAAAAAAAAAAAAAAAACTGGTATCATACGCATGCCCACAAACACGTGTTAGTTCTAATCTAATCTAATCTAATCTAAGCTGTAAGGATATCCCCCTATAATATAAAATTCAACGGCCTCCCCATACAAAATAGTTGTGCGTTAATGGCATTCAAACTGAAGAACTCCTGAACAGATGCACGTCATATTCACAACAAATATTGTTCAGGACTTGGGATGTGCTTCCTCATCATTAGTAGATTTTAAATTGTTGTTTTTTAATACAATAATATTATTTCAGTATCAGATACACATATGGAACTATTTTGTATATCTGCTTGTTTCTGATACTTTTGGTCATAGATATTACATTTTTAGGGAATTTTGAAAGTATCATACCTTCAAAAAAGAACATAAATGGTATGACTTTATTTTTAGGTTGTCATTTGATTTTAAAACAGTCAGATGAGTGTTTATTATGGCTATTTCCTTCTATAATAATCTATAATCTAAGTTGCAAAGATATATTACAATCAAGATTCATATTAAGTGCATACAAGCAGACATGTATAAGTTTGCGCTTAAACATGCCGCATGTGAACTTACAATATAAAAACCCAATCTCAAATGAACATAATCCCAGCAACTCTTGCCACAGAGGTGACATTGGCAAAGAGAACCATTTATTTTACAAAATGGGTGGTCAGCCTCATACCAACCTATAAGTCAAGGAATACAAACAATTAATTACAGTTAAGTACATAAAGTAATCACAAAACAATAATATTAAAATCTACAAAACATAAATAAATTGCACAGAATCTGCACTCGACTTTCTTGCAAAAATTAACCCACTGTATGATGTATGTAAAGCTATAATCATCTACCAGCTTATGCAGTTTCAATGAAAATATAATCAGTACCGGCGCCGGGTATGAAGGGGCGCCCGCAGGCGCCCCTTTATATTGTTTTAGTAATTTTGAAGTTTTTGGGGCATTAAAACTCGAAAATATTTATTTTTCGTAAACAGTAAAAATTGAACCTGTAAAATAATTGTTAGATACATTCTTAGAAAGAGAAATGAAAACAATATATTTTTAATTATTTTATTTTGTTATTGCAAGGTATATTTCTTTTTACTTTTTACTTTAAAAAGGTACTTATATATTTCACGACCTTGTTTTTTTTTCGTTAAATGTTTTGATTATGAATGACTGAAATTATTTTAAGTAAGATGATTAAAGAAATGGACTATCTAAAAAGTATGATTGGGAAAAAAACGAAGTGACAGGGTGAGGAATAATCTTGTAAGAGAAGAATGTGGTGTAAGAGAAAGTGTGAAATTGAAGATTAAAAGAAGTTTGCTAAGATGGTTCGGGTATATGGAGAGAATGAGTGATGAAAGACTGACGAAGAAAGTACATATATGTTGCAAGAATAGATGGATGGATGGTTGCGAGGAAAGTATAGATGGATCATTTTTTTTAAAAAGCGAATGAATGGGTTTTCCAGAGTCATAATAAAAGGAGGGCTTGTATGAAAAAGATTATGACTCTGGATGAAATGAAAGAAGTATGCAAGGACAGGAAGAAGTGGCGGCTAATCTGCAATTTTGATTTGTAATGTTGGTTTATTAATTTGTTACATTTTTTGGATAGAAAATTATTGTCTTTTTTGTATAGATTTATTTTTAAGGTTTTGTTCTTTTTGTATTCTTAAACGTTATTTATTATTTGTATTCCTTGACTTATAGGTTGGTATGAGACATCCATACTATAAAAAATGGTTCACTTTGCCAATGTCACCCCTGTGTTAGGGAAGGTCGGCAAAAGTTGTAGCGCTTATGTTCATTTGAGGTTTGGATTTTATTTGTAAGTACCCATTCAGCATTTGTAAGCGCGAACTACACGTGTTTGTTTGTGGGCATTAGAATGGTTACAACGATTTTTTTATTTTATTTTTTCGATTACCGTAAAATGTGCCAATTGACTAAAAAAAATATTCATGGAGTTTGAGGATCATAAAATAACGGGAAAGCGAGGCTCATTGACGTTATATTTGAGAAAATAGCCCATTTTTAATTAAAAAATCATCGATTTTTCAAATAAAATAAAAACGATTTATTTTATAAACCTTTACTGTATTTTATAAAATGGGAAATATGATTATCTTGACATTTTATTCTTGCAATTATTTGGATAGAACTTTTAATTTTGAAGATATTCGTCATTTTATGTAGACCTGACACATTCCTAATCGGCCTGCTTAGAAAAATGAAACACCAACAGACATAATTTTAAAATTCCATTTTAACTTGTTTTGTCTCCTTTATTTATTTATCCTTTAGTGTAAGTGAGTACCTGAGTAGTACTAACATTATTCTGAACAAAAAAAGGTATAGTTTAATTACTAAAGGTCTATTGTTGACAAAATTGACCTTTTAAAAATACCTTATATTCTAAGCTATTGTAATTCTTATCTAGGATACATTGTTTTTTTCCCAAGGCTTTGAAAAAAAAAGATGATGTACTCGTAAGCTAAAGAAAACAGATTTAGTTCAGGACTAATTCCCAAACAGTGGACATTATAAATTAATTAATTCTGTTACATAAATGCATTTCCAATGTTGAAAAAAAAGACTGTTGAAAAAAAGACTTTTCAAATTGATTTTGAGTGTTCAGCCGTAATAAAAGGAGGACTTGTATGAAAAAGGTTATGACTCTGGATGAAATGAAAGAAGTATGCAAGGACAGGAAGAAGTGGCGACTAATCTGCAATGTTGATTTCTAATGTTGGTGTATTTATTTGCTACATTTTTTGCATGGGAAATTTTTGACTTTTTTTGTATAGATTTCTTTGTAAGGTTTTGTTCTTTTTTATATTTAAATGTAATTTATTATTCATATTCCTTGACTTATAGGTTGGTATGAGGCTGACCACCCATACTGTAAAAAATGGTTCACTTTGCCAATGTCACCCCTGTTTCAGGGAAGGTCGGCAAAAGTTGTGGGGCTTATGTTCATTTGAGGTTTGGATTTTATTTGTAAGTACACATTCAGCATTTGTAAGCGCGAACTACACTTGTTGGTTTGTGGGCATACATCTGAGAGCTTTAAATGAATATATCCTTGCAACTTAGATTATAGATTATATTATAGATAGATAGCCGTGATATATTTCCACAAATAAAATATAAAATTTACTAAATTTGAAAAACGCAAATTTTGAAATGGTTTAAGTTAGCAAAAAATAAAGTAATTTAATTACAATATTTTAATCTCATATTTCTTATTTTCTTTTTTTACATTCCTATTATATTTTTATTTTACAGTTAAGGTGGTACGACACATAGATGGTAACAAAAAATATTCATAGATGGTACGCATCAAAAATGTATGGGGCACTCCGTCGGGCAAATATGAAAAACTACTGTAGTACTGTACTTCCTTCGAAACTTTTAATGCATTGAAAAAAATATGTTGATTGCGCTATTCTAATATGAAATCAATCTGAAATCGCTAAGGTATTCATTTCGGTCATTAAATTATGTGTAAATTTCAATATATGTCTGCGCCATTGCTTGCGCCGACTCGTATTTTATCTTGGACACAAACCACCCATACTCTGGTTTCCCTTCAATACGAATAAATCTTTCGCATTTTACAAACCACCCATAATATTATTTTAATAGTTATTTGTTACGCTTTATAAACAGTTTTTTTCTCCCGTCTGGCTGTGGGAGCTCTGGCGTAACAGCGTGCGTAACCGACCGCAGATGCAAAGATGATAGGTTCGAATCCGGTTGGCACTGTATATTTTTAATTTTTTACATTTGTTGTTTTCTTTTTTTACATATTATACTTTTTTTATAAAAATACAACATATTTGAAAACTTAAGTATTAAAGTTAGTCCAAGCGATTAAAAATACAATCATTTCACTTTCATTTCATTTAGTCGGTGTTATGGCCGAGTGGGCCAGAGGCTGATCTTTCTAGCGTATTTGGAATAGAATAACGTTGGTTCGATCCCCGCTTGGGTCACTTGACTCTAACTTTGACCCTGGTTCAACAGATGTTATTGGGTACCTAATTATTAATTAATATAAACAGTAATGAATTATTAATTGATACTATTAATACCTATCAATGACCTATTATTAATTGATGAGGCATTCACTTTGTAACCTTTTATTTTTAAAAAATAAAAAATAAAAAACATTGTATTAGGTTACGGGGCGAGTAAAATTCAATAATGTACGACCGGTTTCGGAAACAATGTTTCCATCGTCAGGTACAAAATATTAGTACCTGAGTAGTAATATTTTGTACCTGACGATGGAAACATTGTTTCCGAAACCGGTCGTACATTATTGAATTTTACTCGCCCCGTAACCTAATACAATTTATTTTTTATTTGTAATTTTAATTTTTTATATTAATACCTGTTTCTGGCCAGATAGAATAGGTTAGTGAATGTGTTAGTGGCATTCCTCTTCACAAATCTATTTTTTAAATTAAAAAAATATATATATGTGGTACTTACTTTACTTTCCGTGTCCGGAACACCATCATATGTGCAGCCCCCAGTACTCGGCCACACGAACTCCACTTCCGCTCGCCATCACCACGGCCTCAAGCGTGCACGTTGCTCCAATCAGGGGACAGGAAAAAAGATGTTTGTAGTTTTGCACGGAGCCACACTCGCAGGTTTCTTCATCTCTGTAACCCCATTTTTTGAGGTTACTGTAGCAACGGGAGACACCTGTTCTGAGTCTATTGAGTGCCCTCCATGTTGTGAATGGTAGCTTGTGACCCACTGATATTTCCTCCGCCTGAGGGAGCAACGTGGGCTCGGTATTATCTCTCCATAGAGACAGCCTTCGGGCACCAGGGAAGCCAACCACCGGGGACGTCGTCTCCAGGAAACTTCTTCTCGACTTGAGTCTGCATTGAGGTCGCACCTGAGACCCGAACATAGGATGTCGAGGGTCGGTGTGTTGTTTATTACGCTCAATCTCTGCCGCTACACTTTTCTGATTTTAGGAGGAGCAATTCCCACTATTGGATAGATTTCTTTTATGGGGGTCGGTTTTAGGCAGCCAGATATTATTCTGACTGTCTCATTAATTGCTACATCCACTCTCTTTGTGTGTGTTGAGTTGTACCACACCGGTGCAGCGTATTCGGCTGCAGATAAGCACAGCGCCAGGGACGAGGTTCTCAGGACGTGGGGTTGAGCTCCCCATTTAGTGTTAGTTAATTTCCTGATAATATTATTTCGGGAGCATACTTTTCCTTCGACCTCTTCACAGTGTCTTCGAAAGGTTAGAGAACGGTCTAAACGAACGCCCAAATACATAGGTGACTCACTGTGTTCCAACTCTTGCCCTTGCCACCATACTCTCAGTTTTCTTCCTGCTTCCTTATTTCTAAGATGGAAAGCGCAGACTTGAGTTTTAGCAGGATTTGGTCTCAGGTGGTTTAATTTATAGTAACTTGACAAGTCTTGAAGAGAGGCTGATAGTTTTCATTCCACCTCGTCAAATGTTTTTGCTTGTGCCGCTACAGCAGTGTCATCTGCATAGATGAATTGTCGTGTTTGGGGGTTCATTGGCTGATCGTTTGGATATATATTATATAAAAAGGGCGCAAGCACGCTGCCTTGTGGTAGGCCATTCTTTTGATTTCTCCAGCGGCTATTCTTAGATTGGAGGGTTACGAAGAATCTTCGATTCTGTAGGAAGCATTCCAAGAGTTTGGTTAATCGGAAATCCTTGGTGATGCTATATAGTTTCCACAGGAGTCTTCGATGGTTTACGGTATCGTATGCAGCAGTCAGATCGATAAAAGCAACTCCGGTAACCATGCCGTTTTCAAAGCCATCCTCAATATGTTGGGTGAGGTTTAGGACCTGGCTGCAGCACGATTTTCCAGGCATAAAACCAGCTTGCTCCCTTATTATTTTGTTCTCAATCTTACCAAAGACGCGAGTGAGGATCATTTTCTCCAATGCTTTGAACAGATGACATAGTAGTGAGATGGGACGGAAATTCTTTGGATGTGTTGGTTCTTTGCCAGGCTTGAGAAGGGCAGCAACTTTTGATTTCCGCCACAGCCTTGGAATGTGTAATGTTGCTACACATTTATTCATCAATTTTATCATCCATTCCAGGGTAGCTGGTCCAAAGTGCTTAATTTGTTCAGTTCTAATGTCATCCAAGCCCGCCGCCTTATTATCCTCCATCTGTCTAATGGCCTGATTTAGTTCATGTACAGTAAATGGAGTTTCCAAATTATTGCTCTCATTAGCTATGTCTCGTTTTATTTCGATTTTCCTCTCCCTTGGTGTTTTTCCATTAAGAAGTAGTTGGTGAGCTATTTGATCTGGTGTTATTTTGTTTAGACCCGAGGGTGGTGTCTGTGGATCGTTATTGAGATTTTTGATCATTTTCCATGCCCTTCTGCTATTTTGTTTCATATCCAGATCGGTCATTAATTTGCACCATTTCTGTGTTCTAGATTCACCAACAGCCTGCATGACTCTCTCACCGGTTTGGATGGTTTCCTCTGAGAATGGATCTGTGTCATAAAGATTTTGGTATGATTCTAGTAACACCTTGGAGTCTTCATTTAGCCCGGCTATATATTCAGTTCTGCAGCCACGGGGTATATGCTTCCTTGATATTTCCTTGACAAGAGTAACAAAATCATCGTAAGATTTTGGTTCTGGTTCCAGGTGTACGGTTTTACGATCCAATTCTTCAGCGAAACTACTCCAGTTTGCCTTTTTAAAATTGAACCTTCTCTTTAAAGGAACGATTTCTGGTTTAATTGCAGCTGAAATGGCACACATAATTGGTCTGTGTTGTGTTTTTGGGATTGGGGGGAGCACAGATTTTGCTGCTTGATGGCAGATTTTGTCACACACCCAGATGTTATCAGGGTTGTAGCCTCTGCGCCACCTTCCACTCATGAATGAAGCTGGCTGTTTGGGATCGTATAGTAGTTTTAGATTTTGTCCCTCTGCCCACCTCTCAAGTCTCTCGCCATTCTCATCCGTTTCTCGATATCCCCAAGTTGTACTATGGCAGTTAAAATCGCCCATGACTATTTTGATTGGTTGTGATTTAAAGTTTTTGGGTTCATCGAATTCAAAAGCTTTTAGTGGTGGTTTATATACTGAGGTGATGGTAGATCTGTCTATCTCTATTGTGAGAATTTCGACATCATCCCTGCATGTTAGGTCAGCTGAGGTTATGTTGATATTGTTGTTTATAAGGATGGCACTACCGTATTTCTCGTGTGGCCGCTCCAGGATCAATTTCATCCCATCAACTTTCGGCCTTTGACTCCCAGCCCCCCTATGTGTCTCCTGTAGCAGCAGGATGTCACAGTTATTGTCCTTACATATATTTGAAATTACATTTTCCTTATCTTCAGATAAGCCTTCAATATTAATTGATATTGTCATAAGTGTTGGCCTTGACAAAGGCCTTTTTGGTAAGCTTTTTTTTTTTGATACGTTTTTGTCTGTCATAATTTAATCTCACTGTTCTGTATTTCTCGATTTGATTTGTGTTCCGGTGATAGAAGGATTGGCCGGCTTGATGCCGTTTCCAGGGGACGCCCGATTACTTTCCGTGTTATGAAACTTAATCTGCGTGGAGGCTCCTTCTTTGTCCGCCATGTCCCCCATTATATGTGGTAACAAAATTGGTATGCGGCTGACCACCCATGCTGTAAAAATGGTTCCTTTGCCAATGTCACCCCTGTCTCAGGGAAGGACGGCAAGAGTTGCAGGGTGTATGTCCATTTGAGATTTGGTTTTTATGTTGTAGGTTCACATGAGGCATGTGCAAGCGCAAACTTGTTCGTGTCTGGTTGTGAGAATGCATGTAATGTGAATCTCCAATGTAACATATATTTGCAAGTTAGATTACATTAGATTAGATATAAAAATTTCACACTTCGTCCCCACGACTTTTTGGCCAACGACATTTCGGTCAAAGACAAATCGGTCAACGACAACCCGTCCAAAGACAACTCGGCCATAGATAAATCAGTCACACGACACTTCGTCCACACGACTTTTCGGCCAACGACATTTCGGCCAAAGACAAATCGGTAGACAAATTGTAAAAAATTTCATAAGCCTTAAAAATTGACAACTATATTTTATTCTTGTATTGAAAATATAAAAAAAAAATCAGTGAACTGCACTCGACTTTCTTTCTTCAATGAAGTCCCTAAATGTGTGTAAAACTAGAACCATGGACTAGCTTGTACAACTAAGCTGCACGTATAGTGCAACTTCCTGCATCTTTTTTCCCGAAAGGGTTGCTTATGGTGGGTAAAACCTATGTATTTTCACAGGTAAGGGAGCCGGCCTTACGCCAACCACTTCGTTGAAGTGGGGATTTCCCTACTAGAGGAGCAGGTTTCTTATTTCTTGTGAAGGCTGAGTAAACCTTGCCGGTTTTTTTTTATGGTAGGTGGGTTTGCAATACACACCGAAAAGGAAAATAATTTTGACACCCTTGGTGGTGGGGATCGAATCCGAGCTTTCTACCTCTGAGCTACTGACCGGACTTATTGTAATAACAATATATAAAATATTATGTATATATATGTACAGTCATTCTTATATCAATAATAAATTAATTTTATTCCAACATGGTCACGCGGTGTGTGTAATATGTGACCAGCGTACGTAAAAGAGAAATTAGTAAAAATCAAGTCAATACATTAAAAACATGATTAAATCATTTAAATAGCCTTATTCAGATTTATTAAGAAAAGTAGTATGAGGGGCTTAGAACAAATTACTTTTTTATCGACGAATGATGAACCAAGATATTTGTGATGGATTGTTTTTTTTACATGGCATCTCACAATAAATGACAAATTTGTGCAACCGCTAGATTCCTATTTTCATTCATATCACTGATGTATAACCTCTGCACTTTTTGCGTCCTACTGACCAGTGACTGTTCACAAGTGAATAAGAAAAAACACTGCAGCCACACTGCAGCATCATGATAATAATATTATTATCAAGACACCCTGCGCTTCGAATTCGTTCGGATAAAGTCGTGCCACCTCGTTTATGCAAATTAGGCTTACGCTCTGTCAACCCATGGTGGCAGGCAGAGTGAATGAAGCATAATATACAATTATAATATTAGGATGATTTCTTCGGTACATCTATACATGTAACTGAAAATAATGCTCTATGGTCGAGTTGTCTTTGGACGGGTTGTCGTTGACCGATTTGTCTTTGACCGAAATGTCGTTGGCCAAAAAGTCGTGTGGACAAAGTGTGAATTTTTAATATATATTTTTTAATTAAAAAATATATTTGTGAAGAGGAATGCAATTCACCAACCTATTCTATCTGGCCAGAAACAGGTATTAATATCATCAATTAATAGTTCATTAATGCTTATATTAATGAATTATTCATTATTAATTACCCAATAACATCTGTTGAACCAGGGTCAAAGTTAGAGTCAAGTGACCCAAGCAGGGATCGATCCAACGTTATTCTATTCCAAATACGCTAGAAAGATCAGCCTCTGGCCCACTCGGCCATAACACCGACTAAATGAAATGAAAGTGAAATGATCGTATTTTTAATCGCTTGGACTAACTTTAATAGTTAAGTTTTCAAATATGTTGTATTTTTATAAAAAAAGTATAATATGTAAAAAAAGAAAACAACAAATGTAAAAGATTAAAAATATACAGTGCCAACCGGATTCGAACCTATCATCTTTGCATCTGCGGTCGGTTACGCACGCTGTTACGCCAGAGCTCCCACAGCCAGACGGGAGAAAAAAACTGTTTATAAAGCGTAACAAATAACTATTAAAATAATATTATGGGTGGTTTGTAAAATGCGAAAGATTTATTCGTATTGAAGGGAAACCAGAGTATGGGTGGTTTGTGTCCAAGATAAAATACGAGTCGGCACAAGCAATGGCGCAGACATATATTGAAATTTACACATAATTTAATGACCGAAATGAATACCTTAGCGATTTCAGATTGATTTCATATTAGAATAGCGCAATCAACATATTATTTTCAATGCATTAAAAGTTTCGAAGGAAGTACAGTACTACAGTAGTTTTTCATATTTGCCCGACGGAGTGCCCCATACATTTTTGATGCGTACCATCTATGAATATTTTTTTTTTTGGGTAGTACGAGTCGCCACCTTAATACTTTTCTGTCTAGACTTTTTTTTCGTTTTCGTTTGTTTTCTTTTAAAAAAATTATTTGTTTAATTTTAGATTTCATATATTTTGTATTTATTTATTTTTTCTTCAATTTTTATGTTGTAAGACTATTTCTGTCTTTTCCCTTATTTTTTTTATTAGTGCTTTGTAAATATTGAATTTCAAATTATTCTACATTCCTACATTTTTTTATAGTTTCATTTTTTGTACTTTTGTCAAATTTTCATTTTTGTCCATTTTTTATTTTTGATGAAATTTATTAAAAAATGTTATTTTTCAAAATAGTTTTTTGGACATAAACCCTCTCTCCAAGTTTGCATTTTCCACCATTTGATTAACTGTCAACTGTATTGTCATATATTTTTTTAATAAATGGTTAGTACATTCCTTTTTTTCGTATGAAATTGAATTTTCGAATGGCGAATAGGATGGGGGGGGGGGGGGCCTCAAAAAATCTCGCCCAGGGCGCTGGTAGTGCTAAAACCGGCACTAAATATAATATATCAATAATAGATCAATTTTATTCCACCGCGGTGTGTACCTGCATCTAAATCTAAATCGCTAAATTGCTAAGTTGCAAAGATATGTATCATTTGAGATTCATATTAAATGCATTCCCACAAGCAGACATGCATAATTTCGCGCTTACACATGCTGCATGTGGACCTACAATATAAAAAACCCAATCTCAAATGAACATAAGCCCTGCAACTCTTGCCGACCTTCCCTGAAGCAGGGGTGACATTGGCAAAGTGAACCGTTTTTTACAGTATGGGTGGTCAGCCGCATACCAACCTATCAGTCAAGGAGTACAAGCAATTAATACTATCAAATATATAAAACAAATAAACTCTAACGGTGTTATTCTTAGACATTTTCATCGCCCTTTGAACCCAGGTTTTGCTTAATTTTGATTCTTGAACATTTCTGAAGTAGTTAGGCTTGCGTCTCAAGCTCAACGCCCGCCCAAATCTAACCTTCAAATGTATGCGAAGTTAGGCCGAGACAAAACCGCCTGGGAGATGGTTTTGTTGTACAGTCGATTTTGACAACTGCCGTATTTAATATTAAATCGTAAATATTTGCTTTATTACTGTTTTGTTTTGCGATTTGTTTTTATCATTTTGGTCAAATTGACAGAATTCAGCACTTTTTTGCTAATCAATCGCTTTTTGAGGCACAAAGCACACAAAATTAAAAAGCAAAAGAAATCATTTGACAGATTGCATCACGGCTCGCGGCAAATTTCTCAATATGAAAAATTTGCCGCGAAACTGAAGTTATGTATATAGTTTAAAATAAGTGAAGAGGATATTTAACACTCTACGAACACATATGAGACACTTTTTCCATCTGAAATAAAATATTTACTTGCATTTCGGCCGACATCTGATTTGTGTACAAACAAAACAGTCAGCCGTCCGCCATTGTGACGTCAGCGATATTTGTGTGGTCGTCCCAAACGCATATTCCCTACATTTGGTTTATTTTTCCCGATCCACAAAAAATATACGGATTCATTTGGCTAATCAATTGTTTTCAAAATTGTTTTAATTATAAATTGCACAACAAATTTATAAACTGTTTATTTGCTTTTCTTTTTCATCTTTTTTTGCGTTATTGTCAATGGTTATTGTTTTAATAATTATTTAAAAACGACTGAAAATTCCCTATTCTTTAAATAATATTTATAAAGTGACATCTCTAGAACAGATTTTTTTTTAAATACGACATTGAACGGCCGTAATTTCAGCCGTCCAAGATTGGTCGCAGGCTCAACTGTTCCTACGTTACACTATGAACGAGAATCAATATTTCAAATTTGGTCTAGTCCGGCGTTGTACCCAGACTAAGTAGTCGCCAGTTAGGCCGATGGCAAAATATGACAAGTAAGAATAACACCGTAAGCAATTAAACAATAAAAAATTAAAAACTACAACACATATTTTTTTTAATTTAAAAGCCTCAGCTGTAACCGCCAGCATTACAGATCAACCGCCATTTCTTTCGATCCTTGCATACTTCTTTCATTTCATCCAGAGCCATAACCTTTTTCATACAAGCTCTCCTTTTATTATGACTCTGGATATCCCATTCATTCGCTATTTCGAAAATTTGGTCCATCCATACCTTTCTCGGTCTTCCTCTTCCACGACATCCATACTCGTACAATATGGAAATATCCATATAAATTCTTAAGTCAATAAAAAATATTTGGATGATTTATTTGGTGAGCGCCGTTTTGTGTGAATCACACCTCAAGAGTCCTCTGCGAGGTTGGTCTTCTCTGGAAAAAGCGCCAATTACACAAGAAAGATCCTTGACTTATAGGTTGGTATGAAGCTGACCTCTATACTGTACTATACTGTATCCTGCCGCCGTTCCACTAAGGGTGGCCGATACCTCCGCAGATGCGCCTCCACTTTTTTCTGTCATCACCTTTTTTATACATACTCTTCTCTTATTCTCACTCTGCAGATTCCATTATTTTGCAATCTCACCTATTTGGTCTAACCATTCTTTCCTCAGCCTTCCCTTTCCGCGTTTTCCTCTGACATTTTGTTGGTAATTTTCGGTCGCTGGTTATGGACTGTAGAATAAGTATAAAAAACTTGTTTCTTGCTTGACAATGTGCGATTTTATTGTAGATTTTGTTACAGAGTTTACAAGAATAATGATGACTTTTATTTAGTTAGAATATGAGAAGAACTTTTGTTATAAACAGTCAGGATATAATGCAAGAGAAGAAAAGAACACACAAATTACGAGAGATCTGGCTTTTATATTATGCCATTCCGACCTCACTAAATAATGCAACAACACCCTGTTCATCTTGACCAACCACAAACGTCAGCCAATAAAACACCTGGACGTCAGACCATAAACAATTAATGTTGACTAAACTCACCACATACATTATTCAACTTACCTACCATAATAAATTGCCTATCATTACATATTTAATTCATCTAATATAAATTTCCTTACTATTTTATAAACTTATCATAATATCCATTTTTATTATTGAGTTATCTGACTATCACTTAACACTGGCGCTTCTGCTGTGTGCGGGAATTCGCCATAAAGAAGAAGAAGATTAATTGTCTGACTGTTTGAATCAATCTTATATTTTTCATACATAAAATTCCAAACACACTGCCCCCCAAAATATAAGTTGTTCAAACATTTGAATAAGTTTGTGAAACTGCTCTGGTTTTATGATTTCAAACAATTCAAGTTATAATATTACATTGTTAAGCAAAAAAAATTTTAAAATAAAATAACTAAAACCTTCCAATAGTTTTTTTTTTTTTTTTTTTTTTTTTTCATATCTTAATCAAACAATGTTACACAATAATTCCAAATAAAACACTTTGAAATTACACTATACTTATCTTGAAATATCTCCAGTGAGATGGTTTACAAAGAATACAAAATAAAATAAAATAAAATGACTTCAACCTTCCAACAAATGTTTTCGTATACCTATTAAAAAATAAAACATTTTAAATAATTACAGTTTAATACTTGAAACATATTTCCTTTCTTTTTCATCTTAATAATGTTGTCTTACATCATTTCTTTATTAAACATTCTTACATAATAAATACCAAACAAATATCTGAAAGAAATACACATTATATCTTGAAATATTTTCCATAAAATAGTTCATCAAATACAAATAACAAAATACTCTATTTCACATCACTAAAATTTTCTCATGCGTTACATTACTTTTAAACTAAGGTGCCTACAATCAAGATACCGTTGCAGATCTATTTTTATCAACTAATCATGTTTAGGCATTAAACACAACCTTTGAATTGGCCGCTGAATTTTTCCATTCTGGACTTGTAAAGTTACATTTCTTACACAATTATCCTTCCCTGGATGCAATTTCAATACCTTGCCTAGCTGCCATTTCAATGGTGGTATATTATCTTCCTTTACAATTACCATATCACCTTCTTTAATTATGTTGTTATCGCTTTGTAACCATTTAGACCGTATTTGCAATGTGCCCAAATATTCTGTTGACCATTTTTTCCAAAAATCTGATACAAGTTTTGACAACAGTTGGTATCGATTCAATTTGGTGAGTGGAATTTGCCTCACATCTGGTTCTGGAATTGCGTTCATAGCAGTTCCGATCAAGAAGTGAGCTGGAGTTAAACATTCTAAGTCATCTGGATGACAAGTTATTGGTAACAAGGGTCGAGAATTTAAACATGCCTCCACCTGGACTAAAATAGTATATAACTCTTCATAAGTTAGACATGCATCCCTCATTACTCTAGCTAAGTGATATTTTATAGACTTTACCGCAGCTTCCCACAATCCACCTTGGTGTGGAGCTCGTGGTGTAATATTGGACCATTTTATGCCCTGATTTGCTGACCAGTTTTCCAATGATTCATTAACCTGGTTCGAAATCATGATTTCTCGAAACTCTCGAAGTTCCCGTTTTGCTCCTATAAAATTCGTTCCGTTGTCTGAATATATATGGCTACACATCCCTCTACGTGAGATAAACCTTTTGAGACTATTTAAGAATGCTGATGTAGTCATATTTACTACCAATTCAATATGTACTGCCTTTGTGACAAAACAAACAAATACTGCAAAATACGATTTAATTCTTGTTTTTGATCTTGGATTTTGTTCTCGTATAAGTATTGGTCCCCCAAAATCTATACCTACATGTGAAAACGGTTTAGATGGTGTAATCCTGGATGATGGAAGATCAGACATAATGCATTTCATTACATTCGGTCTTGCTCTAAAACAAGTTACACAACCTTGCAGCACCCTTTTTATGGCTACCCTACCTCTTATAGGCCAATACTTCATCCTAATGTTTGCCAACAATGCTTGTGGTCCGCAGTGCAACAATTTGTGATGATAATCCTTTATTATCAGCGTTGTAAATCTATGTTTTTGTCCTAAAATAATAGGGTATTTTTGTTGTTCCGGTATCTTTGCATATTTTAACCGACCTCCCAGTCTAATAATTCCTGCTTTATCCATGAAAGCGTTTAATTCATATAACTGACTTTTCTTTCCTATTGTATCATTATCATTAAATGTTTTTACTTCTTTAGGGAACATTTGTTTTTGAGCCAATTTTGTCACCACTTCCATTCCCCGATCTAACTCCTCAACTGTTAGAAAATCCGCTTTTCTATACTTAAATCTGAGACAATATGCTACCACTCTTTTTAATTTGTTTAATGTTGAATATTTGCAAAATAAATCCGTAGCAAAATCATCTATTACCTCATTCATCATACACGTTACAAGTTTATGTTTTTCTTCTGGTATTTCTAAAAGCTTTGTTTGATGTACAATTGGCCATTCGCTTGATTGTTTCAATAAAAAACTAGGACCATTCCACCAAAGTTGATTTGTATCATCGTACCTTTGTCGCTGCCCCCTCTGGGGCCTCCCCCCAATGGAGAGGTTACAAACCAAGGCTGGACTGGCTCCTGTGAGACTGACTCCTCCTATCACCCATCCAAATTTAGTTGGAATCAGGTTGGTCCTTCCCACGGTCTTTGTCTCCTCCCCAAAGTTGAGAGACTCCCAGAAGAGGCCAGCTCCTATCAGCACTTCTACTGGACTGGTGCTGCCGTATTCAGTGTCAGCCAGTCCAACTCCCAATGGTAGTTTCATGTCTCTGAAATTGACATTTGGAAGATGTTTAGTAATGCTATTTATAATTAAAAAATTTGCGTTCCTGTAAAATGAACCCTTAATATTTTTAATTTTACATGTTAATTTGTGATTGATGTTAATTTCTTGATTGCTTATTGCACTAACAGGGATATTAATTTTATTCCAATTCAAATTTAACCTCTGCGCACAATCTTTTGTGATAAAGTTACTTTGTGAACCGCTGTCCAACAGGGCTCGACATCGTACCTCCTTACCGTCTCTGCCAACCATGATGACAGTTGCTGTAGGTAAGATCACTTCTTTGGAGATACTTCTCCTTCCAGCGGCGTTAGTGGATCCATATCCCGCCAATGAACAGATTACTGGCAATGCAGTACTGTCTTCTTTGTGAAGCAAACAGTGATGTTTGCGTTCACATGTTTTGCACCTTTGTGCATTTTTGCACTCACTGGCCCCATGGCCTGCCTTGAGGCAATTAAAACATAATTTTAACTTTCCTGCATGAGCTTGTCGTTCATTGCAGGTCAATTTTTTGAATAAAAAACAATTGTTTATTTCGTGTCCTGCCTTATTGCAGTACCTACATTTTATCTCCCATTTCTTTTGAGAGAACATTGCATGTGTTCTTTTTTGTGTTGGTTTTGATGGAGGCATACCCAATTTGTGACACGAGTCTCCCTTATGTCCTACCTCCACCTTTGTTGCAATCTTTTCTAAAAATTGCAACAAAAGTTCAATATTATCATCTTCTGTCTGAGATGATTGCCATTCAGACCATATGGTCTTTTCAATGTTGCTCTGAAAATTAAATAGTAAAATCCTGTCCCAGTTTTCTATTTTAATGCCTAATGTTTTTATGGATCGAAGATCTCCTTTTACTATGTCTACAAACTCCCTTATTTCTAAAGTAGTTCTTTTGCAGATCCTTGCGTTGGTCAAGGACTGCAGATGGTTATGAATGAGAACCCTCTTATTCTCATACCTACTGGACAGAAGTTCAAAAGCTATACTATAATTATTGCCTGTTGTATCTAGTTGATTGAGGACCGAAGCTGCGCTTCCAGTCAAGGCACCTTTCAAATATATTAATTTTTCTATATCGGATATGCTCGTATTCTCGTGAATCATCGCTTTAAAAATGTCACGGAATGACAACCAGTTATTATAGTTTCCATCGAACTTGGGTAGTTCAATTTTTTTTATGTGGGTCGGCAAGCTTTGAATTACATTGGTAGTGGACTGTGTTTTATCATTACTCAAAGCATCCTTCCCTAATACGATAGCACTTATAAATAAGTTCTCAATTTGGTCGAGTTGTGCACTTGATTTATCAAAATCATCTCGAGCTTCCAGGCTAGTTTGGATTTTATCAAACTCCCTAAAATGTTCCTCTAAGCGATCCAGTCTCAGCTTAAGTTCTGTATAATTAGCCCCAATTTGTTTTGCTTCTTCTACATAATTTGTAAACTTTTTAATTCTAGCAGGGATTGTTGCTAACCAATTCGCTGAAGATTTAGACATTTTGAATTTTTACTGAAATCGTATAATTGTCACAATACTCTTGGAAACCTAAACTCAACCTTGCTTTCGAATCAATTTACAAAAAAAATATTAATACGTGATATTTAATCCGTATAATTACTTCTTTTTTTTTTTTAAAAGACCAGATTATATAAATTATAAGCGGGTAGGCACATATTTACAATGTTTAATAAATTTTTAATGAAATCCAAATTCTATTAATTGTGAGCGGGTAGGCACATATTGTAAGCACATATTTAAAAAATTAACATTTGCACATCCAGATAAATGTAATTTGGTTAATAATTCAAAAATAAAAATAAAATGAAAGTAAATCAAATCATCATCCAGATTCCGACTTATTGCCTTTCACCACAGTACCGCTGTTACAATTATTATCTTTTGTGAATCTAAACGCTCGCATTCAATGAGGAATCGGATCAGCTGAATCTTCTAAATCCGCAACAATACCCCATCGCAGGCACCCACATTTACAATTAACAAAATCACTTTCAATCAATTCCTTATGTTGAAACCAATTAAAAAAAAAACCCAAACCAAACCTCAGAGATGATCCTCTTATCATCATTGGTTTGGTCCAGAAGCTATTTGCAACAATAAGAACAAAATGACGGAATTACTCATCTTTTGGTCTCTGGACTCCACTCCCTCTGGATTGGCTCCTGGTGCAGCTGATGATTCGTCCTGGCAGCAAACTCTCCGGTGGCAGCCCCCTGGTTGTGGTTCTTTCTGCTGGCAGCCCCGTTGGATCCTCTTGAATCCTCTGGCGCCTGCCTCTTCTTTTCTGGATTCCACTCCTCTTGGACTGGATCCTCTTGGCAGCCCCGATGAGTCCTCTTGATTTCTTCTGGATTCGCGATGGTTCCTTACGCTCCTATAATCTAGCGCATTAGCTGGATTTTAATACAATCGTCTGATGATCAAGACAGCCGATTGGTTTCTTCTCTTGCGTCTTCAGTCAAATTCTTTGACAAACGATCAGGTTCGGAGGTCCATTATGTTGGTAATTTTCGGTCGCTGGTTATGGACTGTAGAATAAGTATAAAAAACTTGTTTCTTGCTTGACAATGTGCGATTTTATTGTAGATTTTGTTACAGAGTTTACAAGAATAATGATGACTTTTATTTAGTCAGAATATGAGAAGAACTTTTGTTATAAACAGTCAGGATATAATGCAAGAGAAGAAAAGAACACACAAATTACGAGAGATCTGGCTTTTATATTATGCCATTCCGACCTCACTAAATAATGCAACAACACCCTGTTCATCTTGACCAACCACAAACGTCAGCCAATAAAACACCTGGACGTCAGACCATAAACAATTAATGTTGACTAAACTCACCACATACATTATTCAACTTACCTACCATAATAAATTGCCTATCATTACATATTTAATTCATCTAATATAAATTTCCTTACTATTTTATAAACTTATCATAATATCCATTTTTATTATTGAGTTATCTGACTATCACTTAACACTGGCGCTTCTGCTGTGTGCGGGAATTCGCCATAAAGAAGAAGAAGATTAATTGTCTGACTGTTTGAATCAATCTTATATTTTTCATACATAAAATTCCAAACACATTTCCTTTGTACACTTTCTTCGTTAGTTGTTCACCATCCATTCTTTCGAGATGTCCGAACCATCTCATCGTACTTTTTTGTACTTTCATTCTCATATTCTTATTTAAACCACACTGGTTCATCACCCAATCATTACGTACTCTATCATTCAGTGTCTTTCCAGCCATTGCTCTCAGGTAAGCCATTTCAACCGTACGTACTTAACTCAGCTCACATTCTGAGCCTCACTTCCACCAACCAATATGCCATTGTAGACCGCCAATCTCATATTCTTCATAAGTTTCCTATTTCTTGCAATTCTTCCAATCGTTCCCATTACACTTCTTCCTCTACTAGCGCGCTTTTCCAATTCTTTTGTCAATTTCGCATTCGACTCAAACTTGCTTCCCAGATAATCAAATTCTTTCACGACCTCCACTCTGGTTTCATTCAGTCTTTTCTCAATTTCCTCACATTTCTCAGTCCTCAAAAAGTGTAAAAAATAATTCACTTTGTCAATGTCACCCCTGTTTCAAGGAATGTCGGCAAGAGTTGCAGGTTTTATGTTCATTTGAGATTTGGTTTTAATTTGTATGTACACATTCAGCTTTCGTAAGCGCGAACTTACACGTACCTGTTTGTGGGCATGCATTTGATATGAGTTTTGAATGTTTATATTTCATTGCAACTTATATTCTAGATTATTGTAGATGGTCATTGAACCCTTCTGTATGCAAACTAGGACTTTGTAATGTGGGTAAACTTTTTAGTTACATTTTGAAAAAGTAACGACTGATTATTATTGGTATTTATAAAATTTTAGGAATCGCAGCCTTTTTTCTAATTTTAACCCTTTGACTACCAAGAAAATTACGAAAACATTTTGTATGGAAAAATTTTCACTTTGTATGGTGGCTATACTTTCGATTCAATTTTTGGAAATAATAATGATGGCAATATATTGGTTATCATTATTGTTTTACATTTGTTTTATGCTATTTTTTTATTAACCCTCTAACTGCCGAGAATTTTTCCATTACTTTTTTCTTTTATATGGCAACTCCCTAAACCGAGATTATGATGAAAAAATGATTATAATCATTAGATAGCACTATTTTATAAAGGGATTCACAGAAAATTTAAGAAAAATCGTCGAAGCCGTTTTTGAGAAAATCACATTTTAAATTTTCAGCTCTTCGGAAGCCATCTTGAATTTTCAAAAAAGTACAAAATCTTTGATTACGAATTAAAGTGATAAACTTGTTTTTTCTACCAAATCTAAAACAAATTTAAATATCTTGCATTTTAATAGGTTTTTGTAATATTTTCGATTTAAAATTTCAGGTCGTGTAAACGGTGCTTTATATTTATTTTTTCAAAAAAAAAAATTTTAATTTTGTAGAAATTTATGTTGTCTATAATACTGTAGAACATTATATTTTTGTTGACCCCTTAACTTTCGAGAAAATCTCAATCGTTTGTTTTTTTCATATCGCAACCCATAGACACAGATTAGTAAGAGTGTTGCCATAACTAATTTAATAAGTGCAAAACTAATTAGTGGCAATTCTGAAAATTTAAGAAAAATTCTTGGAGCCGTTTTTGAGAAAAGTGCAATTTTATGTTTTTTTTGTATGGCAGCCATCTTGAATTTTCAAGTTGGTGTAATGCCATGTTATTCATACTTAATAGATGTCCAAAAAAGCTGATGCAGCCAAAATTTGGTATCTCTAGGTCTTATACTTTGGAAAGTGACACACACACACATACACACACACACACATACAGACGGACGTTTTTGAAAGATAGTGTTTTTTGGCATGTCCTGCACCAGGACAACTCATTTCCGTGAAAACCTCGAAAAAAAAATTTCACACCAAATCAAAACTTTCTTTATAGTCTTCAGCTATAGCAAGAAAGTAAAAATGAGAATAGGGAAGTATCACATATTTTTTTCATTGTATAAAATGGTAGAATACATTTTTAAAAATGCATCTGCGTTTTTAAAAAAAGTTTATCTTGATTAGTTTTTACACTAAAGCTCTTTAAAATAAGCGTATTCTCGATTTCCGGAAAAAAGGTCATTTTGTTTATTTAGGCAGATATGACGGCGATGCATTTTCGGAGTGTAGGTATCGGCGCGCCCAGTGGCGAATCTTAACGTCATTTTGACGTCAAGATTCGCGAAGTCGAACGAGCTGCGTTTTGGCGCGACTAAAATTCTCCGCATTTTATTTTTGAAAATTATCAATGATATTTTTATTTTGACTACACAAAAAATATATAGTTGTGATCCTTGAAATGTACTCTACAGGACCATATTATTTTCAACCGTTTTCCCTACCACTGCAACTACCCTATTAAAATTTTGAAAGCCTTAGTCTTAAGGGCCAGCCTCCGACTACCCAAAAGAAATACTATTCATAGATGGCTCTAAAAAATTTCATACAAAATTCGATCAGGTAGATCTGAAAAACTACGCAACTTTTACTTTAAAAACACAAATACATTAAATACATAATTTTGATTGCGCACTTTTGATACAAAATCAATATGAAAGCGCTAAGGTGTAAAATTTTGTTATTGAAATTTGTTTGAAATTGCGAATTTAAATTATGCGCCTACGTCACACGGAGCACAGAGCAGTCGTTTTTTCAACCGACCCTTGCACTTGTGTACGTGAGTGAAAGAGAAGGAGTTTGGATTGATCGAATTCGTTCGGATAAAGTCGTGCCTCCTCGTTAATGCAAATTAGGCTTACGCTGTGTCTACCTGCCAAATGAAGAACCATAATAAATAATTATAATATTAGGATGATTTATTCGGTGAGGTGAGAGCCCTCTCCGAGCTTGGGCGTTGCTTTGAATGTATTCCATATCTGTACTGTATCCTGCTGCCGTTCCACTAGGGGTGGCCGGTACCTCCGCAGATGCGCCTCCACTTTTTTCTGTCCTTACAAACCACTTTCATTTCCTCAATATTCATCACCTTTTTCATACATACTCTTCTCTTATTCTCACTCTGCAGATTCCATTCTTTCGCAATCTCACCTATTTGGTCTAACCATTCTTTCCTCGGCCTTCCCCTTCCGCGCTTTCCTCTGACATTTTCTTTGTACACTTTCTTCGTTAGTTGTTCATCATCCATTCTTTCGAGATGTCCGAACCATCTCATCGTACTTTTTTGTACTTTCATTCTCATATTCTCTTTTATACCACACTCGTTCATCACCCAATCATTACGTACTCTATTATTCAGTGTCTTTCCAGCCATTGCTTTCAGGTAAGCCATTTCAACCGTACATACTTTACTCAGCTCACATTCATTAACTGTCCACGCCTCACTTCCATACATCAATGTCGGAACCAATATGCCATTGTGGACCACCAATCTCATATTCTTCGTAAGTTTCCTATTTCTTGCAATTCTTCCAATCGTTCCCATTACACTTCTTCCTCTACTAGCGCGCTTTTCCAATTCTTTTGTCAATTTCCCATTCGACTCAAACTTGCTTCCCAGATAATCAAATTCTTTCACGACCTCCACTCTTGTTTCATTCAGTCTTATCTCAATTTCCTTGCATTCCTCAGTCCTGTCAAACACTAAAACTTTCGAACCGTTCCGTGAGAACTTACATTATTCTCTACGTTTCGTCAGCGACGTAGCCGACGTCTTCAGGAGAACATCCAATCTGTACGGCGACTGAGGATGAACTGAATTTGAAAAATACTTTGTCACAAATCACTGCCTACCTTCGAACGAAGGTAGTAATTATGTTTTGGTCTGTTACACATACCACTTTCATCTTGTGTGTATTGCACATCACTAGATGGTATTATGTTATCTGTACACACCACACTAATAATATCGTTGTCTTTGACATTAAATTTGGGTACTGGTTTCAGTAGTGAGTTTAATGTGGGTTTCCAAATACTGGACAATTTGAAGCTGTCGTCTCTGTTGAAGTTGATGTCTATAAATTTCAATGGCCTCTCTTACGAGTGTGGGAATCAAGAATTTTTCTTTCGATAGAACCTTCGTTTGATCGAATCTAATGAGGTGCAGGCTGCCTTTGGCGGAATGATCGCAGATTGCCGATTT